>NW_020870641.1:384132-387341 GCF_003789085.1 Penaeus vannamei | reverse complement strand
GCCTATATCTACTTACACGGAAACAAATAGGCGGTTGCAGTTATAATCGAAACTTTCCCTGGCTTTCCCTTTTCCAATCTACCGTCTAAATCACACAACACCGAGTTTCATTGCCAAGTCAAGTTGTTACAAGTTACTAAGTTTTGTGGATCGATCATTAACCTCCACAGAAGTAGGCTTGGGACGAGTTGTGACGTCATATGAAAACAAAGATGGCTTGGAGGCTCGTTTTTGCAAGTGAAATCCGGGGATCCAAGGTTTAAGTCTCTCCGTAGCAGCGTTTGTTTACATGCGCCCAGCTGACTGCTCGGCTCCGGTGGCTGCGCTGAGCAAACTTGAATTGGGGGTGTTCTGAATGGTCACTGGGAAACCTGTTTTTCATCATTATGTCTTTTTCGGTATTATATATATATATATATATATATATATATATATATATATATATATATATATATATATATGTGTGTGTGTGTGTGTGTGTGTGTGTGTGTGTGTGTGTGTGATGATATATATATATATATATATATATATAATATATATATATATAATATATATAATATATATATACGTGTATGTGTGCATGCGTGCGCGCACACACAACACACACACACACACACACACACACACACACACACACACACACACACACACACACACACACACACATATATATAATAAATATTATATATATTATATATATATATATTATATATATATATTTTATATATTTCATTTATATATTTATTTATTTATTTTATATATATATTATATATATATATATATATATATATATATATATATGTATGCATGTGTGTGTGTGTGTGAAGAAAGTAAGTGTCTCTGTGCGGGTAATATATATAAGACAATCTGCATAAATCAGGTTATTAAAAAAATGTCTGTGTACAAGGGTTTCAGTAAAGATTTTCTGTCCCTATATTCTGCAAACTTCATGCTTCATCACACTGTTTTCATTAATATATCTCTTCACTGGCTTGTTACATCAAGTCCCGTTGACTGACTTTGCCGGGTCTATTACAGTTATTCAGAACAAGCAAGGGCTGACATATAAGAAAATACCAACACATTGCAATATATAATACTTTTCACTATTGATCAAGTCATAGAAGTATGTTTTAGGGTTCTGTTCTTGACAAAGGTTTGATAGTTCCTCTTGTTGCTCTTTTAAATATAGACAATATTAGTATCAGAATCATAAATGCAGTTTAACGAATGACAACTCAGATAACCCAATGTAAACGAAACATTTTGAAAGTCAGAACAACCAAGATTCAGCGTCACAAAAATAGTGGTCACAGAAAGCATTATCTTCATTACTGATAGGTAGCAGAGACAAGCAGGGAGGGGATAGAGGGATTCAGGGAAAGTGAAAGCCTCCCAAGTAATCCTGGAGATTTCTTGTTGTCTATCAAATCATTCTAAATAATCAGTCAATCGTGGTGATTTTTTTTTTTTTTTTTTTTTTTGCTCAGTTGCAA
Organism: Penaeus vannamei; assembly: GCF_003789085.1. Lineage (NCBI taxonomy): Eukaryota > Metazoa > Arthropoda > Malacostraca > Decapoda > Penaeidae > Penaeus > Penaeus vannamei. The sequence continues at coordinate 385,845 of NW_020870641.1, read as the reverse complement.
AAGAATTAGAATAATCATACTGTGGAATGTGGATAGATCACTCCATTATTTAAATTATGCAAATGCGAACAGTACACAACCACACATGATAAATGATATTTTTTGATTTATGTTTGTAATGAGTGGTGATTTGTAATCTATGTGCTTGATATATATATATATATTATATATATATATATATATATATATATATATATATATATATATATATATATATATATATCCCTCTTTTTTCCGCCTGTGGATAGAGTAATTAGATAAACAGATAAGCGTAGAGGTCAATCGGTAGAAAGAGAAGGGAAGAGATGTGTATCAATGAAAAAAAAAAAAAAAAAAAAAAAAAAAAAAAAAAAAAAAAAAAAAAAAAACTGCATACCTATGAATGTACTACATGTGGTGTACAGTACATGCTTGCGTNTATATATATATATATATATATATATATATATATATAATTTTTCTGTATATGCCTCTCTTTTTATGGAAATCATTTTAGCATAAGAATCAGAAAAATAGAAAATGCTGTGTAACGAAAGGCCACTTAGACAAATCAAACAATGTGAATGTACATGTTCGGAAAGACTTAAACTACATTCAACATAATAACAGCTATGCGGTTGTCATGAAGAGAAAGATTCAAAGTACAGGTTCAACGGAAGTTGCGAGGGGATCAACATAGACATGAGGGGCGCTTTGAACTCGTTTGGTTTTCATAGAGATGTCTGTGTCTGTTTATATTGTTTTTTATCGTTAGTATCAATATTATTTATTACTCATTGTAATGTCCAAAACATCATTCTGAAACAAGTGGCAGAAGTCCCTCTATTGTGCATTTGTACAGACATGGACAAGCAGTAGAAAAATTATGGGTGTTTGTGTGGGTTCATTTCGTGAAATTATAATCAAAGCAAAAACAGTTATTATATTAAATCAATTTCCTTCAGATCTATCTTTATTTTTTAGACAACATCCGGGTTCACGCAAACCCAGGTAGGAAAATGCAATAAAGTTAAAATTATCTTTTCTTGATTCGTGTTTGCAATTACCACTGAATTGTTTTTGTTCGAAATAATTATCATTTACACCATACAGATAGACAGATTCATAGACAAGTATAAGGACAGAAAGAGATGCATCATTATGTGTACATATTATGACATAAATTACTATTATTTTTTTAATGAATATCAGCACTTTGATACTCTCGTTACTGCTAGACTAATACGTTTAGTTGGTAACGAATAATGGAATTTTCTTTTCTGCTTAACAGTACTCATCACAGGAAACAGGAAAAAACTCATTTGTATATGAAACTGTATTTCATTCAGGGAGAGAAACCTCCTGTGACAAAGATGAATGGAACATAACATGAGAAAAGATACATAAATGATTCATGACAGAAGGGAGGGTGTGACTGAACGTTCAGTCGAGGGGCTTCACTTCTCGTAGGTGACCTCAGCGTTGAAGCCGTCGCCGTTGTCGTAGAACTTGACCACCTGCGGGAAATTTACAGAATTTTATATCATATCTATAATATCGTTTCCTGTCATCTTTATATAGCAGAGATAGAAATTAGACTCTTCGACGAATAATAAATATATACCACTTATGATGCAACTCGAAGTGTTAAGAAACCGACTGTTTTTACGACAGAATAGAGAGCAAATATGGAACAGTTAAACTTTTGATTTAATTAAATGCCAGACAGATGAG
>NW_020870641.1:374132-376632 GCF_003789085.1 Penaeus vannamei | reverse complement strand
TCCTGCTTTCATGAATTTTATCGTTTTATTACTGTGCTTTGTATTGGGGATAATGTGTTTAGTTGCTTTTTTATTTTTTTTTTTTATTTTGTAAGAGTTTAGTGTGTGTTTTTGTGTGGTTTGTGTTTATCGTCTTCGAAGATGGAGAGACATGTGTGGGGCTTTTTGAAGATATTAATTGGTTTCTCCTTTTTCTTCTCGTGTGTGTGTGTGTGTGTGTGTGTGTGTGTGTGTGTGTGTGTGTTTGTGTGTGTGTGTGTGTGTTTGGTTGTGTGTGTATGTATGTGTGTTTGTTTGTGTATGTGTTCAACGGTAAAACGACGCACTTTGTAATGGTATATTGTATAAATCAATCACTTTAAATGAATAGTATTTCACAATTTCTTCCCTGACTGACAGCAGAAGAAAAAAATTAATAACTAAACCATGAAGTTTCAAACTCCATTAAAATCCTCCTCAGACATTAAGATCGAATTCCACTCATTGCGATCACATAGTCTTCCAGGGGGATCCGGTACTCCTTTCGCATCGTAACTGTGTTTCATTTATTCTTTACGCAAAATGTTCCCGTATTTATATTTTTCCCGCGATTGCCCCTCTCCATTTTACCGAAAGGGAAATAGAACAGACAAAGAGATGAATGAAAAATATGCTTTTATTCGGGTCGAAGAGAGAAGTCTATGGGCGTTACAGCAGAGATAAATATGTAACCTAGAAAAATATATACTATGGAATATCACACAAAGATGGACGCGAGATGGTGTCCATTCGAGGCGCCTCACTTCTCGTAGGTGACCTCAGCGTTGAAGCCGTTGCCGTCGTCGAAGAACTTGACAACCTGGGGAGGGAAGGGTGGAAATTCTCTTTAAAATATGGCGTAGTTTTGATGTGGTGAAGGGTGGAAATTCTCTTTAAAAATTATCGTAGTTTTGATGTGGTGAAGTTTTAATTTTCTCTTAAAAGTGGAAATTCTCTTAAAAATCTGTCGTAGTTTTGATGAGGTGAAGGGTGAAAATGCTCTTCAAAAATTATTATAGTGTTAATGTGGTGAAGTTTGAATTTTCTCTCAAAAGTGAAAATTCTCTTTAAAATGCAACATAGTGTTGGTGTGGCGAAGGGTGGAAATTCTCTTAAAAATATGTCGTAGTTTTGATGTGGTGAAGGGTGGAAATTCTCTACATCAAAACTATGAAATTTCTCTTTAAAATCTGTTGTAGTTTTGATGCGGTTAAGGGTGGAAATTCTCTTTAAAATCTGTTGTAGTTTTGATGTGGTGAAGGGTGGAAATTCTCTTTAAAATCTGACGTAGTTTTGATGCGGTGAAGGGTGGAAATTCTCTTTAAAATCTGTCATAGTGTTGATAGGGTGAAGGGTGAAAGTTCTCTTAAAATGTATCCTAGTGTGAAAATTCTCTTTAAAATTTATCGTAGTTTTGATGTGTTTGATATGTGAAGGGTGAAAATGCTCTTAAAATATACCATAGTGTGAAAATTCTTTTTAAAATGTTTCATTTGTCATCGTTGATATGGTGAAATGTGATTTTCTTTAAAAAATTATCGTAGTGTTATTATTATTTATTTTATTTTATTATTGTTATATTATTATTAGTTAGATGGTCTGAAATTTCTCTTAAAAATTATCATAGTGTTAATATGTTGAAGGTTGTAAATCTTGAGCGAATATCAGGTATTGCGATGCACGTGGGGGTCCCTTGATCACTTATTGGAAATGAGTATATAATTCATGTTTATGGTCCAATGATGTAATTGATGCAAGTGATGTAAGTGTGATAGGATTACTGGTAAGGAGGTTATGATTTCTCTTGCTTTTTGGTTTGTTTTTGTTTTTTGTTTGTTTTCTCTTAATGGAAGTAGTAACTGATTAGAATCGGCGAATGTAAACCATGGCATGAAACTACTAATAGAAAAAATAAAACTTTAGACAGTTCATTGCGTGATAAAATGATAAGACTAAAAACGACCTCAACAAGGACCCTGCAACTGCAACACGAACGTCTACGGTTTCACGCGCAACTCGATCTGCAGCGAAGACCCACATACCTGAGTTCTTCCGTCGGGGAGGAGGACGCGGTACTCGCCCTGGGTCGTCTGGCCGTCGCTGCTCTCGACGTGGCTGAAGGCGTTGCTGCTCTCGCCGTCCTCGACGCCCCACTGGAACTCGTACGGCATTCCCTCCATCGTCTGAGGCTGGAAAACGAAGGGCGTGGCGCTTGAGACACACGAAAGGTATACGGAGAGTGCTGTGTGCTGTGTCGTGCGCAGGTTAGCGTGTTGGTCTAGCAATCTTGCTGACCTACGTTCAATCCCACGCGCTTCAATGGATGGTAAGGTAACCCCGGCCATTCCTCGCACGCAGGGGGAGGTTTAGAAGCAAAATAAAACAGTATGCCACAGCAAATAGAATATCCAATGTAACAAATGGAACTAAAACTAAATCTTTAAAAAAAAAAAAAATTTAAATCTTGACAAGAACACCGATC
>NW_020870641.1:359132-361632 GCF_003789085.1 Penaeus vannamei | reverse complement strand
GGAGGAGAGAGCGAGTGAGCGAGAGAGGGATGGAGGGAGAGAAAGAGAGAGAGGAGGGGAGAGGGGAGGGGAGGAGAGAGAGAGAGAAGGGGATGGGGAGGAGGGAGAAGAGAGAGAGAGGAGGAGGGGGGGTGGAGGGAGGGAGGAGGGAAAGAAAGAACAGAGAGTGTGAGAGAGGGAGGGGGGAGATAAAGAGAAAGAGAGAGAGAGAAGAGGAAGGTGGAAGAGTTTGAAAAGAAAGAGAGAAAGAGAGAAAAAAAAGAGAAAGAGAGGAGAGAATAAAGAGAAAAGCGAGAGAAAGGAAATAAAGAGAAGAGAGGAAAAAAAAATAGACAGGAAAAGATAGAGACAGAGACACCATACGTACATAAAGACAGAGACAGACAACAGACATAAGAAGCTCTAAAATGAGAGAAAGAAATCAAACAAAAAAGAATAAATAAATACAATACGGCAGATTCTTATCCTGACCTCCCCTCGACCTTTTTTTGTTGTTGTTCCTTCCTAAATCTCCTTTTACCCCACCCCACCCCACCCATCCACACCCTCCACCCCCATCTTTACTTCTCTCCCGTCCACCCCTCCCTCAGGAAAAATACTTTGGACGCAATAATTTTACTCCTGCCTCCACCCCTCCCTCCTCCCTCCTACCCTCCCTTCGTCCCCCTTGCTTCCCTCTCTCCTCCTTACCTCCCCCCCCCTTCGCCTCTCCTTACCTCCCTCTCCCCTCCTCGCCTCCCCTCACCTCCCCCTCAAATCCCTCCCCTTCCCTTCCTTGCCTCCCTCTCTCACTCCCCTTGCCTCCTCCCCTCCCTCCCTTACCCCCTCTTCCCTCCTCCCCTCCCCCATTCACTCACTGCCTCCCCCTCCCCCCTCTCCCGCTCCTCACGATCAAGGCCTGGCAGTGAAAGTGAAGATGAATCCGTGAATCCGCGTCTTGGATTGGATTCTCTTACGCGAACGGGATCGGGCATGTTTTGGAAATGACGGGAGGATTGTGGGACTTAAGCCTATATTTTTTTTTCTATTTTTATTTCTTTTCTTATTCCTCTTTGATAGATTGCTCTTTTTGGATGTTGCTTTGTGGCTCGTGATGTTCAATTTGTCTTGGGGTTCAGTTTCGATAGTGGGTCAGTCTCTTAATTTATCTCTGTCTTGTCTCTTATCTCTTTCTTGCTCTCTCCTCTTTCTCTCTCTCTCTCTCTTCTCTCTCTCTCTCTCTCTCTCTCTCTCTCTCTCTCTCTCTCTCTCTCTCTCTCTCTTCTCTCTGCTCTCTCTCTCTCTCTCTCTCTCTCTTTCTCTTTCTCTCTCTCTCTTCTCTCTCTCTTTCTCTCTCTCTCTCTCTCTCTCTCTTCTCTCTCTCTCTCTTCTCTCTTCACTCTCTCTCCTCTCTCTTCTCTCTCTCTCTCTCTCTCTCTCTCTCTCTCTCTCTCTCTCTCTCTCTCTCTCTCTCTCTCTCTCTCTCTCTCTCTCTCTCTCTCTCTCTTCTCTCTCTCTCTCTCTCTCTCTCTCTCTCTCTCCTCTCTCTCTCTTCTCTCTCTCTCTCTCTCTCTCTCTCTCTCTCTCTCTCTCTCTCTCTCTCTCTCTCTCTCTCTCTCTCTCTTTCTCCTCTCTCTCTTTCTCTCTCTCTCTCTCTCTCTCTCTCTCTCTCTTTCTCTCTTCTCTCTCTTCTCTCTCTCTCTCTCTCTCTCTCTCTCTCTCTCTCTCTCTCTCCTCTCTCTCTCTCTCTCTCTCTCTCTCTCTCTCTATTCTATCTATCTATCTCTAATCTATCTCTATCTTCTCTCTCTTTCTCTCTTTCTCTCTCTTTTTCTCTCTCACTCTCCATGGACGTGTATAGCGTCCTTTCGTGACCTTGTGACCTGTCCTTCATGGATCTGTGTTACCTCGACAATCAAGTCTTCACAGACCTGTCACTTGTATACTGATCCTGTGCTTGGCAATGCTTACAAAATCACAAGTTCGAAAGTGATACGAAGAATTAACAGTAAAATTGAAAGTGAAAGATCCTACGCACGCTCACATAAGTAAGTAACCGTTGGCTACCTGTGTTTGTTGTTGTTTCTTTTCAAAGGAGAGGCAGTCGGGTCAGCCCCTGCGTGGTTTGGGAGTGATCGCGCCCCCTGTTAGGATGGCTATAATCTAACACATGGAAATAGAGGGGAGATATGATATGCTCAGTGAGGAGGATGTTGGTAGGAATACTGAAAGGACGAGAAAAAAGCAAAGAGGTAGTTATCTTCTTCAGTGGAGGTCGCGCCCCCTAGGTACCTGTGTGTGTACTTTGGACCGGACACGAAATTTCACACGCACGGCGGAAATTATTGATGTCTCTGTCGGACATTAGAAAATGGACCCTTCCGATAAAACACACGGATCAGAAGAGCTAAAGATTAGGAGATATATTGTATATGTAAGGTGCAAGAACGAACAAAATCTTGCCCATATTACAACGACTGGTGCAGCTGATGGAGTGCTGGAAAAAACGCAAATGTTCGGG
>NW_020870641.1:347404-354904 GCF_003789085.1 Penaeus vannamei | reverse complement strand
AGGAAGCAGCATCTAAAAGTTACAAGCAAATATATGTCTCAGAGTCTACCAGATGAAGTTCAGCTTCTGCCTTCTTTGTTTCAAAAAGATTGGGGGATGAAGAGAGAGAGAGAGAGAGAGAGAGAGAGAGAGAGAGAGAGAGAGAGAGAGAGAGAGAGAGAGAGAGAGAGAGAGAGAGAGAGAGAGAGAGAAAGAGAGATTGAGAGAGAGTATTTGATATGAACAATTTTCTTTCCCTGATCATTTCGAGAACAAAACCAGGTTCTACAACGAAGTTAAACTATCAAAGTAGGACAAAATCGTGCTATCAAGCAGAGAGAGGGAGAGAGAAGAGAGAGAGAGAGAGAGAGAGAGAGGAAGAGACAGAGAGAGAGAGAGAGAGAGAGAGAGAGGAGAGAGAGAGAGAGAGAGAGAGAGAGAGAGAGAGAGAGAGAGAGAGAGAGAGAGTATCTGATAAGAACAATTTCCTTACCCTGATCATTTCAGAACAAAACTACAACGAAGTTAAACTATCCAACAAATAAAATATAAAAGACAAGAAACACGTAATGAATAGTAACGTAAAAAAATAAATTATGATTAAATTATTAATTAAAGTTTGATGGTATAACCAGCAATTAAAAAAGCCTCCATTATATGCCATCTATTCCGAATTCCATATACATATCAGTTATATTTTCCTGTAATATTTAACCAACTTCAACAGCCTATATGCTACCAAAACACACCTTAAATAGCCTTGTGTTTAAAGTCAAATACGTAATTAAGAATCAGGATATTCACAACAATAAAATAATGAACTTGAGAGACGTAAGGCTGGCTTGTTAAAATTGTGCAAGGCTCAACCCAATGAATATTCGTATACAAAGACATTCATTTACAGATTTAGATGCAAAGCCATGTATCTATTAGAGGTATATACATCTATCTATCTATCAGATGTATCTATCTATCTATCAGATGTATATATCTATCTATCTATCAGATGTAAATATCTATCTATCTATCAGATGTATATATCTATCTATCAGATATATCTATCTATCTGTCTATCAGATGTATATATCTTTCTATCAGATGTATTCATCTATCTATTTATCATTATATATATCAGATGTATATATCTATCTATCAGATATATACATCTATCTATCTATCAGATTCATATATCTATCTCTCAGATGTATATACATCTATATATCTATCAAGATATCATCTATCTATATCTATCTATCTATCGGATGTATATACATCTATCTATCTAACAGGTGTATACATCTATCTATCTATCAGAGGTATATACATCTATCTGTCAGATGTATATACATCTATCTATCGATGTATATACATCTATCTATCTATCAGATGTATATACATCTATCTATCATCATACATCTATTCATCTATAGATGTTTATGCATCTATCTATCAGATGTATAAACATCTATCTATCTACCAGTTGAATATACATCTATCTATCAGATATATACACATCTATCTATCTATCAAATGTTTATGCATATATCTATCTATCAGATGTTTATGCATATATCTATCTATCAGATGTTTATGCATATATCTATCTATCAGATGTTTATGCATATATCTATCTATCAGATGTTTATGCATATATCTGTCTATCAGATGTTTATGCATATATCTATCTATCAGATGTTTATGCATATATCTGTCTATACGGTAGATATGCATATCTAGACTGATAGATATGCCTTCATTTCTATGTATATGCATGTCCGCATAATGAATATTCATTGGGTCGGATTCCGAACAATCTTAACAAACCGGGCTCATAAAGGATGTTAATATATAAAAAGAAAATTCCTGACGATAACTTCCCAGTCCCGCGATCGCTGAAGGATAACCCCGTGCGACAGGATATATCGAGTGCCACTTGAACCTCGTCCTTAAAAGTATAAAGATAAGGCGTTAAATAAGTTTTGCTATCGCGTTTTCTTTTTTTTTCTTTTTTTTTTTTGGGGGGGGGGGGAATGAGGTCAATGTATCTCTTCATATATTAGATTTGATTAGGCTAAGTTAGGTTGGTTCAACTAGGTTGGATTAATGTATTATAAAATGAGCCATAAAGAAGGTAGGTGCAATATTTCACTAACAAGGCATTATGCAATATATTAAAATCAATGGGAACAGATTATACCAAGATGATGTGTATATATATACACATATATATCATATTTCCACATATATATTATATATATTATATATAAATATATATATATTAATATAACTTATAGTATGAGGTATTATTGATATACATATGCATTTATATTTATACACACACGCATATATTATATATATATATATATATAATACTATATATAATATATATATTTACTTATAGTATATATATATATATATATACATCAATTACTATAATATATCACATCATATTATGTATATATTAATATATACTATATATAATATATATAATATATATATTATACATATATATATTAGTATGCGTGTATACAAACACACATATATATATATATAGATATACATATATAGTATAATATACCTGTGATAACACAAACAACATTGTATATTATAATAGCTCATATGTATACATATGTATATTAATATATTATGATATATATATATATATATATATATATATATATATATATATATATACTACATACACATTCACAGTTCAAGAGAGAGATTTCCCGAACCGAGAGCAAGCGTCCGCCACTCACCTGGTCTGCCGTGGTTCCTGTGGCGAATCAGCGTCCCGTGCAAGCCCTTAAATCGGTTTCCTACTTAGAGGCTTCGTCATATGCCATTGTCGCCGTTGATAGGAAATTAAAGTGATTAGCTGTTTCAGTTCTGTATGTGTGTTGTGTGTGTGTGTGTGTGTGTGTGTGTGTGTGTGTGTGTGTGTGTGTGTGTGTGGTGTGTGTGTGTGTGTGTGTGTGTGTGTGTGTGTGTGTGTGTGTGTGTGTGTGTGTGTGTGTGTGTGTGTGTGTTGTGTGTGTTGTGTGTGTGTGTGTGTGTGTGTGTGTGTGTGTGTGTGTGTGTGTGTGTGTGCGAGGGGGAGACGGTTAGTGATGATATAAGGAAATAAAGAGATGGAGAGAGAAAGGAAGAGAAAGAGAGAGAGTGAGAGAGAGAGAGAGAGAGAGAGAGAGAGAGAGAGAGAGAGAGAGAGAGAGAGAGAGAGAGAGAGAGAGAGAGAGAGAGAAAGAAAGAGAGAGAAGGAGACAAACAGACAAAACAGAGACAGAGTGAGAAAGGAGGAGGAAGGTAGAAGAGAGAAGAAATAATTCAAGACGAAAACATTTGAGATAAGAACGAAAGCCGGAGGGACATCCTACATACTTCCGTTCTCTGTATAATCGCATTTAAAAAATAATTTCTTCTATTAAAAAAAAAAAAAAATCTTCCATTTATCGAATTCCCTGTTGATTGCTAACTGTTTTTTTTTTTTTTTTTTTTTTTTTTTTTTTTTTTTTTTTTTTTTTACCACACAAAATAAGAGACACAAACAGACATACAGACAAAAACATCCGTTCCAGGAAAAAAATGCTTTGCGTTAACACTTTTGCCTTTCCTCGTGTTCTATTTTTTTCTTTCTTTCTTTCTTTTCTTTTTTTTTTTTACACGATTGTCAATCCTGGCCAACGACCCGTTAAATGGATAAAGAGGGATAACATGAATAGGCGACGATAATTCACGGTAAATAGGGCAATTTTCACTCCCGGGCTTCACAATGTTTTTTTTTTTTTCTTTTTCTTTTCTTTTTTCGTTTCTTTATATACGCTTTGTTCTACCCTGACACGTGACAGGATATGCACAGGAAGTAATATGTGGGAATCTATTCTGTGTGTACACCATCTTAAGTTAGGTCCGATTTATGTAAATATGTATGTGTGTGCATGTTCTTAGTCCGTACTGACTAAAAATACTACTACTACTACTAACTACTAACTACTACTAATAATAATAAAATAAATAAATGGCTTTTCGACTCTCCTCTTATTCTTTCTCTAGGTAAGAAGCAACAGAAATAAAAGGACATAAGAAGATAAGGAAGATGGAACGTGTTGTGAAGCAGGACGTGTGAGAACATCCACGCGATAAGGTCAAAGCCAAAGGGAGTTCAGGTCAGGTCAGAGTAGGGGGAAGGGAAGGGAGTGGAAGAGGGAAGGGAGAGGGAGAGGAACTAGAGAGAGAAAGAGAGAGAGAGAGAGAGAGAGAGAGAGAGAGAGAGAGAGAGAGAGAGAGAGAGAGAGAGAGAGAGAGAGAGAGAGAGAGAGAGAGAGAGAGAGAGAGAGAGAGAGAGAGAAAGAGAGAGAGAGAGAGAGAGAGAGAGAAAGACCTAAGTACAACAGCTGACCACTCCTCCTTGATGGCTCGTGTCCCCCTGGTGGCGAAAGAGTTCCCTAAGTGTCCTGGAAGAGATGTATTTGTGTTGTTAGTGGCTCTCATCGGCCTTTTAAAATATTTCATTTCACAGGATAGTCTCGGCTTTTGTGATGAGAAAGGTTTGTGTATCCTTTTGTTTTGATTGTCTGTTTGTTATCCATGTTTCATATTATTCATGTGTATAACTGTAGGTGAATAACAAAAAAAGAGTTAGCTTAGCAGTTCAAAACAGTTTGTTATTTAATAGATTTTTTTTTTTTATCTAATAGATTTAATTCAGGGTATTCAGCACACTACATATTTTACATGGCGTAATATGCCATCATATCTTTGTTTGAAGTTGCCAGCAATAAATGAATGAAAAGCAGGTAAAAAACAAAAAAAACTTCCTGCGCATCCTTGTATACCATTCTTCCATAATCAAAAAAAAAAAAAAAAAGGACTTTTGTCAAATGTTTTAACTGACAATATTTAGTTAATGAGTACAATCTGATTACTTGCAATGGATATATATCTTATTTTTCATCATTCTTTCTCTTCCTCTTCATCATCGTCACTTTTCCTTTCGCTTCGTCCCTCCAACAGTGCAGACGATTCTTTTAGTATCTTCCGCTCCTATTCTTTACTTTCTTCTCTAATCCTGATGACCATTCTGTGTTGGTGCCTTTTTCGAGTTAACCGAGATAAGGCCCTTTGTTATCTGAAATGTTTAAATGTTAATAATCTGCCATTTGTTTCATTTGTCGAATCACTTTGTCCGTCTTGTTGATAGGAAAGGAATAATTACAATACGAAGCTCCTTATCAACGATTATAAATTTCCTAGAAGGAGAATAGGCAGTAGGGGTAGAGTTGTATACAAAGCTATTGATCAGTAACCTTATTCAAGTTCTTGGAGCACAAAATCTTAAATGAAAGGAAGATGTAGACGAAATCTCATGGGGCTTAACTAATTGATTCTCGTATATGCACACACGAGAAATAACAGAAATAACAGGTTCAAGAACAACTGACATGGGGGCTATTCCTAGCAATCTGAAGGAAAAGGTCTTATGGGTCTTAAAGGAACTATTTTCGACCATCCGTACTAGGAGAACAACAGGTTCAAGAAACGCCAACACGGGAACTGTTCCTAGGCATCTGAAGTGAAAATCTTACTGCTCTCGGATTAATTCTCGACCGTACTTACCTGGAGAACAACAGGTACAGGAGGTATCGCCACAGGGACAGTTCCCAGGTATAGGGCGTTCGTTTGGCCTGCACTCGCTTCGGCATATCCCAAAGTCTCCGTCGAAGCCGCAGATCCCCTTGCACGCTGGAAGACACAAGGGCGATTAAGCTCCTTCCTTCAGTCACCTCCTCCATCGCTCGACCCCGAACCCCGGTTTTTGGACCACGAAGGAACTCACGAAGCTGGAAGAAGCAGCAGGTGCAGGAGCCAGAGGGACAGAGGCAGTCGACGGTCATACGGCAGAAGGCGTGGGCGTGAGAGGGCACGCAGACTCCCCCAGCAGCCCGGCACTCTCCTACTTGGTCCTGGCAGCATCGCTTCGTCATGTTGACCATCGTGGCAGCTGTCGTGGCATCAACCAAGTCCCCATCGGGCGTGGCACCGGGTGGGGGCGGGAGGCAGTAGTCCTGCGTGGGAGGGCGCGCCGGGCAAGCGTCATTGCAAGTTGGTCGTTTCAAGGAGAATAAAAATATTTTCACATATATATGCATAAAGATAGATATAGATAGATGTGTATATATATAGATAGATAGATACAGATGTAGATATAGATAGATAGATAGAAAGATAGGCAAAATGCGATATAAGTAAATATATGTGTGTGTGTATGTGTGTCTGCGTGTATGTATACGTATATGTATATATGTATATATATATATATATATATATATATATATATATTATATATATATATATATATATCATGTGTGTGTGTGTGTGTGTGTGTGTGTGTGTATATTGTATGTTATATATATATATATATATATATATATATATATATATATATATATATATATATATATATATATATACATATATAAACATATATACACACACACACATAAATATATGCGCATGTGTGGATGCACGTGTGTCGATGTGTGACAACCGTTAAAAAAAGTGTCTTCAGTAATACTTTACAGGTATATATTCTTCCTGAGCGACGGCGTGGAGAGCCAGCCACGCGAGGGCCAGCAACAGCGCAATTTGCAGCGTTGACATGGATCCAGAAGTTGGTTGACTGTCTGTTAAATGTTACCAAGGGAATTAAGCGAATTAGTCGAGTAATCTAAAGCCTCTTCTTTACAACGACAGATTATTTTTTTCTTTTCTTTTCTTTCTTTCTTTATTTCATTATATTTTTTATTTTTTTTTTTTTTTTTTTTTTTTAACGCATCCTTTTAATTCTCGAAAATATCGGTTAGGAAGGATAGGACTTTTGTTAAAAATAGATGGCAAATTTTTTTTTTAATGCAAATTTCGTAGCTTCTCACTGTGCCTTTCGAGACCAAATATCATACAACATAGAGACATATATTCATTACAAGCCCCAACAGAGAAAAACAGAGCATTTCTTTCCCATACTCAAGCAAATTTAATGGAAAACGACTCACTTTACTTAAGAGTGCGAGTGGTTCAGCTGAGTTAGGAAATTATTTGCTGTCTAGAGAGGTACGCTCGCATGAATATGTAGTTCTGTATGACTAAACAAACTCATACTCACACGTGGATGTATAGGTACGCGTGCACACAGGGTCTTCACTCACCTGATGCAGATTCTTGCGTCTTCTGTTGGCGACCTTCCTCAGCCTCCTTTAAATACCCTTCTTCTCACTCTGCTGCTTCTGTCGCTCCTTTATTCAGGCCTCAATATTCCCCCCCCCCCCCCCGCTCACCCCCGCCGATGCCGCTGCTGCTACCTCCGCCGCCGCCACCTCCTTCTCCTTCTTCTCCTCCTCCTCCTTCCTTCTTCTTCTCCTCCTCCTCTTCTTTTTCTTCTTCTCTTCCACCTCCTCCTTCTCTCCCCCTTCTCTTCCTTCTTCTTCCTTCTTCTAATTCATCCTCCTCCTTCTCCTCCTTTTT
>NW_020870641.1:329904-332404 GCF_003789085.1 Penaeus vannamei | reverse complement strand
TCTCTTGTAGTTTTAAGACATCTTGTAGTTGTAAAATCAGAAGATATTATATCGTATCTCTCATATCAATTTTCCTTGTATTTAATAAAGGTCATTGTGTTATATCTCTCATAATACATCCCTTCTTATAAGTACAGAAATGAAAGGCAAAAATAGTAAAATCATTTACAATGAAAACATAATGATAACAATAATAATAATAATAATAATAATAGTTGTCTTAAGAATTCATGGATGTTCATTCATATTTTTTTTCATAATTCATAATCCTCTGGGACTCACATTACACATCATTATTCACAGAACAAGAACCATAATCTCTCTCTCATTAACCATATCTACAAAGCCTAAGAACTTGACATTATTTCTCCCGTAATCTGTTCATTCAATTAATTACAAAGATGAAAAATATTGCATCATATCCCTCACATTGCATCCATTGGCTATGCAATATAAAGATTATGATAAATCCCTTTAAGAGAACACTCGAAATGTATTGTAAATATCTATAAGACTTTTTTTTATTGACGGGGAAATTGAAAATAAAATTATCATTATCTGAACACGGAAAGTAAAAGCACATTCATGTTTACAAGAATTCCTTTTTAGACGATATTTTTTTTTCTTTCTGCTTTGTGGAGAAGGTATGCATTTTAGATTTTTATTAGAGAAAAATTAGTATTCTCCTTTTCTTTTAATTTATTAATTTAATCTATTTATCTATTTAAGGAATATCGTAAACAGAGAAACATATCTTTTGTTTTTGTTTTTCTTTCTTTGCGAAAAGTGATTGAGACGAAACGGGATCCATATGATTCTATCGACTCTCTCTCTCTTCTCTCTCCTCTCTCATCTCTTCTCTCTCTCTCTCTCTCTCTCTCTCTCTCTCTCTCTCGCTTCTCTCTTCTCTCTCTCTCTTTCTTTCTCTCTCTTTCTTCTCTCTCTCTTCTCTCTCTCTCCTTCTCTTCTTCTTCTCTCTCTCTCTCTCTCTCTCTTCTCTTTTCTTTCTTTCTTTCTTTCTCTCTCTCTCTCTCTCTCTCTCTCTCCTCCTCTCTCTCTCTCTCTCTCTTCTCTACTCTTCTGCTCTCCCATTCTCTACTCCTCTATTCTTCTTTTTCTCTCTCTTTTATCTCTCTCGTCTCGTCTCTCGTCTCTATCCTCTCTTCTTCCTCTCCTTCTCTTCTCTCTTTCTCTTTCTTAATTATATCCTCTTCTTCTCTTTCCTGACATTCTGTAAATGGTTTCCATGCTCTTTCTCTTTCTCTATCATTTTCTTTCTTATTCCTATTTCGTTTTTCTTTTCCTGACGTTCTGTAAATGGTTTCCATGCTCTCTCTCTTTTTACATCTATCTATATGTCTATTTATCTATCTTTCTATCTTTCTTTCTATGCATTTATCTATATATCTGTCTGTCTATCTATCTAACTTTCTATCGGTCTGTCTGTCAATCTACTTATCTGTATGTCTATCTAAATATCTATCTACATATCTGTCCGTCTGTCTGCCTGCCTAACTAGCAATCTAGCTAGTTAGCGAGCTCTGTTTATCTGTCTATCTGTCTGTAAATCTCTTTATTTTTTCTTTTTCTGTATTTGGTCACTTGTTTATGTATTTTTCTATCTGTATGTCTACCGAACTATTCATGTGTATGTCTGTCTATCTCTATCTATATCTATATCTATATATATATATATATATATATATATATATTATATATTATATATATATATTATATATATATCGTATTTATATATATCTTTCTATCAGACGTTATATTTAATTATAAGTCTAGCCTTTTACTTTTATTTATAGCTATACTATATATGCATTAAACGTAATACGCCACAACACACACACACACAACACACACACACACACACACACACACAACACACACACAGATACACACACACACACCCACACATATATATATATATATACATGTTGACTGCACAATCCATGCCTATCTATGCAAATAAAATAAATAAATATATAAACTAAAATGAGCCCTACCGCTCCTGATCCATCTTCGCCCCGCCTCTCGACCTCAGCCAAGACCTCCGCGTAAACGTGTCTGCGTTAATGTGGCCGGCTGACCTTTGACCTGAGATCCGGGCGATTGGCGAGATCGTGTCTGAGGTGAAAGTTCCTGGCCGTGGATTGGATACGTTCTAGTGTCCTGATAACGTGTCTGAGGTGAAGTTCCCGCGCTGGAATTTGGATACGTTCTAAGTGTCCTGGTATACGTGTCTGAGTGAAGTTCCCGCCGGCCGGAATTACTGGATACGTTTCTAGTGTCCCTGATAACGTGTCTGAGTGAAGGAATTTGGATACGTTCTAGATAACGTGTCGACGTTGGAATCTTGGATACGTTCTAGTGTCAATGAATAAAGAAGGGGGAGGTTAACGGATGTGGAGGATGGAAGAAGGATAAATAGAAATGAGAAGGGTAGAATGAGAAAGAGAATTGTTCAGAAGTTCGCTTTATAAAGAGGAGG
>NW_020870641.1:312404-317404 GCF_003789085.1 Penaeus vannamei | reverse complement strand
CTCATTCATACCTTTTCTACATATAATATATTATATATATATATATATATATATATATATATATATATATATATATATATATATATATATATACATGAAGTATAAGACTGTTCGCTTCATTCTATTACTCAGCGCATCGAGAAAATATGCAAGCAACGCGAGTCATTCATCTCGACAACAATCCACCAAAGACTTCCGATACCCAAAGAGACGGGGACCTGCATCCTCGAAAATCCTTTAATCCAGTTTACCCTTTGCAAATCGGGGTCTGGTTCACCGAGGGCAAAATCGAACCAGTTATCCTTAGTTTCTCCCTTCCCTTGCCCCCCCCCCCTGCCCCCCCGCCTTCCCCCTCGCCTCGCTTTGACAGGGTCGGGACCTTTCGCCACAATCGAAGCGACAGCAATAGTCGTTACCGGAATGAATGGACTACTTTCACCAGAACGACAGGGAGAAGAAGGAGACAGCAGAAGCAGGAACGGAATCCATCTTTGCGCTTTATGGACTCCGGGAGGTCGACCCGAACGCCAACACAGGAGGAAATACCAAAACAGTCTCATTATAGGAGGTTCGAAGTCTCTAAAACAACGCGACTCTCACGTAACATTCGCTTATCACTATACCAAAAGCATTTCGATTCCTTCTATGAATAAATGATCTTCCTTTCCTTCGCAATGAGAAACAGCTAAAAATGAACACAGAAACTAAGGTAAATAAGGTGGTCAAGGAAACTACCCTAACGAGAGGAAGGCAAAAGAGGGGCAAAAAGCAGTCAGAAAGACCCTTTGGCAGTTTCAGCGTCGGACCAGCAGGGCGCTTAACAACCTCCCCCAAGAACGGCGGGCATGAAATTGCAGCAGAAATGGCAACAGACCTTTTTTTTCTCTCCTTAGAATTTGAAGCAAGAGTTTTTATTATTATTTTCTCTCTTTTTAGACAGGCGATTTTATGCTTGAGACTTGTGAAGTAATTCCTAATGTACTTTTCATTCCTCAGAGTAAAACTTGTTCTTATACAGTTTGCCATTCTATGTCCGTCTTAAGAAGAAAAAAAGACTAAAAACTTTTCGTCTTTTTTTAAACCATTCTTCCTCGATCTTAAAAAAATATATATTTAATTTCCTTCAGGTGGTCCTCTCTGAAGGCAAGTTCTCGTTGAAGGTATTTTAGTTTAATGTTTCAGGAGATAGGGTTTTCATTAGTAAAGTGTAATTTACAAGCAGTTAAAGATAAATTAAAGATAAACCAACGATCAATTTAAGAAAAAAATGAACGATTGTAATTTACAAGTAGTTAAAGATAAATTAAAGATAAACCAACGATCAATTTAAGAAAAAAATGAACGATAAATTAAAGATAAACTAACCCTGTGATCACTTTCATTCTTATTCAAAATTGATGGATTCCTTTCGCCTTTTTCGTCTCTGTCTATGCCCCGCCTCTTGCCATCTTTATTGCGTTTTTTTATAATTCAATTTCTTCGGTTTCTTTCCTCTGTTGTTGTTATTGTTTTTGTTTTTTTCTTTTTGTTGTTCTTGTCTGCGTTGTTGGTGGGATTTGTTCTTATTTTATGGACTTCTTGTTCTTGGTCTGTTCATTCAGGTTAGGTTCTTGTTCTCGTATTTGCGTTTGGTCTTGTCTGATGTGTTCTTCTTTGCTCTATTTCCTATTCTTGTTTCTGTTATTGTCCCCGTCTCTTCTTATTTAGTCTGATTCTTGATCCTTTCTATGTCATGCCCTCTATCTTATTTAATTATTTGTTTATTTGTCTGCTTTTATTGATTTTTTCTGTTCTTGTTCCTATGTGTTCCTTGGTCTTTCCCTTTCTTGTGTCCTTTTTTGGTCTTTTTTTTCTTTCTTCCCTCCCCTTTTCCTTCCTTCATTATTCAATCTGTTCATTTCACCTTCGTTGTCCTCGATATTTATTATTCTATTCCTCCTCCTCCACATCCAGACCAAAAATACACCAGAAAACACTAAACAAACACACACAAACACAAATAAACACACACAGACGCACACATTGTACAACACGTCTTTTCCTATACAGATTGTACCAGCGATAACCATTGTTCCTGAACTTAAAGGCTTCTCATAATGGCCTTTGAAGCTGAATAAGTAATTGCTTCAGATAGCTTTTGTGTTGGGGTTTCATTTGCATAATGTTAATTCTGCGTGTACAATGTGGTCATTTGAATGCTGATATGAGGGGTATAATTGCATGGTTAAGGAGTGTAATAGGATGTATGTGAATGTTTTTTTTTTTTTTTTTTTTTTTTTTTTTTTTTTTTTTTTTTTTTTTTTTTTTAGTTTTAGTAGTAGTAGTATGGTTAGTAGTTTGTATTAATGTCTTTGTAATTTTGTTGGTTTATATCTGTGTGGGTGTGTAAGATGCAATTGTAACTTCCTGCGTATAACACTCTATTCATTTGGTAAATGTATGCATACATATTCATATTTCCGTTAATGGATCCATGTGTGTATGTTTGTGTGTTTGTTTGTGTGTGGGGGGGGGGGGTGTGTGTGTTTGTGTGTGTATGAATGTGGTTGTGTATGTAAGTGTGTGTTTGAGTGTGTGTGTATGTGTTTGTGTGTGTATGTCTGTGTCTGTGCCTGCGTCTGTCTGTCTGTGTATGTTTATTTGTGTTTGTGTCTATGCCTGTGTCTACGTGTGGTGTATCCATGTCTGTATTTCCATATGATGTATCTATGTCTGTGTCTACATATAATGTATCCATGCCTGTGTCTACATGTGATGTATCCATGCCTGTGTCTGCGTGTGTGTGTGTGTGTCTGCGTGTGTGTCCTGTGTGTGTGTGTGTGTGTGTGTGGTGTGTGTGTGTGTCTGCGTGTGTGTGTGTGTGTGTGTGTGTGTGTGTGTGTGTGTGTGTGTGTGTGTGTGTGTGTGTGTGCGTGCGTGTGTGTGTGTGTGTGTGTGTGTGTGTGTGTGTGTGTGTGTGTGTGTGTGTGTGTGTGTGTGTGTGTGTGTGTGTGTCCGCCGCATGACATCGCCAACCCACACCTCAAGATG
Organism: Penaeus vannamei; assembly: GCF_003789085.1. Classification (NCBI taxonomy): domain Eukaryota; kingdom Metazoa; phylum Arthropoda; class Malacostraca; order Decapoda; family Penaeidae; genus Penaeus; species Penaeus vannamei. The sequence goes on along the minus strand of NW_020870641.1, from coordinate 314,374 downwards.
CACACCGAGAGAGGGAGCAAAGAGGCGGAGGGCGAGAGATCAGGGCCAGAACATTCACTGCGGTTCGAGACACTTGTAGGATCATCCAGAATCCTGAAGAAGAAGAAGATAAAGAAGGAGGAGAAGAAAAAGAAAAAAGAAGAAGATGAAGATGAAGATGGAGAAGAAGGCGAAGAAGAAAAAAGAAGAAGGAGAAGAAGAAGAAGAAAATGATGATGAGATCAGGGCCGGAACATTCACTGCGGTTCGAGACACTTGTAGGATCATCCAGAATCCTGAAGAAGAAGAAGAAGATAAAGAAGGAGAAGAAGAAGAGGAAGAAGAAGAAGAGGAGGAAGAAGGAGAAGAAGAAGAAGGAGAAGGCGAAGAAGAAGAAGAAGACGAAGAAGAAGAAGGAGAAGAAGAAGAAAAAGAAGAAGATGATGATGAGATCAGGGCCGAACATTCACTGCGGTTCGAGACACTTGTAGGATCATCCAGAATCCTGAAGAAGATAAAGAAGAAGAAGAAGGAGAAGACGAAGATGAAGAAGAAGAAGAGGAAGGAGAAGGAGAAGGAGAAAAAGAAGAAAAAGAAGAAGAAGAAGAAGATGAAGAAGATGATGAGATCAGGGACAGAACATTCACTGCGGTTCGAGACACTTGTAGGATCATCCAGAATCCTGAAGAAGATAATGAAGGAGAAGAAGAAAAAGAAGAAGAAGGAGATGAAGATGAAGATGGAGAAGAAGAAAGAAGAAGAAGAAGATGAATAAGATGATGAGATCAGGGCCAGAACATTCACTGCGGTTCGAAACACTTCATCCAGAATCCTGAAAGAAAGAAAAAGAAGAACAAAAAGGATGATGAAGAAAGACGAAGAAGAAGAAAAAAATGTTTTGGATTCTAGTCTTTGAAGAAACACTGACGTAAATGTTTTTGTTATGGAAGTTACAGGAATATGTTGGGGCAGATTTTTTTTTTTTTCTTTCGAGGTTGTGCTATAACTATCTTGTTAATAGTTATAGTTGAGTGACGCAATGCAAAATACGAAGAGAGGAAAAATGACAATGTAAGATGAAGTGATAGATATATAAAAAGAAGAAAAAAAGGTATTAAATGGGTATTAAAGCAACACCGGTATGGCCTTTGTATGAATCCAAGTGCCTGGTATGATCCCTAAAGACGTCGATAGGATGCAACACGAATAAAACAGTTCAAAAGAACAGAAGAAAATTTAATTTACGATCCCCATCTCCCTTTCCGACAAGTCACGCCACCCGACATGACGTTATGTGTCGGGCAAGATGACCCAGCAACTTCACAGATAGGGGGGAAGGCGATGAGAACATCAGTACTTGACCCCTGCTTCCATCGTGACCTCAGGGCAAAGGTCACTCGGGCCTTACGTCAGAGTTTTATTCCCGTTCGGACGCTTCCTGGTGCTTGTGCTTGCGGCAGCCAGACCGAAGGAATATCTCTCGTTCGTGTCTGGGAAAAATGAAAACGTTTTTACGAGCCATTAAGAGCACGTGAGTTGCTTGTTCTCGGCTTCCTGTCATGTCTTTGGGTTCCCTTTTCAAACATATTTAACTCTAAATGCCTGACTGTTGGATATTACCCCGGCACGACCCAGCCCTGACTGCTCGCACGTTACAAATTCCCAATTGAGAAAATCCAATCTCTTGAAAAACATTAAATCCTTTCAACAATGACTTCAGAGAGGACCTGAAGGTGTTGAAATAGCTGTCCTGAAGCGTCATTCCCCAAGGTGGCACAGGGTCAGGGAAATGGCACTGACTGGCATAATATATTTCGAGTTGGATTCCACGCCTGTAGATCTGTGTGGTTTCGACGGCGTCCTGCAAGGTGGGCGGTTGTGATCAGCTGATGATATGGATGGGCTGATGATGACGATATGGGGAGGGTTCTGGTCTAAGTGTTCTTGTTCTGGTATTGTTCTTGTGCTTATCTTTTGTACTTTTTTCTGTT
>NW_020870641.1:302404-304904 GCF_003789085.1 Penaeus vannamei | reverse complement strand
ATGTTGCAAGTAAAGCGTGACCTCGCAGAACCCCTCATAACGAGAGGGGATGCCCAGGACGGGGTACGTTATGTGGTCACGTGGTCAATGCTGCTGAGCGGGTTGTGTTCTGTGAGGGTGTGGTGTGATGGGGGTGTTGGGGATGGTGGTGGTGGGGGATTGGTGGTGGTGGGGAAGTGGTGGGTGGTGTTGGGGATGGTGGTGGTGGTGGAGGTGGTGGTGGTGGTGGGGATGACTGGAGGTGATTGAGGTGATGGTGAGTGGGTATGTGAATGGATGGTGGTGTGGCCTGGTGAGGCCTGGGGGGAATGGTGTGATCCCGCTGGTGTGATGGGTGTTTGGGATCGCGTAGTTTGGGGATGGTGTGGTTGGTGTTGGTGTGAGGTGGGGATGAGTGGTGGGGTGGTGATGATGGTCGCATGTTGGGGATGGTGTTGGGGAAATGTGGGGGGCCATTGTGTTGTGTGAAAGGGTAGGGGATGAGTGGTGGTGATGGTTGGTTATTTTGAGATGGTGAGTGAAATGAGTGAAAAATAAAGTATAGTTGAATGGTGGCCTTTGGTGTAGGGATGGTCCTGGTAGGTGAGGTGATGAGGTGGTGTAGGGGAATGAATAGAGGAGTTGTGGGGTAGATTGTGGTGATGTTATTGGTATAGGTTAACGAATATGGTGGTGATGGTGGAGCCGGTGGGGGGATGGTGGTTGGATGTGGTGGGTGTATAGGTGATTGGGTGCATATGGAGCGCCTCGGGGGTATGGTAATGGTAGTGGAAGATGTACTGAAAATGATTGATAATGATGATGATTATGATGAATGATGATGATGAATAAGTTGATGACATGCTGATGATGATGAAATGATAAAGATAAATGATGATGGGTGAATTGAAAATGATAATGATGATAGTGATAATGTTCATGATGCTAGATAATGGATATAATGTTTTTATGATTGTGATCACTATTGACTGAGATATAACAATATATGGGATAATGATAATAATAATACATAAAGTAATAAAACCCATAATAATAATAAATAATATAATGAGCGTAACTTACTTGCGAGCAGTATTATTGAGAAGATGAATGCTAATGGTTGACGTGGAAGGTCCGGTGTGGATCACGAACCTGGTGTATAGGTAGCGAACTTCGAGATGGAGTTCTTGAAAGAATGCTTATGATTAGCTAACCGGAAGCCAGATTTTGTCATTTCCACGCCTTGTCTTCCGTGGTGAGAACTAGGGAAGCTTGCCAGTATGAAAATTCATACCTAGATGAAGAGCGTAATAGGGAACGTAGGGTGGGAGGGGAAGGGAAGTTATAGGGGGTGGGCGAGGGAGGGAGGGATTGGGGACCGACACATACATACAGAGAGAAAGGGAGGGAGGGAGGGGAGGGGACAGAAAGTGGAAAAGAGAGGGGGAGGTAGATAGAAATAGATAGAGAGATAGAGGAGAGAGAAAGGGGAGGGGATAGAGAAGAAAATAAATGAAGAGTAGGTCACCTATTGTGAGTGAAGGGGCCGAAAATAGAGTAGAGAGAGAGAGAGAGAGAACAGACAGACATAACAGAACATTGAAAGTAGGACCAGATAACAGAGAAAGAGCGACAATACCGACAGACTCACAGATCAGACAGAGACAGAACATAAAAGTATACAGAAAGAGAGATACAGAAGAGACGGGAGGCAAATACAGAAACGAAGAGGTAGAGAGAAAGGTGGACAGAGTAAGCAAAAGAGAGAGAGAGAGAACGCAGACAAACATCACCAATGAGAAACACTGTTGTGCACCTAACACGCAGCCCCTCGTCGTCTTCCTGGGCAGGTGCCAAAAACTCCGAACAAACAACAAACCTGAGGATATTTGATGAAGAACCAACTAATAAAGTAAATAAATAGAAATTAAAAAAAGCAAACCAGAGAGAGAGCAGGGGAGGGGGATGGGAGGAATGCCCGGGGAGGGAGCTGGTGTAGGTGTGAGGTGAGGTGAGGTGAAAATGGTGAGGGAGGAGGGAAGAGTATTCCCGAAGAGAGAGAGAGAGAGATGAGAGCGAGAGAGGAGAGAGTAAGTAGAGAGAGAGAGATGAGAAGAGAGAGAGAGAGAGAGATGAGAGGGAGGGGGTTGGTGGCAGTGGGCTCAGGGCGCGTGTCGGTTTCAGCGGGGTGTTGGAGTCATAGGAAATGGGGGAGCTTTGGCTGCCGGCGTGGAATGGGTGTGGGAGGTGGTGACGAGGAATGCAGGGAGTATGGGAGGGGGGAAAGAATTGGTGTAGCGTTGGTGGGTCCACGGGGGGGGGGGGGAGGAGAGAGGAGAGAGTAAGAGAGAGAAGAGAGAGAGAACGAGAGAGAGGAGAGAGAGAGAAGAGAGAAGAGAGAGTAGAGAGACGAGAGAGCACGAGAGAAGGTAATAACAAAGGAGAGAAAGACGAGGTAAAGAGATCTAAATGTAACATTATACACTGTTGTTATATAAAGTAATTGATAGATAATACCACT
>NW_020870641.1:297404-299904 GCF_003789085.1 Penaeus vannamei | reverse complement strand
ATGTCATTAGTATGATTAATCGGAATGTAGGTATATATTAAACTTTTCACTCCGATTGCTAATATTCTAACTAATTTATTATCATTGGTAAGCCATTATTGTTGTATTAGTTGCTCTTCAGAAATTTTCATTTATATAATCATTGTTGGGATAACTGATCTTACCTAATTGTCATCCTCAAGGTTTTATTGGTTATCAATCTTTTAATCATCATTTATATTATCATTATCGTAATTTTGTTAATGAACATGATCCTCTACTATGGGCAGTATTGTTAATTGAGTTCTTCCTATTATTATCTTCATATTAAATATTAGGGTACTATGACTATTATTCAGTAACTATGATCATATTGTTTATCATTATCCTTGTCATTATCAAATTTCTATTTTACTATCCCAATTTATTTTAGGTACTATAAGAATGCATCATTATCAATTATTGTTGTTGTTTCAATGGATGTTTTTAATGATTTGCTTGTTAGGCTCTATACTGCTTATTAAGAAGGTCGCGATGCAGATCACTCCAATTTATATCCTTATTGCCCCTAGACTACCATCAGTGGATTTCCCAATCTTTATCAATTACTAGATCAATATTATCAGGCACTACATTGTTACTGTTATTATTATTAATCATTACTTTTATTGCTATCATTATTGTAGTCTCAGTATTAATTTCCGCGTTGTAAACTCAATACTATTATTTGTTATTATCCAATCAATTATTGTTTTGCTTTCTATCAATATAATTAAGAATCAGTCCCTTCGTCCCTCATTATCATCAATTATTTATCGTTTGAAAATTATTACTCATAATCACCTATATCATCGATATAACACACACACACACACAACACAGCAACAGACTGTACAAACAACACCAGTCAACACACACACACACAACCGCACACAACACACACCACACACACACACACACACAGCATCTCCCAATCATCACTACACACACCTCACAGCACCACCAACAAACAGGACGCTAACATCACAACACACACACACACACCAGTTAATACACCAACACACACACACACACAACACACGTTTCATTTAACGTTGATTTATAGAGCCATTCAAAACACAACAAAGCCACACACACATATATATATACATATAGTCCAAATTATATATATATTTAATATGTTCTCTGAGAGTATTATACTATGTCTCAATAACTTATTATATATATATATATGTAAATATATACAACACACACACACACACACAACACAACACACAACAGTTTTGTGGAACTGCACAGCACAGGCCATCACAACAACAGTATATACATTATATAATAAGGTGATCATCTTTACGGTAATATTATATTATCCTAAAGTAGTTATTGAGGTAAAGCTGTAGCTAAATATTATATGTGTGTGTGTGGCGTTCCATATTAATCAATTATTTTTCCCTCTTTATTAATTCTTCATTGTTTATTCTCATTTCGCTCTAATTTTATCCCGCTCAGTGTCGGTCGTGTGCGGTGCAATTGTTAGAATGTATAACCTTCCAGATCCACCACCCAGATTCACACCACACACAGCTCACAGCACAACACCATCACAAACCAAACCTCTACACGACCCACTGCCATTTCCAGTCCCCGCTGAAATTAAATTATATTACGTTATCATTTACTTATGAGAGGTTTGCAATATCATCCCTACTCATGTTGCAGCCTCCCCCCAGTCACGAGCACAGTACGTTGCAGTCGTCGATGTCACTGTCATCCTTGTAATGGTGAGTCACAGTAGTGCATCCTCGCCCCTTCATCTCCACAAGATGCTGTGATCTCGTGATGGTTGCCTCAGCATCCTCTGTCTTCTGGCCTCCGCAGCATCCCCCTACAGTAGCAGAGAGTAGAATAGGTGGATGGAGAGATGGAGAGATAGATAGATAAATAGATAGATGGAGAGATAGAGAGATAGATAGATAAATAGATAGATAGAGAGATAGATAGATAGGTTGATGGATGGATGGATAGATAGATGGATGGATGGATAGATAGATGGTTGGATGGATGGATGGTTTGATAGATGAATTGATAGATGGAGAGATAGATAGATAGGTAAATAGATAGATAGACGGATGGATAGATAGATAGATGGATAGATAAATAGATAAATGAATAGATGGCTTGATAGATGGATGGATAGATAGATAAATAGATAGCTAGATGGAAGGACAGATATATAGATAGATAGATAGATAGATAGATGGATGGATAGATAGATGGATACATAGATGGATAGATAGATAGATGGATAGATAGATAATCGGAAATTAATAGATAGATTAATAAGTAGTTGAATATATTGATAAAGATGTAAATAGACATAGATAAATAACTTAGTGAATAGATAAGACGAACAAAATAATGCATAAATAGATAATCAAATAAAAAATATATATAAATAAGTCGACGAACTCGTAAACAAATAAGTAAAAAAAAAAGAAAAAAATCTAATAATTAAAAAAGA
>NW_020870641.1:282404-284904 GCF_003789085.1 Penaeus vannamei | reverse complement strand
ATGTGTGAATGACTGACAGATTTTTCCTTTTCATCTATGCAATGCCATCGAATTAAGAAAAGCTATGTATGTTCTATATTTCTATCAATATGTATGTTCTATCAATATGTATACGCTCGCATGCAAGTTTAAAACGTAACGATTTATGTTTTGCTCACCCAATTTTAAAACTTGACGTACCTCCATTCATTCACGCATGCCGTATCAGTATACATACGATAAAAACGTACACAGTATTAACTTACCTTATCTCTCTCGCTCCCTCTTCGAAATTCCTTCTACGATCCCCCCCCCCCTCTTATCTGACCTCCCCCTCCCCCTTCCCTTCCCCTTCCCCTCCTCCCCTCCCTTCCTCCGGCGTTGCTGCAACCCCCCTCCCCTTCCCTTCCCCTGGCGTTGCTATAACCCCCTTCCCCCTTCCCTTTCCCCTTCCCCCCGCCCCCCTCCCCTCCCCCTCCCCCTATCCCTCCCCTCCTTAACAACGGACCACCACAAAAACGGACCAGGATTAACCACGGCTCCGCCACGTACAAAGTCAGGACGCTATTCATCACCGAGATAACCTGCCTCGTCACCTGGTCATGAACGTGTCACTTTCGGCGGGGAATCTGGAGAGGGGGGGGAGGGAGGAAGGGAAGGGGGGGGAGGGAGGGAAGGGAGGGAAGGGGGGGGGGATTTTCTCGGTCTCCCTACTTTCACTTCCTTTTTGTCACGTTCAGACATGGATTGATTCGGTCCGTTTGTTCCTGGATTATCAGGACTTGGGTCAAAAGAAAGTTAAATTAAGTCGGATGAAAAATAGTACATATATATATATATTTCTCTTTTATTTGTTTGTTTGTTTGTTTGTCTCTCGGGTATCTTGCCAACTTCAAAATTTCTCATCAGATAACCAGTTGCAAGATTATTCTGTCGTTGCGATATTCAAAAGCATTCAATTTTACATCTCGAATATTTGCAAAGAAAACGAGATTTCGCGCCCGGATTCCTGCCGAATTACCTACAAGGTCGATGACGGCATCAGCTATGATAGGTATTTCAACCTTAGCGTTCTGAAGGTGTGGCGAGTACGGTCGAGGGGACGAAAGTAAGTCAATAATTTTGCATTTTTTTTATATAAAAAAGTAAAATTTAATCGAAGTAGCGCTGAATAAGTTATATTAGAATAGATACAAAGACAGGGGGAGCGGAGGACATCTTTATTGATATAACAAAGTAAAGTTTTATTTTAGTTATGCCGAATAAGTAATATTAGAGTAAATACGTAAGGAGGAGGGGCAAGGAGGATATTTTCACTTCCTTACTCAGGAATTATCCAATCAGAGCTCTCCGTTTTATGCCGAGGAAAAAGGCTGCTTGATGATTGGTCGTCGACTAGTGCAAGCAATTAGGCCCCGCCCCCGAAACGGAAGTAAGCCAATCAAAAGCAACTTGTCATTTAATATTTTAGAGGCGTCCTGTTTAGATGTTTCGTTTTCAGTCTCAAGTCACGGAAAACGAAATTCAAAAATCAGAGTAGCCTTGAATACGAATTCAACCCCCCCCCCAAAAAAAAATAATAATAATAATAATAATAATAAATAAATAAATAAATAAAATAATTCAGAAATGATTTTTAAAAAAACTGATGTTTATTTTCATCTCGTGAGTCGAACCAAAACATCTTTTCGAAGCAGATTCTTGCAACGAGCGGAGCCTTGCAAGACGATTCACTGCTGGGAAGGGAGAGGGCGAAGGAGGGTGAGACAGTGCCTCGGTTTCAGGAGGAGGAATGCCACACTGGCACTTTCACCCTGACTCCTACGACGCCGCTGAGGACGAGTGTAAATCTTTAATTGATTTTGCTCTTTGGTTGAATTTTTGCTTTTTTATTTTATTTTATTTATTTATTTATTTTTCGTACGGTCGTGTGACTAAATTTTCTCCCTCCTCTAAGTGCAGCTTCTTTTGTTTTTGTTTTTTTGTTTTTTTCTTATATTCCGTCTAACGTTGTGATATGTTTTAGAGATTTACTGATTTTTTTTAAAGGAATAGTTAAGTGGTTCTCAACTATTTCTTGCATAATTTAAAAAAAGAAAAAAGAAAAGTAGATAAGAATCAGGTCTTGCATCGTTATTGTTAAAAAATTGGAAGGCTAAAATTGAGACTTTATTATCACCCCCCCCCCCTCCCTCCACCCTCCCTCATCCCTTCCCGAGCCTTCTTATTATTGAGACAGCCTTTTCCTCTTGCATCTCCCCTTCTCCCCCTAACCCCTCCCCTGTATCCCCTACCATTCTCCCCTCCCTCCCCCTTCCCCTCTCCCCTCCCTCCCCTTACCCCTCTCCCTCCCCCTACCTCTTACCTCTCCCCTCCTTCTTTCCCCTTCCCCTCTCCCCTCCCTCCCTCCCCTTACCCCTCTCTCCCTCCCCTTCCCTCTCCCTCCCCTCCCTTCCCTCCCCTCCTCCTTCCCCTTCCCCTCTCCCTCCCTCCCCTCCCTTCCCTCTCCCTCCCAAGCCTA
>NW_020870641.1:254904-262404 GCF_003789085.1 Penaeus vannamei | reverse complement strand
AGTATAGATAAAACAACCATGAATTCAACACTTAGGATAATTAAAGCCAAAAGGTTACCCGTTCGAATACTTCTTAACATTACGTATATATTTTTTGCCCATTTCTCCCCCATGAGAAATACAGAGACGTAAAATTTCTTATCCCAAAACCGGAATAGTAATTTGCATACAGAGCTGTGTGGTTAACTCGTTCCTCATTTGTCAGAAGAGTTATAAATTGTCTTCCAAGAGAAGAAAAGGCGGTGCACCTTGCTTGGGTATTCATCAGTCAAAATTAGAGAGATGTAAGACGATGTTAGATTCACTTATCATTTAATTATATGACTTGGAATGCCTTATATCTATGCACGATTTTTTTTTTTTTTTTTTTTTTTTTACGTAAGTATTATTTCGGCGTTTCTTCTTGGTTGAATTTCTTTCTCTTTTTCCTTCTTTTCCTCCTCTTTGTTTTTCTTCTCTTCTTCCTCCTCCTCTTCCTCCCCAGCCTCCTTCTTCTTCCTATCATGGTACTCATTCTCACCCTCATCTTTATCCTCATCCTTCCTTCCTCACCCTCCTCTTCCTCTTCCCTCTCGTTCTCTTGCTCTTATTCTTACTAAACATCCTCTTACTTTTCTCATCCTCATCCCGCTCATCCTTCCTTCTTTCCCTCCTCTCTCCCTCTCTCCCTCCTCCTTTCTCCTCTTCCCTTCCTCTTCCCCCTCCTCCTCTTCCCTTTTCCTCCTTCTCTTCCCCTCCCTCCTCCTCCTCTTCCCCCACCTCCTCTTCCTCCTTCCACCTCGCTCTCCTACTCCTACTCTTCTTCTTCATCTGCCTCTTCCTCCCTTCTCTTCATATACTTTTTTCTTATTATTCTTTCCCTTGCTTATCAAACTTTTCCTCGTTTCCATTTTCTTTTTCTTATTATTTATCTCATGCTACCTTAAGGGCATATAAAAAGAATCACATTAGCAATTTTTCATAGTTACCCCTAACCTTACATCATTTTCTATGAAGACGCATGATATAATAAAGGTATAACATAAACTTATTTCGAAGAAACTCATGTTTTTATCTTTATATAAATCCTTTCATTGTAGAAAACTATAAAAACAATCATTTATAGGAATAATGATCATAGTAATGAGGATGAAAATTATATTAATAGTTAAGTAATGATAATAAGAATGATAAGATTATTAACAATTTAATTAACAAAAATAAGTAAGAGGTATTCCTCTGTCTCTACTCTCCCTTTTTTCTTTCCCTCTCCCTCTACCTCCCTTTCGCAATCTGCTGCCTTCCCTCTCTCCCAAATCTCCCTTAAAATAACTCTTCTCTTAAGGGGATATAGACAATTTTACTCTAAAGCCCTATAACAAGAAGAAGAACTCCTCTCTCTTTACTCACTCCCACTTTTAAGACCAACATCTATCTCTTCCCATTTTTTTAGATTCTCCCACCTCCTTCGTTCCTTTATTCCCTCCCCCCCCCCCTCTAAAATCCTCATTTGTTATCTCTGAACCGCCTGACCCTCCTCCCCCCTTCCCTTTCCCTTTAACCCCCCCCCCCCCCCCGTATGTGTTTGTGTTGTTGCTGATGATAATTATAACTGTAATGATAATGATAATAGTAAAAATGATGAATGATAATGATGATAACAGTAATAATAACATTATCATTATTGTATCATTAAAACAATGACAACATTAATGAGTACAAATAGTAAATATAATTATGATAATGATAATAGTAAATATAATTATGATAATGATGATAATGACAACAACAATGGTAATAAATAGAAGCACTCAGAGAGCGCATACCTCCGCCAAGGCAATAAGGTCATTGATGCAATAAACATATTCACACTTAAAAAATTACACTAAAATCAATAAATATAAATAAATAAATAAAAACAATAAAGATATTCACACTTAAAGAATTACACTAAAATCAATAAATATAAATAAATAAATAAAAGCAATAAAGATATTCACACTTTAAGAATTACATTAAAATCACCTTTTTCAAGTACACAGGTGACGTCTGTAAACAAGGCAACAGGTGTAATGATACAATAATTCTAAAAGTTCCTGGATCCGTTTCATCATATAATGGAATTTAAGGTAGGTTAAGACACAATTCTGGTAAAATTTTCATTAAAAATCTGTTTCATAACTTTTAGAGGAATCATGATAATAATCGAACAAATAATACCCGGATCTCCACCAACATTTTAATAATAATACTATAATAATAATAAAATAATATAATAACAATTATAATAATAAAATAATATAATAATAATAAAGGAACAAATAATACCCGGATCGCCATCAGGATTAAATAGCATTAAAGTGAATTTGAGACACACTACTATGGTAAAATTTTCAGAACAATCTATTAATAACTTTTTTGAGTTATCCTGCCAACCAGCGGACAAACAAACCAACCAAAGTGAATAAAAACAAACTGGAGGTACTAATCATGATGAGGATAATAACAATTTTAGTAATTATTACAACAGCAAAACAATGATAATGATCATTATAACAATTATCGTCAATACCACTATTATTTTTACCAGTAGTATTAGGAGTAAAATAATAATGATGGTTATGATATTCATAATATTGATAATGATAGTGATAATAATAATCATAATAGCAATAAGTATAATGAAGACAAGGAGAATGATAAGAATGATAAAGAGGATGATAATGATGACGCCAGTAATGATAACAGTAATGATCATAATGATCGTGATATTACCATCATTACTGCTACTACCGCTAATAACGCTGAAAATAGTAATATAATAATAATAATAATAATAATAATGATAATAATAATAACAGTAGTGTTGATTAGGATGAAGATTATAATGATTCTCATAATAATCATAATGATGATACCAATAATCATATTGATGGTAATAACGACGATGATAATAATGAAAATAATGAGGTTAAAAGTAATAATGATAACAATAATAGCAGTGATAATAATGATGATAATAGTATCAATGCTTATTAAAATAATGATAACATTGAAAACAAAGTGACATTAACTTGATATCAATAATTATATAGATAATGATTATCATAGTGGTAATAATAATGACAATGGCACAAAATCTAATGATAATAAAAAATAATAACACAAACACCAAATTGGTTAGGCAAAGGTCAAGCCACAAAATACTGACCTTCCACAAGGCATCCGTATCCTGGCCAAGGTCACGTGGTGTCAGTCGCGCGGTTCCACGAAGGACTCATGACGTCACGACTCTCCCACGTGGCACTATACCCACGTGCCACAACAGTGCCTCTACAATGCCACGGTTAATTCAGAACTTTCCCCCGAGACGTATGGATCGAAATTTCATTCATTCCGGTTAAAGAGCATGACCACGCATGGTATTGTGTGTGTGCGTGTGCGTGCGTGCGTGTGTGTGTGTGTGTGTGTTGTGTATGTGTCGTGTGCGTGTGTGTGTGTGTGCGTTGTGTATATATGTGTGTGTGTGTGTGTGTGTGCGTATGTGTGTGTGCGTGTGTGTGTCGGTGCATGAAATACCTTTTAACAGTCTGTGATGTCCCTGTATGTCGTCCACTCGATACATGTGAATATACTGATAGTATTCTTAGCACGCCAAAGACAATTTTTTCCTACAGTTGGCATATGTGTTTGGTAGCACGTAAGAGTATGTTGGATCCTCCTTGATTATGTGTTGTTTACGATTATGCGATACAAATGTTGATAGCCATGAATGAGACTTTGGGTACGAAGATAATGATACAGTTCGTTCTTTTTCTTCTCCCGTGATGTCAGCAGCCAAGTGTGTCTTAAAGTTTCAAATTCAGGGAGGTTTCAAGGTCTATGGTATTTCTAGGGAAGTTGGAGTGAAAGCTACAGTGGAAAATGCGTATTTTTTCTTATCAATTTCGAATTGTTTTCTTAAGCGTTTGAATGATAAAGCAATGGACATGAAAGCAGTATTTTCTCCCCCCCCCCCCTCTCTCTCTCTCTCTCTCCCACACACACACACACACACACATATAAACGCGCACGTGCGCTCACATTCACCTCATCTATCTATGTGTATGTGTGTATGCATGTAGGTATATATATTACATATACGTGTGTGTGTGTGTGTATGTGCGCGCACACATACACCACACACACACACACACACACACACACACACACACACACACATATATATACACACACACACACACACCACACACACACACACACACACACATTATATATATATATATATATATATATATATATATATATATATATATATATATATATATATCCTCTTTTAAATCCGCTGTTGGACATAGACTTTCTCCAGACGTTTCCAAGTCGTTCTGTCTCAAGCCTTCTGAAACTTGCTGAATCAACAGGAACAGCCTTAATGTTGCTTGAGACGTGTATCATGATGGGGAGAGGGCGGGCCTTATATATATATATATATATATATATATATATATATATATATAGATAGATAGATAGTTAGATAGATAGATAGATAGATAGACAGATAGATAGATAGATAGATAGATAGATAGATAGCTTGTATACATACATATCTATGTATGGACCTAAATATCTATCTCTACCTCTCTACCTCTCTATTTGTCTATCACTATGGCGTGTACTCATTCCACGCCTCGCTGTCTGATGTTTACACGTGTACACACCGTAGACCTCGCGCCAGAAAATACACACACGACCACTTTGTGTGCGAACCATTAAATACACTTGGGAATGTGTACGTAATTTCGCCTTGCAGTGTAAAAGGTTTTGCAGTCATTATCTTAGTGGAATTAAGGTTAATTATGAATTAAGGTATTAATTGTCATTATTGTTGTTACCATCATTATTGTAATCATGATCATCGATATCACTGTTATTGTTATTATTATATCATAATTATCATCATCATTTATCATTATGAATCACTATCAACGTTTGTAGTTGCAGTAGTACTAGTATTATCATTATCATTAATATTATCATTATTATCATTATTTTTATCATTACATCATTATCACTGTCATTGCTTTGATCATCATTGTTATTATCATTAATATTAATATTATCATTATTATTACAATAGCTATTACTACTACTTTTAGTATTTCTATCATTGTTGATTATTATCATTATCATTATCATTATCCTTTTTGTTGTTGTTGGCATTATTATCATATTGTTATTTCTTATTATTATCATTATCATTATTGCTAGTATTATTGTATCATTAAGTGTATTATTATCTAACTTTCCTTTTATTTTGTTATTCTATCGTTCTAGTTTTATTATTATCAATTATTAATCATTGTTCATTATTTTCTATTGCTATCGAGGTAATTAACATACTTCTCATCACTGTTAATTATATAGACTCATTAGTTGGATCACGTGATGCCTTCAAGAGAAAAAGGAAAACAAAACAAAAAAAAAGGAATAAGAAGGATGAAGACGATTATAACAATGATAATGACAATAATTAACCACGAGAAGCACTCAGACAGCGCATACTTCCGCCAGAGCAACAGGATTATAATCATTCAAGAGGAAAAATTTGTCCCTATCTCGCAATGTTAATATTAATAATAGTTACCCCTACAGTCAAGGCAATGGGGGCAACTAAAGCAATTATTTAAGATAAAATCCTGGATCTAGAATGTGATCAGATGTCACCAAAATTCAGTCATGTAAGTGGGGCTACGACACAACTCTGGGGAATATATACGTATTATATAATGGAATTTTTTTTTTTTTTTTAGTTATTCTGTTAACAAAGTAAGTAACCAACGCTACCAAAACATAACTTCCTTGGCGGAGGTAATAACGATGAATGAAATATACCGATAAGTAAAGAGAAGTATGAATTAAAAAGCAAAAAATTGTGATAATTAATGAATACATTGGCAGTTATAAATGTAACATATCATGATACTGATGATAACAGTTGAATACCTGTAACAACATTATTATCTCATCATTATCATTGTCATCAGTAATGGCAATACTTGTAACAATTACTATTCTCTCATTGTCATTATTTACATAGGCCAGTCTCATAACAATCATCATTATAAGTATCATTATCACCATCATCGTAATCATTATTAACACATCATCATCATCCTCATTATCATTATATGATGATCACCATTAAATCATCATCATGATTCAGTATGATGATAATGTATGATAATGAAGTACTTTTGACGATGATAAAGAGATAATATAAATAACGATACTAACAATAATGATGATCATGATAATAGCAGTGATGAAAATAAAGGATGATGACAATGATACTGATGATATTAATAATGGTGATAAGAGCAATTATAATCATAATGAAAATAATGATGATAATGATGACAATGATCATAATGATGATAAATAACTATAATGAGAATGATACAATTAATGATAATAATAGTAATGAAAACTAATAATGATAATGATATAATAATAATAATAAATGATAATGATACTAATAATGATAATAATGATAATGATACTAGCAATAATAATTTATATCATAATAACAACAACAATGATGATAATAACGACAACTACAACTATAATGGCACACAACTAATAATAATGGTATTAGTATTGATAATGATAATACTAATTGAATGATAATGATGAAATGATATTATGATAATTGATAATGATAAGAATTATTATGATGACGATAACGACGTCGATAATGATATGAAAATCATAATGACAGTAATTGGTATAATTATCTATGGCAATTAGAATAAGATACACACATTGAAAATAGAAGCTTCAGTAAATTGAAGATATAAAAGGTTTCAAATCTTTAAATCAGTAATTGTCTATTCTACATTAAATCAAATTCTGCTTCTTAACCATATTGGTAACCTTATATTGCCATCGCACCATAACGTATTCCACAAAAATAGATAAATAAATAAATTCTACATTAAATCAAATTATGCTTCTAAACCATATTGGTAACCTTATATTTCCATCGCATAAAAACGTATTCCACAAAAAAAGATAAATAAATAAATGATATTAGATAAGTAAATAACAAAATAAATCCTGAGAAAACAAAAAAAAAAAATACATTTCCCTCCACGAAGTCAGATTTATCCTCCTAATCGGCCAAATCTGGGGTGTGAGTCTGCGCAGATTTCGCCTGTTGCGGATTCCTCCCCTCGTGAGCTTCCGACGAGAGACGGTGAGCGGCGCGACCTCGGTGTCCCTCGCAAGGCCGGTCAAGCCACGCCCCCCCAGAGGCAACGAGCAAGGTCCTCCCCATCGCCAGGTATATAAGAGTGTCCCTTCCATTGCAAGCCATGAGTGCACATCCCTCTCTCTGATCATGGATTATAAGGTAGACTCGCCACGGTTCGTCTCTGAGGGTAGAGTGAGACGCCTTCGTTTTTGTTGTTGTTGTTGTTATTGTTTTTGTTGGTGGTGGCATCTCCCACGCTAGACGCAGAT
>NW_020870641.1:232404-234904 GCF_003789085.1 Penaeus vannamei | reverse complement strand
ATCTTTTATTATGGAAACCTTACATATTCCACCTAGCATGGCACAGGTCCTACCGGGCTGACAACTGCAGGGACGATGTTCTGAGGGGCGGCGTCCAGGGGCGTCTCGTAGAGGGAGGAGGGCGCTTGAGGGGGCTCGTAGTTGTACTGAGGCGCCGCCGCAATCAGGCCCACCATCGCCGCGAGGAAAGCAATCTGGAAATGATATTGGCTTTGAGTTAACTTTTCTAAAGAAACATTTCATTTTGAAATTGCTCTTAATGTGCACATATTACTTTATTTCAAAATGAAAAGTCTATAATTTATCAATCTCCAAAATTGGACAACTACTATAGCTGCTTTGTAAAAATGTAAGAGAAACCTCCGAAAGAAAGCTATCGTAACGTATCCCAGTGACGCACCTTGGCTGCCATGTTGTTAACAAGAGGAATGCGATCACACTGATGTCTTCGCCGAGAGAGGAACACTTATATACGCGCCTGGACACGGGTAGGGTGGGGGGGGGGGGCCGACGAGGCCTTAGGCTCCGTGTCCTTGTGGGGACAGACGGAGGGACTTGTCAAAACATCATAAATTACGTGTTACGGTTAAATTGCAACACTATTTCCAGTTTTCGCGAAAAAAAATACCTTTTTATCTGATGTAAGAAATTGAATTACTCTTTTTTTCTCTTATTGCAATTACTTTTTCAAAGATTAATGTGAGGTGACAAGATTCCTTGAACATATACCGACATGCATATACACATAATAGATACACATTTATCTATCTATCCGCTTACTATGGAGGTCTAGACTGATAGATATGGGTTTTGTTTCTGTGTATATACAAGTCCGTATAATAAACATTCAATGGGTCGGTCCTGACATAATTTTAACAAACCGGCCGTATATTCCTTGTCTTTCGAAGAGCTACTTTCTTTTCTTTCTTTCTTTCTTCTGAAACGGCTGTGCACAATTCCGAATATGTTTCCCGTCTACGGATTATTGGTGCAGTTCTGACCCGAACGTTTTCTCTCAATCCGACAGATTCCTTTATTTATGGTTTGTGTTTGTTATGACGAAAATACCTGGTAGTTTTTTGTCCTTCCTCGGAGTTTTTCTCATTCAATATATTTTTTGTTATTTGTAATGATATCCAATTTCACTAAAACCTATTTATATTTGTCGTGTCGCACCATAATATTTCTTGGGTTGGTTGCCTTGAGTCCTGGATCGATGTTTTGATATTTGACACATTGCAGATGCTTGTCATTAGGTTCAAAATGACACGTCCCCGGTATATGCTTTATATACATAAATATATAACGTATGTATATACGTGTGCGTGTGAGTTTATATATATACATATTTATATACATAAACATATATATACATACATATATATATATATATGTATATATATATATATATATATATATATATATATATATATATATATATATACATATATATTCATACATCTTATATATATATATATATATATATATATATATATATATATATATATATATATATATATATATATATAATATATTTATATATAGATAGATAAATAGATAAATATATATGTACATATATTGTATATTTGTATTCATTCAATGTATATAAATACATACATGCATACAAACACACACACACACACACACACACACACACACACACACACACACACACACACACACACATATATATATATATATATATATATATATTATATATATATATATATATATATATATGTATATATACATAAATATATATATGTACACATATACATGTTTATATATACATATATATGTGTGTATATATATATATATATATATATATATATATATATATATATATATATATATATATTATAATATATATATATATATATATGTATGTATATATATATATATATATATATATATATATATATATATATATATATATATATTTGTGTGTGTGCATATCTTTAATTATTTATTTTATTTATTTATTTATTCATATGCATATATATCTATGTATAACATATATATGTATATATATATATATATATATATATATATATATATATATTTGCATTTTATTATGTGTGTATGTGTATATATATAAATATATGTATATATATATGTATATACATACATACATATATATATATATATATATATATATATATATATATGTATATATATATATATATATATATATATATATGTATATATGTATATATATATATATATATATATATATATATATATATAATATATATATATATATATGTGTGTGTGTGTGTGTGTGTGTGTGTGTGTGTGTGTGTGTGTGTGTGTGTGTGTACATATATATATATATATATATATATATATATATATATATATATATATATATATATATATATATATATATATATATATATATATATATATATATATATATATATATATATATATATATATATATATATATATATATGAAAAAGTAAACAGGCACAATAGGATATGAAAATAAGTGTTTTTA
>NW_020870641.1:209904-222404 GCF_003789085.1 Penaeus vannamei | reverse complement strand
ATCACACAAAGATGGACGCGAGATGGTGTCCATTCGAGGCGCCTCACTTCTCGTAGGTGACCTCAGCGTTGAAGCCATTGCCGTCGTCGAAGAACTTGACAACCTGGGGAGGGGAAGGGTGGAAATTCTCTTTAAAATATGGCGTAGTTTTGATGTGGTGAAGGGTGGAATTCTCTTTAAAAATTATCGTAGTTTTGATGTGGTGAAGTTTTAATTTTCTCTTAAAAGTGGAAATTCTCTTAAAAATCTGTCGTAGTTTTGATGAGGTGAAGGGTGAAAATGCTCTTCAAAAATTATTATAGTGTTAATGTGGTGAAGTTTGAATTTTCTCTCAAAAGTGAAAATTCTCTTTAAAATGCAACATAGTGTTGGTGTGGCGAAGGGTGGAAATTCTCTTAAATTGTGTGTGATGTGGTGAAGGTGGAAATTCTCTTTAAAATCTGTTGTAGTTTTGATGCGGTTAAGGGTGAAATTCTCTTTAAAATCTGTTGTAGTTTTGATGTGGGAAGGGTGTGAAATTCTCTTTAAAATCTGACGTAGTTTTGATGCGGGTGAAGGGTGGAAATTCTCTTTAAAATCTGTCATAGTGTTGATAGGGTGAAGGGTGAAAGTTCTCTTAAAATGTATCCTAGTGTGAAAATTCTCTTTAAAATTTATCGTAGTTTTGATGTGTTTGATATGTGAAGGGTGAAAATGCTCTTAAAATATACCATAGTGTGAAAATTCTTTTTAAAATGTTTCATTTGTCATCGTTGATATGGTGAAATGTGATTTTCTTTAAAAAATTATCGTAGTGTTATTATTATTATTTTATTTTATTATTGTTATATTATTATTAGTTAGATGGTCTGAAATTTCTCTTAAAAATTATCATAGTGTTAATATGTTGAAGGTTGTAAATCTTGAGCGAATATCAGGTATTGCGATGCACGTGGGGGTCCCTTGATCACTTATTGGAAATGAGTATATAATATGTTTATGTCCAATGGTAATTGATGCATTGATGCAAGTGATGTAAGTGTGATAGGATTACTGGTAAGGAGGTTATTTCTCTTGCTTTTTGGTTTGTTTTTGTTTTTTGTTTGTTTTCTCTTAATGGAAGTAGTAACTGATTAGAATCGGCGAATGTAAACCATGGCATGAAACTACTAATAGAAAAAATAAAACTTTAGACAGTTCATTGCGTGATAAAATGATAAGACTAAAAACGACCTCAACAAGGACCCTGCAACTGCAACACGAACGTCTACGTTTCACACGCGCAACTCGATCTGCAGCGAAGACCCACATACCTGAGTTCTTCCCGTCGGGGAGGAGGACGCGGTACTCGCCCTGGGTCGTCTGGCCGTCGCTGCTCTCGACGTGGCTGAAGGCGTTGCTGCTCTCGCCGTCCTCGACGCCCCACTGGAACTCGTACGGCATTCCCTCCATCGTCTGAGGCTGGAAAACGAAGGGCGTGGCGCTGGAGACCACGAAAGGTATACGGAGAGTGCTGTGTGCTGTGTCGTGCGCAGGTTAGCGTGTTGGTCTAGCAATCTGCTGACCTACGTTCAATCCCACGCGCTTCAATGGATGGTAAGGTAACCCCGGCCATTCCTCGCAGCGGGGGAGGTTTAGAAGAAAATAAAACAGTATGCAAAGCAAATAGAATATCCAATGTAACAAATGGAACTAAAAAACTTTAAAAATAAAAATAAAATCTTAAATCTTTGACAAGATCAACCGACATCCCTCCCTCCCCCTCCTCCCCTCCTCATCCTCCCTCCGCCCCCATGCTCCCTTCAAGACGACAGCCACCCCGCCCCCCTCCGGCCCCTTCTCCTTCAAGACGACAGCCAAGAACCTGAAGGGATGTTCTTACGGGGCTGACAACATCCGGTACGAGGTTCTGGGGCTCAGCGACCAGGACGTTCTCGGAGGGCGCCTCGTACAGCTGCACGGGCTCCTGCACGCTCTCGGCGGGGTCTCGTAGAGGGACGACGGCGCTGAAGGAGGCTCGTAGTCGTACTGGGGAGCAGCCAAGGCCACGCCCACCACAAACGCCAGCACTGCGAACTGAATCGGATTTGGAGTTAGCTGTGGGTTTCGTTAATCAGATTTCATTTTCGTTAAAAAAAAAAAAAAAAAAAAAATCTTGTGATTCTTGTAATTAACAAAATAAAAAATGTATCTTGCAAGAATCTTATAATTAACAAAATAAAAAATATATCTTGTAAGATTCTTGTAATTGACAAATTAAAAAATATATCTTGTAAGATTCTTGTAATTAACAAAATAAAGAATATATCTTGCAAGATTCTTGTATTTGACAAAATAAAAATATCTTGCAAGATTTCTTGTAACTAACAAAATAAATATATTCTATGTAAGATTCTTGTGTAATTAAAATAAAAAATATATCTTGTAAGATTCTTGTAATTAACAAAATAAAGAATATATCTTGTAAGATTCTTGTAGTTAACAAAATAAAAAATATATCTTGCAAGATTCTTGTAACTAACAAAATAAAGAATATATCTTGCAAGATTCTTGTAACTAATAAAATAAAAAAAATATATCTTGTAAGATTCTTGTAATTAACAAAATAAAAAATCTTGTAATATTCTTGTAATTAACAAAATAAAAAATATATCTTGTAAGATTCTTGTAACTGATACTCTCATTAAGAATAAATTGGAACTAATGATAATGACAGCAATGATTATAATAACTTTCTTGTGGAAATGTGAATTTGCAGTAGTTGATCTTTGACAAGTGATCGACATTTTTTTCTTTTCTTTTTCCTTTTTACTAAAACTAAACCTCCTTATTGAAAAAGGCTATTTTCCATGAAATAAGTATCCTGTTCTAGGAAAACGTGAACAACCTATTGAAAAACAAGAAAAAAAAAACACGCCCACACGAAAAGTTATGATAATTAAGCATGTACCAATAACAACATTAGAATGCGCAATCTGACGAAAAAAAATCCTTTCCAAGATGATAAACAACAAAAAATATCACACAACTAGATAATATTATGATGCAGAACCCCCCCCCAAAAAAAAAAAAAAAAAAAAAAGATAGATAAAAAAAAATAAAACTTTCATTCCACAAGTCAAAAATAAACCAACAAAAAAAATCACACAGAAACCAACGAAAAAAACACTTGCACTTCGTCCCGGGTGGAAAACGAAAAAAAAAAAAAACACAGACACACCTTGGGAGCCATGATGTCAGTCGAGGGTGAAGCTAAGAGCACTGATGACCGGTGGGAGAAAGGACAGACTTATAATACGGGGGCGAGGTGGAGGTCTGTACCCTGGGGGGGCGTGGCCTACGCGACTTGAAAGGGGGTTAGGGGGGAGGGAGGGGGCTTTGAAAGGGAGTAGGGGGGAGGGAGGGGGCTTTGAAAGGGAGTAGGGGGGAGGGAGGGGTCCATGAAGCGAGTAGGGGAGGGAGGGGGCCTGAAGGGGGTAGGAGGGAGGAAATGGAGGGCGAAAGGAGAGAAGGGATGTGGGGAAGGAAAGGGGGAAAGGTAAGGAGGGGGAGGGAGGAGGAGGAGGAGGGAGGTGGAGGAATAAAGGGGGGAGGGTAGAAAGGAAGGAGAAAGGGAAGTGGGAAGGGGGGAAAGGAAGGAGAGAGAAAGGAAGGAGACGAGGGAGATGGGGAGGGTTAGGAAGAAGGGGAAAGAAGAGGAGTTGAGAAAAGGGAAAGGCAAAGAAGGAGAATAGGAGGAGGAAGTGGAAAAGAGAGGAGGGAAGGAAAGGGAAAGAGGAGGAGAAAGTGAAAAAAAAGAGAAAAGGAGAAAGGGGATAAGGGATAGAGAGAAAGAGGAAGTGGAAAAAGAGAGAGAGGGAAAGGCAAGAAGGGAGAAAGAGATAGGGGATAGGAGGAAGGGAGAGGAGGGAGCGAAGGAGGGAAAACCCCAAGGCGGCAGATGCGTCCGACCGCCCAGATCCCATTAGATAATCGCCCTTAACCCAGACGGGATGTTGAAACGGAAAAGACAATATCCTGGACGCTTAAAAAAAGGGACTAATTAATATTTTTGAAGTGTGGAATGTGTGTGTAATAGTGATATGGAGTCATATGGAATTTGTGATATGGAATTTGTGTGTAATTGTGATATGAGGACACTTTTAACCTGTGACGGCATTGACGAGCGTGAGTCACCTTCATGTTTCGGATCAGGCAAGTGTGGCGTCACTTTCCAGCGGCGTATAACCGGATACGTCGCTCTCTCTCTCTCTCTCTCTCTCTTCTTTCTTTCTTTCTCTCTCTCTCTTCTCTCTCTTCTCTCTCTCTCTTTCGTCTCTCTCTCTTCTCTCATCATCTCTTCTCTCCTCGTAATTTCTCTCTCTCTCTCTCTCTCCTTTCTGCGTCGGTCGCTTCTCTCTCGTCGCACTCTGTCTTCTCAGTCTCCTCTCTCTTTCTCTCTACTCTCTGTCTCTCACTTCTCTAGCTCTTCCGTCTCTCTGCATCTATCTCCCTAAGATAATAGAATACTCATTCTCTCCGTTCTCTTATACTCTCCCCATTATCTCCATCTCTCTCTCTCTCTCTCTCTCTCTCTCCGCTCTCGCTCTCACGCTCTCCGCTCTGCTGTCTCTCGTCTCGCTCTCTACCGCTCCAGTCGCATCTTCCCTGCTCTTCTCTCGCGGTTCTCTTCTCTCTCTCTCTCTTCTCTTCCATGCTCACTAAATTAATCGCCTCAATTCAAGAGATTACAGATAAAGATATATAGCTCTCTTCCTCTTGTTCTATCTCTCTTCTCTCTTCTTCTCGCTTTTCGCTCTTCTTCTCTNCATCAGTAATGATGATGAATGATAACTATGAAGATAATAACTATATATATATATATATATATATATTATATATAATATATAGTATATATATATACATATATATACATATATACATATATACATATATATAATATATATATATACATATATATACATATATATACATATATATACATATTATACATATATATACATATATATACATATATATACAATATATATATATATACATATATATATATATATATATATATATATATATATATATATATATATATATATATATATATATATATATATATATATATACACATACATATATTCCCCCACACACATTAATATCTACGTTGTAATATCAGCCATCCGCACAGAGCAAAACACCGAGGGAATAGTCCCAACGAATAATTCATTACAAGTCATGCTGGAGATTCTTTCGAGCCAAATACCCTCTCTCGACAGTCAGCGGCGTCACCAGCCCCGACACTGTCCCCGTGGTGCGAGGAGGAGGCACTGTGAGTCTGGTCTGTGGTCTTTGGTCTTTGGTCTGTGGTGTGTGGTGTGTGGTGTGTGGTTATCGAATGATTATTTCTTTCATGTGAATTCAGGGAAGGTCTGCTGCCTAATGGATGTTGGGTGGTGGGGAGGGGGGGGCTGGGGCTTGGGGGGGAAGAGGAGGAGGGGGAGGGGATCTTCGTCTCGACCCTCCCACCCTGTGTTTTAATATACGATTTTTCGTTCTGAATTTCTCGTTGTCGGTTTGCCTCTTCCTTTCTCTTTCTTTCTCTCTCTCTCTTCTCTCTCTCTCTCTCATCTCTCTCTTCTCTCTCTCTCTCTCCTCTCTCTCTCTCTCTCCTCTATCTATTAATCTATCTATCTATCTAATCGTCTATGTCTCTCTCTCTCTCTCTCTCTCTCTCTCTCTCTCCTCTCTCCTCTCTCTCCCTTCCTCTCTCTCTCCCTCTCTCTCTCTCTCTCTCTCTCTCTCTCTCTCTCTCTCTCTCTCTCTCTCTCTCTCTCTCTCTCTCTCTCTCTCCCTCTCTCTCTCTCTCTCTCTCTCTCTCTCTCTCTCTCTCTTCTCTCCCTCTCTCTCTCTCTCTCTCCTCATCTCTCTCTCTCTCTCTCTCCTCTCTCTCTCTCTCTCCTCTCTCTCTCTGTTTCCCTCTCTCTCTCTCTCTCTCTCGTCTCGTCTCAAGTATGTTTGTCTGCCTAGTTATCTGTCTATCTATTTGTTCGTCTCAACCTGTCAATCTATCAGTCTATCTAGTTATTAAACTATCTGTCCATCCATATATTTCTTTGTAAATACGGTATATTCATTACAATACACACACACGATAGACAGATATAGATAGATTGATAGATATAGAGAAAAAAACAGAAATGAACCCAAAACCAAAAGAGCAAGACCAAGAGACAGAAAGAGATACACAGAGTAACAAAAGAAAAAAAAAAGAGAAAATTCCCCCACCGCATCAAGTACCGTTGACAGGTTTTCCCGTTGATAGATAGATAGATAGATATAGAGAAAAAAAAAAACAGAAATGAACCAAAAACCAAAAGAGAAGACCAAAAGACAGAAAGAGGATACACACACGAAAAAGAAAACCAGACAAAGACCAAGAGACAGAAAGAGATACACACAGAAACAAAAAAAGAAAAAAAAAGAAGAAAATTCCCAACACCACATCAAGTACCGTTGATAGGTTTCCCGTTGATAGATAGATAGATAGAAACAAAAAACAGAAATAAACCCAAAACCAAAAGAGAAAGACCAAAAGACAGAAAGAGATACACACAGAAACAAAAGAAAAATAGAGAAAGACCAAGAGACAGAAAGAGATACACACAGAAACAAAAGAAAAACTAGAGAGAGACCAAGAGACAGAAAGAGATACACAAGAACAAAGAAAACTAGAGAGAGACCAAGAGACAGAAAGAGATACACAGAAAAAACAAAAGAAAAAAAAATCCCAACACACATCAAGTACCGTTGATAGAGAGAGAGAAAAAAAAACAGAAATGAACCAAAACCAAAAGAGAAGACCAAAAAGACAGAAAGAGATACACACAAAAACAAAAGAAAACTAGAGAAAGACCAAGAGACAGAAAAGAGATACACACAGAAACAAAAAAAACAAAAGAAGAAAAAAAGAGAGAAAATTCCCAACACCACATCAAGTACCGTTGACAGGTATCCCGTTGATAGAGAGAGAGAGATAGATAGAGATATAGAGAAAAAAAAAAATTAACCAAAACCAAAAGAGAAAGACCAAAAGACAGAAAGAGATACACACAAAAACAAAAGAAAACTAGAGAAAGACCAAAGGAGACAAAGAGATACACACACAAACAAAAGAAAAAAAAACGAAAATTCCCAACACCGCATCAAGTACCGTTGACAGGTTTCCCGTTGATAGAGAGAGAGATAGATGGATAAAGAGAGAGAGTAAAATAGAGAAAACATAAAAATGAACCCAAAACCAAAAGAGAAAGACCAAAGGAAACAAAGAGATACACACACAAACAAAAGAAAAAAAAACGAAAATTCCCAACACCACATCAAGTACCGTTGACAGGTCTCTCCGTTGATAGAGAGAGAGAGATAGAGAGATATATAGAAAAAAAAAAAACAGAAATGAACCCAAAACCAAAAGAGAAATACCAAGAGACAGAAAGGATACACAAAACAAAAGAAAAACTAGAGAATGACCAAAGGAAACAAAGAGATACACACACAAACAAAACAAAAATTCCCAACACCACATCAAGTACCGTTGACAGGTCTCCCGTTGCAAAGGAAGAGCAAAAAAAAAAAGAAAAAAAACAGAGACGACGCAGATCTCCGTCCTTGAGTCCCGTGTTAAAGGAATGTCGAGAGGTTCTTGTTCCATCAGAGGCCTTTGTACTGCCAACAGGTGTTCAGAAGACGAGAATGGAGGGGAGGGTTGGGTGGGGAGGGGGAGGGGTTAGTTGGGGAGGGGAAGGGGGAATGGGGTGGGGAAGGAGGGGTAAAGGGGGGCAGTGGGGAAGAGGTTAGGGGGGAGGGGGTGGGGTATGGCAAGGGGTCTGTGGGGAAGGAGGAGTAAAGGGAATGGGATGGGTGGGAAGGAGGGAAAGGGGGGCAGTGGGAGGGGTGGGGGAAGGAGGGTTAGTGGGGAGGGCGGTGGGGAAGGAAGGGTAAAGGGGGATAGGAGGGGCAAAGGGGGCAGTGACAAGTGGATAGGGGAAGGAGGGGGTAGGGGTTAGTGGGGAGGGGGTGAGAAAGGAGGGATAGGAAGGAGGTAAGGGCAGGTAGGGAAGGAGAGGTAAGGGGGATAGGAGGGGAAGGAAGGGTTGAGGGAGGGTAAGTGGACAAGGGAGGTGGAAGGGTTTCTCTTGTTCAAGAAGTTGTGCCCTTACTGTGTCATACTTTCCCCCTTTGTCGTTTGATTTTGAAAGAGAGTGAAGGAGGGGGGGGGGGGGCAGAGAGAGAGAGGAGAGAGAGAGAAGAGAGAGAGAGAGAGGTAAACTGAGAGAGAAAGAGCGACTGGGGAGAGAGAGAGAGAGAGAGAGAGAGAGAGAGGGAGAGGTAGACTGGGAGAGAGAGAGAAAGGTAAACTGGGAGAGAGAGAGAGGTAGACTGGGAGAGAGAGAGAGGTAGACTGAGAGAGAGAGAGAGAGACTGGGGGGTAGAGAGAGAGAAAAAAAAAAAAAAGACAGGCAGACAGACAGTGAGAAGGGATAGGAGGGATTGGGGAGAAAGAAGAAAGAAAGGGAGAGAAAGAGAGATTGAGGAAGAGAAGGAGAGATTGAGAGTGAATGAGAGAGAGGAGGGGAAGGCGAAGGAGAGGAATGGAGAGAAACAGAATAAAATAGAAAAATAACTTTCGAACACACCAGCAAGGAAGAGTGAAAGCTGCCTCGAATTCCATGAATGTATGTCGAATATCATCAAACACACACACACACACACACACACACACACACACACACACACACACACAACACACACACACACACACACACACACACACACACACACACACACACACACACAACTGTGTCAAATATTCAACCAAAATTAAAGGAAGAGAACATAATATGCAATAATGTTATACTCCTTCCTTGAAATTTAATAAGATTTTCAACCATCGCATGCAACATAAACAACGTAAACACGATATCATTTCATATTCATATTTATTTTTATTTTTATTATTTTTTTTTTCTTTCTTTCTTTTTGTTCGAGGTACGTATAACGGGAACACACGCATACATATATATAACATTTGTAAATAAGAACATGAATAGCTGATACTGAGAATACACGAGAACCAATGGTATCAACTACGAATTTAATCTCCATAACCTCTGCATAATTAAAATAAAGCCATTTTGATATAAAGTATTTTGCGAGCCAAGATTTGAATCTTGAGTCTTCGCAAATAGTAAATAAACTCACTTCGTTGGCTGCCTGATACAACAAATTTGCCTAATCTTAATGCTTGATAGAGCCTGGTTGGTTGATGTGTATATAACCTTGTAAATACATTGTTTCACCCGTAAATAACTCTTAAACAACTGGTCTTGCACGATGTAAGTAAGCTGTTCAGATGTTTAACCAGTTTAATATGATTCCTTGATTATATTTTACACTCACAAGTTTAGATTGGATTAGATTAGATTAGATTATACACTCACATGATTCCTCGATTAGATTATACACTCACAAGCTTAGATTCGATTAGATTAGATTATACATTATATATCTAAAATGAATTTACAATCTTCCGATCAACATGATAAATGGGAATGATTAAATAGCTTATATATTGCCGGAATATTGCCTTTTTCAACGATCCTCCCGATGTAGACTAGACCATTCAGTACACACATCACTAGACAAATTAGCGTCGAAATGCGCACATCACAAGTTTTCTTTGTAATTGAATTACGAATCAAGAAATTATTTTGATGTCTACAACTTCATTTGTCTCATCAATAGCGGTGTTCCTCTAGGACTTTGGACAGTACTAAAGTATCTATCCCTGCGTGTTCCAAACAAGTTCTGAAAAGGAGTGTAAAAGGAAAGGCTTAAAGTCTGCTTCATTCTATAAGTACTTATGTGCTAGTTATGTCTTCATTTACACAATCTAAAGACCCAGAAGTCATACGTATTTGCCATAGAGAGAATTAGTTCCTAGTGAAAACAATACAGAATAGATATGAATGCAAATGAAGAACTCTAAACTGGATGATATGCAAATTACGTTTAGATATTATGCCCTCGCCAAAATTACGTTATTCTGGTGTTATAACATCAAAACCTCATTTACATAATCTTATATTGTACTTACATTTTCTCATTAGTATCTATTTTACATGCCATACTTTGAAAGGCACCAAAGCCAGTTATTATTGTCGAGTGGTTGCTAGGCGGAATCACGCTGAAACGGCTAACCAGAACCTTGCAGTAACGTCGTTGAAAATCTACGGGATGTTTCGCCGTATTTCACTTACTTTTGAATGTTAAGTAAGATATCTACATATATGGAGAGAGGGAAGTGAGGGAAAATTGAATGTGTTAATGCGGATATTTGCATTTGTATATCAATATATCTATCTTTACATATATATATATATATATATATATATATATATATATATATGTATGTGTGGTGTGTGTGTGTGTGTGTGTGTGTGTGTGTGTGTGTGTGTGTGTGTGTGAGTGTGTTGCTCCTCAATCCCTTCTCTGTCTAGCTCCCTTTTTTCCTTATCCTTTAACTCTCCTAAATTGCCCCCAACTGTTGCTTCCTCGCCATACCATATGATACACGCGCATCACCCCCCCCCCCCCTCCTTCCCTTCCTATCCTTCCCCCTTTCTCCTCCTCTTCTCTTTCTTTCTTTTTCGTCTTCTATCTCTCCTCTCCTCCCTCTTTCTTTCTCTTTTGTCCTCTGTCTCTCCTCTCCTCCCTCTTTCTTTCTTTTTCGTCTTCTATCTCTTCTCTCCTCCTCTTCCCTCTTTCTTTTTTTTCGTTTTCTATCTTCTCCTCTCCTCCCTCTTTCTTTTTTTTTTTCTCCTCCATCTCTCCTCTTTCCCTTCTACTTCACTTTCCTTTCTTTGCCTTCCTTTCTGCCCTTTCCCATTTTTTTTTATCCTATTCCTTTCCTATTCCCCTATTTACTTTCGTTCTTCCCCTCATCCTCTCCTTTTTCCGTTCGTCGTACCCTTCATCTCCTCCTTTTATTCTCTCCTTCCTCTTCCCTTCTCTTCTCGTTCTTTCTCTAATTCTCTCTCTTATCCCCTCACCTCGCTCCCCTACGTTATCTCCCTCATCTCCCTTTATCAATTCCTTGTTCTCTCCTCTCTTATCTCATAATTATTTATAATCTGTACGTGTTGTAATATATATAAAAAGATACATATACCACACTGTATGTATGAAGAATAATGTGCATCCGTTTTGTGACCTTCAACCCTCCTAGCTTAATACATTTATTTTATAATGTACTTTAAATACAGTTTCATTTCATTTGTGATATTATTGAAGTAAGAACATTTCACTTTACTCTATTGTTAACTTTATAATGTCAGCTAGAGAGCCTTAGCTCAGCTGACTATTGTGCTGCAATATAAATTTATGTACCAACCCTATATATATATTATGTTGGCAATAAAATCAATCAATCAATCAATCTTATATTTCCTCCTTTTCTTCTCGTCTCTCTCCTCCCCTTCTTGCGTACTTTGCTTCCTCTCCTCTTCTCCTCCCTTCCCGTTCCTTTTTTCCTTCTCTTCACAGCTCCCATTCTCTTTCTTCCTTTCCTTACCCCTTCTCCCTCTCTTATTCCTATTCTTTTCCTTCCTCTCGACCAATCTCTCCTTCCCTCCTTCCTTTCTCTTCTTTCTCCTTTCCCTCCCCTCCTTCCCCTATTTTGCCTTCCTCCCATCACCTTCTTCCTCTCTCTTCTCTCCCTCTTCTCCTCCCCTTCCCCTTTCTTGTCTCGGTCACCTTCCTCCTTTACTTCTTTTCTCTCCCCTTCCCCTCTTCCTCTTCCCCTCTTTTCCCTCTCTCTCCTCCCCTTACCTCTCCTCTCTCTCCCTCCCCTCCTCTTCTTCTTCCCCTCCCTCTTCCCTGTCTTCTCTTCCCTCCCCTTCCTTCCTCCTTCCCTCTCCTTCCTTCCCTCCTTCCCTCCATTCTCTCCCCTCTCCTCCTTCCCTCCCCTTCCCCTCCATTTTCCCTTTCTCTTCTCACCCCTCCCCTTCCCTTTCCTCCTTCCCCCCTTCCTTCCCTCCTTCCCCTTCCCTCATTCCCCTCCCCTTCCCCTTCCCTTCCCTTTCCCCTCCCTTTTTCCCCTTCGCCATCTTCCCTTTCCCTTCCCTCCTTCCCATCCCTCCTTTTACTCCCTCCCTTCGCCTCCTTCCCCTCCCCTTCCCATCCTCCCTCTCCTTCCCTTCGCCTCCTCCCCTCCCCTTCCCCTCTCCCTCTTCCCTCCCTCCTGTCCCCTCTTCTCTCCTTGTTGTTCGGCGCCTCTCACACGCCCTGGATATGGAAAATACCCGTTAATTGACGTCTATCAAAAGGTAAATCACATTACTGGCCAAAATAGAATTATAATTCTGAGTTTTTTTCGCCGCGTTATTCCGATATCTGTGTCGCGTTGGAGAGGGGGGAGGGGGGGGGAAGGGGAGGGAGGGGGAGAGGGGGGGAGGGGGAGAGGATGCATCTCG
>NW_020870641.1:196827-201827 GCF_003789085.1 Penaeus vannamei | reverse complement strand
TATCTATTACATATACCATCTATCTCTGTATCTACCTATCTACTTATCTCTTCTGACTTCCTACGTCACACAAGCCTTTCACAAGCGATTCGCCGAATACAAAACACACATAGATTTAATCGCGGACATCATAGGTCCTTCTTACACTGAAAGATGTGAAAGAATAATAAAATAAAACATGGGATCCTGCTGATGTCACATTATTGATACGTAAAAGGATTTTTGTATCAGTTTTTATACATTTTGTAGTTTTGTATTAAATTCAATGAAGTCATAGGCCTACCATTATAGTTGTTATACAGACTATAGGTTCGAAAATCACACTATGGCGACGAGAAGACGTAGAGAAGATGCACGAAAGAAGGAAGAAAGGGAACAGATGATAACCAAGCGAGATGTGCAATAGCGAAGGGAGATTTTAATGCCAAGGTAGAAAGGCAAAAAAAAAATAGTTGAAAAGTTCACAGGGAGATTTAGCTAAAAAAAAAAAAAAAGAGAGAGAGAGAGAGAGAGAGAGAGAGAGAGAGAGAGAGAGAGAGAGAGAGAGAGAGAGAGAGAGAGAGAGAGAGAGAGAGAGAGAGAAAGAAAGAAAGAAATAGTAGAGGTTACATTCTCGTCGACTTTGATAAGAATCAAAACTGTTAGAATTAGGACTAGACATGGGTCGTGGGATTAACGAGAAATTAGAGTTTATGGTGACTGTTCAAAGAGGCGTTCTTCAGAGGTCGATGGACATTTGAATCTGACCTGACCTGACCTGACTTGACCTACCTTTGCTTCTGTGTCTTGCATCACTGTCTTCATCATATCATTATCACCATCATCTTTGTCCTGTACATTACCTTCATCAACACATCTTCATAATAAAAAAAAATAGAAGAAAAAGTAGAAGAGGAAGGAAAAAGAAGAAGAGGAAGAAAAGAGAAAGAAGGAAGCAGAAAAAGAAAATAATAAGAGGAAGAAAAATAAGAAGAAGAAGGGGAAAGAGAGAAGAGAAGAAAAAGAAGAAGAGGAAGAAAAATAAGAAAGGGAAGAAAAAGAAGAAGAAGAGGAAGAAATAGAAGAAGAAGAGAAGAAAAGAAAACGTTGACAAACTATAAGTGGACCAACTGAAGAATATGAGATATTTAAGAAAGAATAATATAGACAGTAATAGCTGTTGGTGATAATGATGAGAATTATCATGATTGCAAGAGTAATGGTAAGGAAGGTAATAGGAGGAGTAATAATAATGATAATGATGAAAGTAACAATGATAATGATATTACTGATGATAATATTGATGATAATGTTGATTGCAATGATAATAATGATGATAATGATAATAATGTGATAATGATGATGATAATAATGATAACAACAGCAATAATAATAATAACAATAATAAAGGCAATGAAAGTGATGAATTATCCGCGGCTGTAATGATGATGATAATGATAGTAAATAGTAAACATATTGGTGATTAAAAGAAAAAAAAATACCATGACATATGATCAAATAATTATAGAAAAAAAACATTAAGAAAATTAAATGAGCAAATCAAATTAGTATTATGAAATTCCGAAGAAAATCCATCTACTTATAAAATAGATTTGAAAACTACAGCATTCTATCTATCTGTCTATATATTTATCTATCTATCTATCTATCTATCTCTTCTCTCTCTCTCTCTCTCTCTCTCTCTCTCTCTCCTCTTCTCTCTCCTCCTCTCTCTCTCTCTCTCTCTCTCTCTCTCTCTCTCTCTCTCTCTCTTCTCTCTCTCTATCTATCCATCTCCTCTCCCTTCCTCTCCTTCCCCTCTCTCCCTCACCCTCACCTCTCCTCTCTCTCCCCCTCCTCTCTCCCTTCCTCTCTCCTCCCTCCCTCCCTTCCTCTCTCCCTCACCCTTCCTCTCTCCCTCCCCTCTTTCCCTCACCCTTCTTTCCCTCACCCTTCCTTTCCCTCCCTTCCTTCTCCCTGACCCTCCTCCCCTCCCTCCTCCCCCTCCTCCTGTAAATAATACTTGCATTAGATCTCCCCCATCCGATAGAACACACACACCCCGTGAACAAAAGCCAGCTCAGGAGACTGAACAAGGGATATATATGGGAACTATGGTCAGGTCTACGGGACTACATAACAAAGTTTCCTCATTAGTGCATGTATTCGAAATGTCGATATTCCCGCTCAGAAATTGTTGTACTGGATGTGCTTGTACCAAATACGTTTCTTCTAATTGTGCTTGTACCAAATAGGTTTCTTCTGATTGTTCATGTACCAGATATGCTTCTAATTGTTCTTGGTACCGAATACGTTTCTTCTAATTTGTGCTTGTACCAGATAGGTTTCTTCTGATTGTTCATGTACCAGATATGCTTCTAATTGTTCTTGTACAAATACGTTTTTTTCTAATTGTGCTTGTACCAGATATGCTTGTTCCAATTGTTCTTTGCTACCAAATACGTTTCTTTCTAATTGTGCTTGTACCAAATGCTTCTATTGTTCTTGTACCAATATGTTTCTCTTTAAAATTTGTCTTGTACCAAATATGTTTCTTCTGATTGTTCATGTACCAAAATAGGCTTCCAATTGCTTCTAGTACCAAATATGTTTCTTCTAATTGTGCTTGTAACCAAATATGCTTCTGTGTACCAGATATGCTTCTAATTGTTCTTGTACCAAATAGGCTTCTAATTGTGCTATTGCTACCTGATTGTTCATTCGGCTTCAATGTTCTAGTAAAGTTTCTTCTAATTGTTGTATGTTTTGTAGTACAAATAGTTCTTCTCCAAAATAGATTCTCTTAATTTATATGGATTAATTGCTCTTGTACGTATGTTTTCTCCCACTTGTAACAAATATGTTTTTTTTTTCTAATTGTTCTTGTACGAAATATGTTTCTCTTGATTATTGTTGTACCAAATACGCTTCTCAAAATTATTGTTGTACCAGATATTATGGTATCAAATATGCTTATTATTCCTTTAGGACGAAGGAGGAAAAGG
Source organism: Penaeus vannamei (assembly GCF_003789085.1). Lineage (NCBI taxonomy): Eukaryota > Metazoa > Arthropoda > Malacostraca > Decapoda > Penaeidae > Penaeus > Penaeus vannamei. The sequence goes on along the minus strand of NW_020870641.1, from coordinate 198,843 downwards.
AAGAACAAAGAGAAATAACGAAAAAGGAGGAGGGAGAAAAAACATCAGAAGGAAGAAAAAATCAGAAGAAAATGAAGAAAACAATAAAGATAGAAAAAACGGATCGAGGAAAAGGGGAAAAGAAGTAGAAGAGAAAGAAGAAGGAGGAAGAGGAGGAAAAGGATGGACAAGAAGAAGAAAGGAAGAGAAATAAAAGTAAAGGAAAAATAAGATTATGAAATTGTTAAAGAAAACGAAAGATGACAACGAATGAGAATAATGAGATAATGATGATGATTAAGAGGAGGAAGGAGATAAACAAAAAAAGATAGAAGGAATATAACAACGATAACAAGATAGAAAAGTAAAAATGGAAAAGTAAGATAACAGTTTATGACAGATTTTTTCCCTAATATTCCAAAAGTAATCTTGAAATCTGAAAACTATTTCCAAAAAAAAGGTTTTTATTTATCATAGAATTTTACATTATCATTTTACAGCTTTAAAAAGAAAATGGCGTAAAAAAAAAAGAATAGATAAAAATGAGATTCCCTGATCAATCTTTTTTTTTCTTTTCTCTCTATATTTATCTATCTATCTATTGCTATCTCCTCTCTCTCTGTCGCTATCCATCTATCCATATATCTCTATCCATCTCCTCTCTCTTTGTCTCTCTATCTATCTATATATCTCTGTCTATCTATCTGCCTCTCTCTCTCTCTCTCTATCTATCTATCTATCTATCAATCTCTGTCTGTCTGTCTCTGTCTCTGTCTCTGTCTCTGTCTCTCTCTCTCTCTTCTCTCTCTCCTCTCTCTCATCTTCTCTCTCTCTCTCTCTCTCGTCTCTCTCTTCTTCTCTCTTTCTCTCTCTCTCTCTCTCTCTTTCTCTCTCTCTCTCTTCATCTGGTCTCTCCTCTCTCTCTCTCTCTCTCTCTCTCTCTCTCTCTCTCTCTCTCTCTCTCTTTCTCTCTCATTCTCTCTCTCTCTCTCTCAGTATCTCATTAGTTCAAGTGTCCCAAGATTTTTAAGCTTTGATTTCATAACGCGTCTTAAGTGGTTTCCCATCCTCCCCTCTCTCCTCCTTCCTTCTCCTCTCCTCGCCTCTCTCTCCTCCTTCCTTCTTCTCTCCCTCCTCGCTCTCCCTTTTCTTCTTCCTTCTCCTCTCCTCCCCTCGACTACATCCTCCTTCCTTCTCCTCTCCCCCCTCTCGCCACGTCCCCTGCCTTCCTTCTCCGTCTCCTCCCGCTCATCTTCCTGCTTTCCTTCTTCTTCTCACTCTCCTTTCGCCCTCTCTATCCTGCCTTCCTTCTCACTCTCCTCGCCTCTCCTCTCCTCTGCCTCCCCTCTCCCCTCCATCCTCTCTAACTTTTCACCCTCTTCGACTGTCTTGAGGCTCTCTCCTATCCCTTCGATCCCTCTTCCCTCTCCCTCCTTTCTCTTTCTCTTCTTCCTTCTCCCTCTTCACATCATCCTTTCTCCCTCGCTCCTCCTCTATATCATTGTGGGCGCTTCCACGTAGACTTGCTCCTCATTAAAGGCTCACCTATTTCCCTCCCTCCTCCCTCCTATCCTCCTCCCTTCTCCACCCCATCGTCTATTTCTCTCTTTCCCATATCCCTCGATTTGCTACTAGAGCCCCTTCTCTCCCATCCACCACACCTCCCGTCTCGTCTCCTTTCTGTCCTCTCTAAGGATCCCTTTCCCTTCTCGCCTCTCCTCTCCTCCCCTCTCCTTTCTCCTTCTCTCTCATAACTAGGATACGTGTTTCTATCGTCTTCGCGCGTACTCGCCCCGTCTTCTCATCTCAGATCCATCTCTATTCTCTCTACTCTCAGTATTCGTCTTCTTCACTTCGTCATCTCTCTCAGCTCGGTCTCTCTTCATATCTTTTCCTCTCTCAGTCTCCTCTTTTCCTCTCTCTGTGATCTTCTTCTCTTGGGTCTCTCGTGTCTCTGGCGCGTGCGTCTCTCTCTCTCTTTTCTCGTCGCACTCCTCTTTCTGCTCTCTCATTCTCATCGTATACGCACAGACTCAC
>NW_020870641.1:189799-192299 GCF_003789085.1 Penaeus vannamei | reverse complement strand
TGCTACCTCCCCCTCCCCCCTACCCCCCTCTCCCCCGCCGGTGTTATCTCCCCATCGGAACGAGTCAAAACGGCTTATCAAATCGTGGCCGACGCCGACGCTAATTAATTTCGAGTCCCAGGATTACGTGCGTTCCTTGCTATGAATTCTAATTAAAGAGCTTTTAGTGCTTCCGATGTTACTGAGGGGTTACCTGCGAGAGAGGGAGTTGGAGAGGGAGTGGGAGTGGGGGAGGGATTGGGAGTGGGGGAGGGAGTGGGAGAGGAAGGGAGGGGGAGGAGTTGGAAAGGGAGGAGGAGTTGGGGAGGAAGGGAGTGGGATAGGGAGGGGAAGGAGTTTGAAGAGGGAGTGGGAGGGAGGAGTGGATTGGGGGGGAAGGGAGGAGGGAGTTGGAGAGGGAGGGGATTGGGAGGGGAAGGAGGGAGGGAGTGTGAGAGTGAGCTGGAGAGGAGTGGGACACGGAGGGGAATGGAGGGAGTGAATGAGTGAGTGGGGAGAGACGGAGACGAGGGTACGAGAGAGGTAGCACCGGGGGTAGGGGCACGGAGGAGCAGGGGTATCGCCAGAGGGCGGGGTGGGCGGATGGTTCTGGGGTACTGGATGGGGAGTTTGATGGGAATGAGCTTGTTCAGGATCGTTGGTGTCTCATTAACACTGTTTTCTTCGCTATCTTCGCCTCTATTTCAGTTTAATCAACAAACATCATTTTCGATCCCGGACTTTTTGGAGATGCCGCATGTTGTACAAATGCCGCTAACCATATTGTCAAAATAATTATATCTATTAACAGAGTGGTTCGAAATAACGGGGTTCCTCCCTGACTCGGGGAGAATAGGGAGGGGGGGGGAGGTTGATGTAAGTGACGATTATTTCACGGACGAATATGTGACGTCATGCATCCGTCATTATTTAATTCAGTTTAATGGCTGATTTCATTAGATTTCAGGTGCAGTATTAAAAACTATTTCACACATTCAACACTTGCAGTAAGCTCCAAGTTGATGTTTTAAACCGCTGTTAGGCCACTTCTCACCTGTACGCCCCAGAAGCCAAGGCAATTTGAACCTTATGGCTCGGCTGAAGTTTCCCGGTTCAGTTTTTACAAATGCACTTTTTATGTCTTTTTATGTCATATAAGACAGAGATATATTAATCCTAATTTTAAGAAGTCAGACCCAATACGAAAGTCTCCATTGAATCTAAACAGATTTGAATTTGAAATACTGATTAAAGTTCTAAATTTGAGGGTATTAAGAGAATGAAAATCTGCATAAAAATCAGATTTTAAGAATGGATAATATGTGCATATTCAATGTCAAAAAAAAAAAAAGGAAAACAGAGAGAAAATATAAATTGTCACATTGGTCTAAGAAAATCCAAAACTCTGTTATAAAAATATTTTTGTTACAAATCAGGAAAACTATGAATTAAAAATATCCAAAAATCTAAAAAAAAAAATAATAATAATAATAATAATAAATAAATAGATAAATAATTAAAAATAAATAAAAAAACGAAAAATATGTCTTTCTAGATATACAAATGTCTATACATGTCTATTATAACTTGAAAATAAGTATGACTTTGAAGAGAATTCTGGGCGTTTCATATTCTCAGACTTGATGCTAATTATAGTGTCTTAAGCTCCTCTTAACCCTTTGGCCTCTTGCGTCATTTGGAGGAGGAAGAGGGGAGGGAAGACGGAGGAGGAGAGAGGGATGAGAGGATGGAGGGAGAGGAGAGAGAGGAATGGAGGAGGAGGAGAGAGAATGCAGGAGGAGAGGGAGCGGAAGAGGAGGAAGAGAGGAATGGAGGAGGAGGAGCAGGGATGCAGGAGGGAGAGAAGGAGGAAGAGGAGAGGAAGAGAGGAATGAAGAGGGAGAGAGAGGATGGGAGAGAGGAAGGGAAGAGAGGAAGAGAGGGATAAGAGGGAGAGAGGGATGGAGATGGAGGAGGGAAGAGAGGCAAGAGAGGGGAGGAGGAAGAGAGGGAATGGAGGAGGGAAAAAGGGAGATAGAAGGGAGGCGAGGAGTGGAAGTAGAAGAGAGGGATGGAGGAGGAGGTAAGAGAGGAAGGAGAGAATGGAAGGGAGAGAGGAGAGAGGAGGAAGAGAGGAGAGAGCTAAGGAAGAGAGGGATGGAGGAGGGGAGAGGATGGAGGGGAGGGAGAGAGGGATAGAGGAGGGAATGGAGTAGGAATGGAGAATGGAGAGGGATGGAGTAGGGAAGAGAGGGATGGAGGAGGGGGAGAGGAGGGAGATGAGAAGAGAGGGATGGGGAGGGAGAGAGGAGGAAGAGGAGAGGAAGAGAGGGATGTGAGGATGGAGGAGGGGGAAAGGAGGAAGAGAGCAATGGAAGAGGGAAGAGAGGAAGAGAGGAATGGAGGAGGGAGAGAGGGATGAGGAGAGAGAAGACAGGGATAGATGGAGGAGTGATAGGGATAGAGGACGGGAACGAAGAGGGATGAGAGGGAAAAAGGGAGAGAGGAGGGAAGAGAGGAT
>NW_020870641.1:167299-172299 GCF_003789085.1 Penaeus vannamei | reverse complement strand
TATATATATGTATGTATATATATATGCATGTTGTGTGTGTATATTTATGTACATGTATATATATATACATTGACATGTTACCCACTTGTATTGCTACGTAGATACAACAGATGTTCCAAACCAAACCCCACCCCCACCCTTTTTCTCAGAATCCCGTGCCTCGTCTCCCCCCACCCCACCCACCCTTTCCTCCCTCCCCCCCTTCCCCATCATCCGCTGACCTCATTTCGACCTCTCAAAGATGGCATACGTCTTCCGTCTCCCTCGCTCCCCTCTCTCCTCCTGACGAGCCAAACAGGCGCCACTCGAGGAGAGAAGGAGCGGAGGAAGACGTCTTGAAGGAACCTATACGCCAGAAGCTCCTCAAGAACGTTGTGTTCATTAGCCTGGCTGGAATAGGCGAAGGAGGAGGAGGCGAAGGCGGAGGCGGAGGGGAGGAGGGGAGTGGGATGGGAGGGTAGGTGGAGGGGGAGGAAGGGGGGAGGGAAGAGGGTGGAAGGGGAGGCGGAGTGGCGAAGTGGGTTAGGAAGGGGGAGTTTGGAGTGGGTTGTGAGGGAGGTGGAGGGGTGGGAAGGGAGGGGAGTGGAGGTGCGAGGGAGGAGGGAGGATAGCCCTAATGGCAAGGAGGAAGTGAGGGAGGATGGGGAGGGGCGAGGGGTCAAGGAAGGGAGGGATATTGGAGGGGTGAGGGAAGGAAAGGCAGCAGGAAGGAGAGGTTAGTGGGACGGAGGCATGGGGAAGAGGGGAGGGGTCAAGGAAGGGATATTGGAGGGGCGGGAGGATAGGAGGGAAGGGCAGAGGTTAGTGGGACGGAGGAAGGAAAGGAAGGAAGGGAAGGGATAGAAAGGAAAGTCTAAGAAAGGAGAAGAAAGGGAGGGGAAGGAAAGAGAAGAGGGGGGGGGGTTGGGGAGAGCCAGTGGCGGTATCAGCAACGCTTATCTCGCAGGCTTTGTGCTCAGAGTCTCCCCCTTCCCCCTTCCCCTCATCTCCCCTCTACCCCTAACCCACCCCCTGTCCCTGCCTTACCCCCTCCCCCCAAAAAAAATCTTTTTACCTCCCCCTCCCCCTCCCCCCCTCTCCCCTTAAAAAAGCCACCACTTCCCCGAAATCGCTGAATCGCACCTCCCCCCCCACCTTCCCCAACCTCCCCCCACCCTTTACACTTCCCCCACTTCCCCCATATCACCCCCCCTCATCTCTCCCCATTCATGTTCCAAGAATGAGAATTTTTCTCTCTCCTATTCTCTCTTATCTATCGCTTATCTATCTATCAGTGCATCTATCTATCAGTGTACCTCTCTATACCGCTATACATATATTTTTTTACTATATTATCTACGTTTACATCTATCTATCTACATCTATCTATCCACTAGCTATTCTACATGCATCTATATCTTTCGCTGGCTTACAGTATATGCCTATTTGTACAAATATCTATCTATTTAATCATCTATCTACTTGTCTATCACCATTTCTCTGCATCTATCTGATTATATGTATCATGTCTATCTTCTTATACAAGTATCTATCTGTCTATCGCCTATTTACCTACCTCTTAGATTATCTATCTATCTGTCTATCACTCTGTCTCTCTATTTAGTTATTTGTTCATTTATCTATCTATCATTTCCTAACGGCAATTATCTATCCATCCGTCTATCCATCTGTCTATCTATCTATCAAGCTCTCATATCTATCGCTTATTACCTCATTACTAAATTGCAACTATCTTTTCATCTATCCATATCTATCTCTTATTAGCGAACAGTAGCTATCTATCCATCTATCCATTTGTCTATCGAGTTCACATGTCTGTCTATCATTACCGAAGAGGAACGATCTATCCACCTTTCCATCTATTCATTTGTCTCTCAAGTTCACATTTCTGTCTATTCATCTATCCATCTGCCTTTAATTCGCATTTCTCTCTATCATTACCGTACAGTAACTATCTATCCATCTGTCTATCAAGTTTCCATCTCTATCTATCATTACCGAGTAGTAACTATCTATCCAACTATCCCATTTATCCATTTGTCTATCAAATGACGTATAAGTCTATCTATCTGTCCATCTATCCATCTATTTATCTATTAAGTTCCGATCTCTATATATCCGAAACATTATCTATCTATCCATCTATCCATCTGTCTATCAAGTTCCCATCTTTATCATTATCGAAGAAAAAAAAAAGAAAAAAAAAAACAGAAACTGCACGAGATGAAAAGGAAATTATGCAAAAACAAAACACGTTGAAACATGGCAGAATTAACCATTAAAAACTGAACACTCGCAACGGCCAGTCACAATGCAGGAACAGATTACACCTTAGGGATCATTCGTATAAAAAGGGAAACAGGTGCAGAGATAAATTCATTTCATATGCGCATTTTCCATCATGGAAATTGCTAAATTTATGCAGATTCCTTCTGCTATATTTAGTGTATGATCTAGTTTATTTTCTCCTTTTCTCTTTCTTTCCAAAGCTGTCTATAATTTGAATTGGGAAACGAGCCTATTTAAAATATATTGTATGAGAGTGAAAGGAGAGTGGAAAAAGATACATTGGTCGACTGCTTTTGCCATAAATCTTAAATACAAGTTAGAGATGTTAGGAAATACGATTTGGACATGCAGAGATTTAGAGGGATATGCCAAGCGAAATATAAAGTGGTCAGTGATAACGAAACCAGAGAGAGAAGAGGGTATAATAGATAAATGGTGAGAGAGGGGTGGGAGGAAGGAAAAGGGAGGGAAGAAGGAGGGGAAAGAGAGAGAGAGAGAGAGAAGAGAGAGACAGAGAGGGACACGGGGCAGAGAGACAGAAAAGAGAGATACAGAACAGACAGCAACACGCACACACCACGCACACGCACTCATGCTCGCACACACGCAGAGAAAGAGAGACAGAGAGAGAGAGAGAGAGAGAGAGAGAAGAATAAAACAACATGAAAACAAAGTATTAAATAAAAGTAATTAATTAGTGTATACAAATCAAGCTGTTAAATCCAACATCAAAAAAATAATAAAAAAAGGAAAAAAGTTCACAAATCTTTCCCAAAAAAATCTACTCGAAAAGAAATGAAGTAAAAAAAAAAATATAAATAAGAAATAATAATAATAACACGGAAATTCAAAAATAAGGATAACCTATATATCCAACAATAACGCGTATATTCTCGATCCAAACCACAAAGATAAGTTCAAATAATTAACAAGGCGAGACCAGAGAGAAAGTTAAAAATCTTACCACCCCTTTCCTCTCCGTTCTCAAATCCCAAGATAGTTACATACATGCTCCTTAAGATGGGCCCGCGCAGTGTTGCCATTTAAATATTCAGTAATGTATTCACTAAACCGCTATACTTGACTATAAAAAACACACGAGTAAAAAATAAAATAAAATCCTCATTCTCCCGCTAAAAAGGAATTACCAAAAACCGTTAAATATGGTGTAAACTTTCAAAAACCTATTCTCTAGGTCATATCTCAAAAACTCTAGATTGGGCGGGAAAATCGCTTGTATGGCAACACTGGGCCTGTGGAATTTATGTGGCTTTTTGAAACACGTGGGACATATTAATATAAAGTTATTTTTGATAAATGCCTGACGAATGAATTACGATGATATGGCTTATTGGAAATAGATACGTGAATGTGTGTTTAAGTTGAGGTTCTCTCCTTGCCGTTGTTGTAAATTCTTAAAATAAATTGTTTTATTCCGCATCAATACCCTAGAATTCTTATAGTTCAAGGTCTACATCTATCTTTCTATGTATCTATCTATCTATACTTCTTAATTCCTATTTGTCTGTCGGGTTCCCCTTGTGTATCTTTTCATGTCAAATAATTCATCTATATATAAGCATAGGCATTTCTATTCATCTATGTACATGTTTATTCACACAACTATATAATTACCTCTGTCAGTTAGTCTGTTTCATGTCGTGTCTTGTCCGTATGTACGCAGTATACGTGTGTATGTGCACCTGTGTGTGCGTGTTGAGTGGGAGTGTCTGTGTAAAAGAGAAAAAGGGAGGGAGAGAGAGAGAGAGAGAGAGAGAGAGAGAGAGAGAGCGAGAGCGAGAGAGAGAGAGAGAGAGAGAGAGAGAGAGAGAGAGAGAGAGAGAGAGAGAGAGTACATTTACACATTCATATCCCTTCATAATAAAAAAAAAGAAATAAATAAAAAAACACACACAGAAGACAGACGCTAATACCTAAAACATCGACTCGCATGTACACTTCCAGAATTCACACGCACACACATAAACACAAAACGCACACGTCCCAATCCCTCTAGCATATAAAAGGGGCGAAAAACGAAAGAATCTCCCAAGCTTGCTCTCGCGCCCAGTGGTATTAATGGGGTCTCATTTGCAGTAAATTTCGGAGTCGGAGAAGGAGAAGTCTCCCCTACGCTCCTCTAACTTCCCCGTTTTCTCTGACAAAGTTTTAGCGAGTTGTAATTATCAGCACCGACCCCTATCTGATTCTTGTAAGTAATGGTCTTTCGGGGTTGTAGCAGAGAGAGAGAGGAAGAGAGGTGCCTTCCTCTCCCTTCAACGAGGAAATATTGTTCCGAGTTTATTCTAAGGAAAGAAATCAAAAAGAGGGGAATGAAAAAATAGAGAGAAAGATAGCGAGGGAGGAGAGAAAGATTGAGAGAGGGAGGAGGAGGAAGAGGGAAATGATGTTGTCTATGATCGTCTGTGTGTTTTGTTTTGAGATTTTTGTCTTTTCTCTTTTCTATTATTTTTTTTTCTCATTTTTAATATCAATCTGTATATCTCCCTTTCTATCTATCAAGGTATCTATATCTATCTATTTATCCCTCTCGCCCTCGCTCGCTCGCTCGCTCTCTCTCTCTCTCTCTCTCTCTCTCTCTCTCTCCTCTCTCTCTCTCTCTCTCTCTCTCTCTCTCTCTCTCTCTCTCTCTCTCTCTCTCTCTCTCTTCTCTCTTTCTATTTATCCTTTTACAGATAGAAAGGAGGGAG
>NW_020870641.1:152299-157299 GCF_003789085.1 Penaeus vannamei | reverse complement strand
AACATCGGGAAAAAATAGATGATTTTATTGAGGCAAGAATTTCATATATTGAGTTGAATCCCTTTCCGTATCCGTTTGGCTTATTTAGTGTCCTTTAAATTCGTCCTAAAACTACCGCGGAGAAAAATTAGGTGATTTTGCTGAGGCAAGAATTCATATATTAGAGCTTAATCCCTTTCTGTATGGTTTTAGTCCTATTTCGTCCTGGGAAAAATAGATGATTTTTACTGAGGATTGGCAAGAATTCATATATTAGGGTTGAATCCCTTTCTGTATGGATTTTAGTCCTATTCTGTCCTAAATAACAAATTCCGTCGATTTTCCTTTATCTTAGCCTAAATACATTCTTATCCCTTATAATCTTCAGCACCTTCCTGACTTCCTCCTGTGCCATTCCTCCTGTTGTCATTCATGCATATTTGTGCAGTCATGAGTCATGTTATTGAATTATAATTTTATTATAGAAAATCTCTAACATCAAAGAAGAGAGTTGTTACGCATTGGGGCATCTAAAGAGAAAGTGGTGGATATAGATTTTTGTGTCAAGAGAGTAAACAAAGACCGAATCTCCTTATTTTTTCCATATCCAGTGTCAGAGAGAGAAATTATTTTTAAAAATGGCAAGGTTGGTTTAGAAAGGTCGACAAGCATGATTTGTCACGATCTATTTATCTATTTCAATCTCTCTCTGTCGTTTCAAATTACCATTCGCTCTCTCTCTTTCTCTCTCTCTGCTCTCTCTCTCTCTCCTCTCTCTCTCTCTCTCTCTCTCTCTTCTCTCTCTTCTCTCCTCTCTCTCTCTCTCTCTCTCTCACTCTCTCTCTCTCACTCTCTCTCTCTCTCTCTCTCCTCTCTCTCTCCTCTCTCTCTCTTCTCTCTCTCTCTCTCTCTCTCTCTCTCTCTCCCTCTCTTACTCTCTCCCTCTCTCTCTCTCACTCTCTCACTCTCTCTCTCACTCTCTCTTCTCATCTCTCCTCTCTCTCTCACTCTCTCTCTACTCTCTCTTTCGACTCTCTCTTTCTCTTCTCTCTGCTCTCTCTCTCTCTCTCTCCTCTCTCTCTCTCTCTCTCTCTCTCTCTCTCTCACTCTCTCTCTCTCTCCTCTCTCGTCTCTCTCCTCTCTCTCTCTCTCTCTCTCTCTCTCTCCTCTCTCTCCTTCGCCTCTCCACTCTCACTCTCACCTCTCTCTCTCTCTCGTCTCTCTCTCTCTCTCTCTCTCTCTCTCTCTCTCATCTCTCTCTCTCTCTCCTGCTCTTTCTCTTTCATGCCATTCTCTCTCTCCCCCTCTTCCCCCTCCCTCCCACATACTTTTTCTAGATATATCTGTCTGTGCTGCCTTCGTCTGTCTTCTGTCGTCTGTCTATTTATCTCTAGTCTCTATCTCTTTTTCTCGTCTCTCTCTCGCTTCTCTCTCTCTCCTCCCCCTTCCTCCACCCCTCTCTCCCTCTCTCCCTTACTTGCTCCCTCTCTCCCTCCTTTTCCCCTTTCCCTCCTGTCTCCCTCCTGCCGTCTCCCTCTCCCTCTCCCTCTCCTTTCTTCTGCAGACCCCACCTCTCCCCTCCCTCTCTCCCTCTCCCCACCACTTCTCCCTTCTCCTCCCCTCCTTTTCCCTCTTTCCCGCCTTCGTACCCTCCTCCCTCTCCCTCTTCCCCTCCCCTCCCCCTGTTAAACGCCCTGTCAGTCTACACCCCCCTACTTTCTCCCTTTCCCTCCTTTTCCCTGCTCTCCCCTCCTTATCTGTTCCGTAGTATCCCTTCCTCTCTCCTCCTTCTCCCTCTCACCCACCCACTCCATCTCTCCAATCTTTCTCCCTCTCTCCACCCTCTGTCTGACTCCCGTTTCCCAAACCCAGTGCCCGGGTTTTTTACTTATTTACAAACCTTCCCCTCCTCTCTCTCTCCCTCCCCCCTCCTTTTCCCCTCTCTCTCTCCGCTTCCCTCTTCCCTCCTTCTCCCTCTCCCTCCCTCCCTCCCTCTCTCTCTCCTCCAGCCCTCCCTCCCTTCCCTCCCTCCCTCCTTCCCTCCCTCTCTCCCTCCCTCCCTCCCTCCCTCCCTCCCCTCCTTCTCCCTCCCCCCTCCTCTCCCTCTCTCTCTCTCTCTCTCCTCCCTCCCTCCCCCCTCCCTCCTCCCTCTCTCTCTCTTCTCCTCCCCCCCCTCTTTCTCCCTCCCCCACCTTCTCCCTCTCCCTCCCTCTCTCTCATCCTCCCTCCCTCCCGTCCTCCTCTCTCCCCTCTCTCTCTCCCTCCTCCCGTCCCTCCTCCTCTCTTCCCTCTCTCTCTCCTTCTCTCCCTCTCCCTCTCCTCCCTCCTCCTCCCTCCCTCTCTCCCTTCTCCCTCTCTCCCACCCCTCTGTCTGAACTCCCGATGCCGGTTTTACTAAACAATGTTTCTGATGTTGTGATGTTGCCATATTAGTCGCTATTACATTCTGCCCCTTCGTGTTATTCGATATTTTTGAAACGACGCTTGTATAATGAAGCCGTTTCCGCCATGTTGAGATCAAGCTGTTTCTGTTCGTCTTTTTTTTTGTTTTTTGTTTTTGTTTTATCTGTTGTGATATTTTTTGGGGGTGATTGGATTTTTATTTTTAAATTTTTTTTTTTTTTTTTTTTTTTGGGGGGGGGTTGTTTCTGTGTTTATGTTATGAGAATGTGTCTAACTATTCTTTTTTAAAGGCTGTTCGTTCGAGATGTAAAGAGAGTTAGTGGAGAGAATATTTTTATCTCTCTGATTCTCTCTCTATCTCTCTCTCCTCTCTCTCTCTCTCTCTCTCTCTCTCTCTCTCTCTCTCTCTCTCTCTCTCTCGCTCTCTATCTCTCTCTCTCTCTTCTTCTCTCTCTCTCTCTTCTCTGTCTCAATGTTCTCTGTCTCTAGTCTCTGTACTCATTGTACCTCTGTCGTCTGTCTCTGTCTCTGTCTCGTCTCTTGTCTCTAGTCTCTGTCTCTGTCTCTCGCTCTCGGGTCTCTCTCCTCCTCCTCTCTCTCTCATCTCTCTCTCTTCTTTCACAAACGGATTTGAGCTCTTCTGAAATACGTATGATTTAGCGAAGCCGTTGAATTTAAATTATAATAACTTCCGGTTATTACAACGATTATTTCTCTTTTTTTCTAGCGTTTGAGCCCCAAGAAAAAAAAAGGCTTTTAGATCAGACTAGACTTTTTTTTTTTTTTTCAAAATACGCAATTGCCATTTCTTTCTGATGTTCGCCCCGGTTTAAAAAAAAAATAAAACAAATAAGTAAAAAATATATATTATCGAAACGTTTGATAACAGCCTGATTTTCACTTCCGTTCGATCAAAACGTATTAAAAGATATTTCGGCATTATATGGAATAACATTAGCGGATCGGGGGAATACAAGCGTATTCGTGAATTTAAACGAAAGAGTCTTTGGCCGGGTTTACATGCTGTGCCAGATTTTGACGTAATGGAATGGGTCTGTTCCTACGTTTATCCGCGTTTATCTCTTGCCTCTCTTTCGCTTTCTTTCTATGTCTCTCCCATGTTCTATCGTCATAATGTCTATGTATCGATACATATAGGTATGCTATATAATATATATATATATAATTATATATATATTATAATATATATAAGTATACTATATATGTATACAAATAGGTACTATGTAGTATATGTGTAGTGTGTGTCTGGGTGTGTGTAAACTGTGTGTGTGCGATTTGTGTGTAAATATAACATATATATAATTATATATATTATATATATATAGATATATAAAATAATATATATATATAATAACACATAACATAGCATACATACCATACATACAGTATATATGATGTGCATGAATTGGTGTGTGATGTTTGTGGTTTTGTTTGCGAGTGTGTATGTGTGTGTGTGTAGTGTGTGTGTGGTGGTGTGTGTGTGTGTAGTAAATGTGTGTGTGTGTGTGTGCGTGTGTTGTGCGTGTGCGTGTGTGTTGTGTGCGTGTGTGTGTGTGGTGTGTGTAATGTGTGTGTGTGTGTGTGTGTTGTGTGTGGTGTGTGTGTGTGTGTGTGTGTGTGTTTGTGTGTGTGTGTGTGTTGTGTATGTGTGTGTGTCTGTGATGTGTGTGCGTGTTGCGTGTTAATGCGGATGCAGATACAGCAGCCACCACTTTATTCATTCTGATGCAGTAATAATTTACACCACTAATATTTAAACCGAGCGCACAGGGGTAATGCCTATAAAACTTTCAAATATGTCCTAGATATTTATTACAAATACATCAAAGTATGATCCTTATTGAAGAGTCATTTTAGCGCATTAAAAGCTATGTGAGGTTATTTCTCTCGCTCCCTCCCTCCCTCGCTGCCTCCCTCCTCCCCTCCTCTATCCTCCCAACCTCTCTCCTCCCTCTCCCCTCTCCAACCCCTCTCCCTTCCTCTTCCACCCCTCTCCTTCCCTTCTCCCACCCTCCAACCCCCTCTCCCTTCCCTTCTCCCACCCCCTCTCCCCTCTCCTTCTTAATCCCCTGTTCCTCCCTCCCTCTCCCCTCTTCTCCCTCCCCCTCCCCCCTTTTCCCCCTCCCTCTCCCCTCTTCCTCTCCCTCTACCTCCCCCTCTCCCTCTCCCACTCCCCTCTTCTCCCTTCCTCCCTCTCCCACTCGCTCTTCCCCTCTTCTCCCCCTCCTCTCCCACTCCCTCCCTCCTTCCTCTCCTTCTCCCTCTCACTCCCCCTACTCCCTCTCCCACTCCCTCTCCCACTCCCTCTTCTCCCTCCCTCTTCCCCTTCTCCCACTCCCCTCTTCTTCCCTCCCCTCCCTCTCCCTCTCCTCTCCCCCTTCTCCCTCCCTTCTCCCTCTCCCTCTCTCATGCAGCAGACTCTCCCTCTCCCTCCCTCTCCCCTCTTCTCCCTCCCTCTCCCCTCTCCCACTCCCCTCTTCTCCCTCCCTCTCCCTCTCCCTCTCTCTTCAGCCCAGACTCTCCAGGGTGGTCGTACAAGCTGAAAACCCGATTTTTTGCTCATTTTCTCGCGCTTCTTGACCAGTACTTTTTCATTC
>NW_020870641.1:104799-144799 GCF_003789085.1 Penaeus vannamei | reverse complement strand
GTACAATAATCATACCTACATTAAAGATCACTATTCAATAATTCACATAATATATGACATTCCCAGTTTAAATCATCTGGCCTCGTCTTATTTCTCAAACCTATGGAAAACATAACTGACTAAATAATTTCTACACCAAATTCTTATTTTCCACTAAGCAAGAAATAAAACTATTACTAACTGAAACTTTGCACAATAACAGAAAATTTTCCACAGGCATTCTAGCAGGCAGTGATAACTTAATTATGAAAGTGACTGTCACAGGAAAAGAGAAAAAAAATCTTCTACAGTATATATAATTTCCCTATTCCCCCCCAAAAAATAATGATAGATTTGACAAAAATATCAAATAGATTAGAAATGAAAAACTACTAAAATGGAACACATGTGAATGAGAAAATATTCTTCCATACTCTTTTTCCTTCTTCACTTTCCCTATTATGATAAAATACAAATAGAATCTGAATAGGGCATTTCACGTGATGAAATTCCCATCAAAAGAGTATCTCATTATGCCACAAAGCTTCTAAAAAAGAGACCATAAAAGAAGGAAAACAAATGCACGAAACAATTAGAGTATAAAATCATAACAAACAAGAATGGTAAGAATATGAATACCAATCAGGCTGAGGAACATTAACAATATCTAGAAAAAAATGAATGGTAAAATACCCACACCTACTTTGGAATGGGCACATAAATTGTAGTTCCCTCTTGCTGTGGGTTAAGGTTCATTCCGGACTGTTTTATCGCACCTATAATCCCCGGCAGGGCTTGTGGGAAGGCCGCAGCATTGATGAGCAGCATCTGGGGTGACTTGCGTGAAATCTGAGCTATTTCGTTCAGGGGATATTCGTCCCCTTCCAACTCCACAGGAAGGGTCTCTATACTGCCTGATATAGGGTAAAACATTAGTATTTAAGTAGATACATACACTGTGAGTAACAGCAATATGTAGCAATAATAGATAAGTAAAGATTGTGAATTGTCTATCAGTAACGAGACAAAATGTAAGTATAATTTCAAAAGACCGTAAGTAAGGGTAATAAATAACAAAATATTATGAATAGCAAAACAATTTCACTCAAGGGGTATTCATCTTCCAACAGCAAAGGAAGGGTCTCTATTCTACCTGATATAAGGTAAAATATTAGTATTTAAACAGACAGATAAGCTATGAGCGACTGTAATATGTAGTAATGATAGATAAGTAATGATAATGAATTATTTATCAATAATGAGACATGAGATATAAGTATAATTCTATACAATCTTAAGTAAAGGAAATAAGTAATAACAACTGTTATGAACAGTAAAAAAACTACCACACTGATACCTTGCCAGAAAAAAAATATTTATATACTAAAAAGAAATTGAATAAAGTATGAGACAAGGGTTTTAAAATCCTGGTACATTCCTTCTTCACTCTATTCCTGTATGATTGTTCATGAAATAAAAAATACTCCTCACTAAGACTATTGGTATAATCACTACTTTATATTATTACAAACACTTTTTCTTAAATATGCACAGTGCAATATCATTTCTTGAACATGCATTGCATATTTTGTATTCAATGTGATAATACAAGGTCTTCATTTCATAAAAATACAATGAGCTTTATATAAAGTAGTAGGTAGTGAGTATTTGGTAGTGAATATAATGTATTACATAACATTAAGCATTCTACAAATTAATAATCAAACATGTCTGAAAAATGTAAATTGGAATCTACATGATATACATTTATGTAGTGAAACAAAAAACAATATTTCATTATAGAAAAAAATACATTTTATACAAAATGCCGTAGCAAGTATCAATATTTTTTTTAATAACTACCTTAAATTCTGCTCAACTACATATATCTTTACTCTGATATCAATCCAAGCCATTCTACCTTCTTTGGATACAGCACCAGAGCCATTATAAAAACTTATTTCATGAAAAAAATTTACCTGCACATTCTTAAACACATGCTTCCACATACACAAAACAAGAGATCACATGCTTTCCACCCCCAAAATACCTCTAAACAATACAACATACCTACAGCTGTTCTGAGGGATAGGTTCTTGATGTATTCCTGTTTCAAATTCTCCAGCGTCTGTGCATATTGGTTCCTCATCTGCTCTACATTCACCACTTCCTCCATTTCTCTATCACTAAGGTGGACTTTTTGTTTTCCTGCAATAGTAAATAGTGGAAATTGATTCATCAATAGTTATCAATTACAATTATACATCCAGAACACATATACTTACATCATAAATATCTATCTATCAAAAAAAATTCTATAGATATAATTTATGGCATAAGCAGTGATTAAATTTATAATTACATTCCATTTCTCTTATAAAATCTTAATTTCTTAATTTCAAAACCCATTCTATCAATGAAAAACAAGACATATCTTAAATTCCATTTCTCTTACTTTATCTTAAACCTTAAAATAAGTTCTATAAATGAAAAACAAGACCTTGAATTAAAGCACTTCTCTCTGCTTACCCTTTCCCTTCTTATCCTTCCCCTTGGCATAGTTCCTAATCTGACAGAGAACCATGCCGGAACTTTGTAAAAAGGGTGAGGTCCTTCTCAAACCAGACTGCCTCAGCGGGGTTAGACTTGAATGTGAAGAGTTCTGCAGCTGAACATTTTTGTCAGTGGGCATGGCTATGAAGGACGTGGACAACATCCTACACCCTATCAGCCTTTGGGGTGTTGTCGCTTGCTTGCCGAGGGTACTGAGAGCAGTTCTACTAAACGCTAACATGTTGGCTTCAAGTCTGAAAATAAAAATCAGTGTTAAATAGTATCTGTAGCCTATTAAAAAACAATACAGTAGTGGGGACTGTTCGATTAGTAGTGTACACATTAATTTTAGGACTGAAATTAAATCCAATAGGATATTTTCCCTCATAAATGTAAGTAAAAGCATTGCTAATTGTTTATGAAGTGACCACAACCCTCTGAGACTAAGTCTGTATTACTCTGGCCACTCCTTGGGATCTACAAACATCACAGTATAAACTAGACACCATCCCAACCTAGGGATTTTGCCTCCGAACCCTTATCCAATTGCTGTATTTCCTTACCAGGAGCTCTGCCAGCGGACACCCACCCAATTGCCATGGACTTACTCTCCATGCAGCAGTTATCAAGACCTATTTTCAATTCTGATGTTATTCTTTGCCAGCATAAATTATCTCTAGTCTCAGTGACTGTAATTTTTTCCTTCTTATTGGAAATGTCTTTTGATTTACCTTATCTTAGTATAGTCTTTATGTAAATGTGTACCAAAGTATTATGTTTTTCAACTTGCACAGGTAATAGACCGATTCGGTAAAGTGTAGCGATCACACCTAGCAACAAGCACTTGGTAAAAATTAACCCTTGTTCATTCAAAAACTCACTATGTGTGCATAAGGATTTGCTGTTTATCCAAGAATTTTATTTTTTTTTGCATAAAAATGCCAAGGCGTTGTGCAGGCATTGGTTGTTCAAACCACAATATTATGGGAAAGAAATGTCTAACCTTTCACATATTCCCAGATCGTGAGAAGAAACCCGAAAAATGGGTTCAGGCCCCATAACGCGTAAATGCTGATTAGAGCAATTGGGCGCCTAGTGGAAAATATATTTACATTAGAAACAGAAAAGGTGTGATATATAAATATATTGACCAATTAAATTCTTACTTACAATAAAATGTTCTGTGCAGATGTAAACATATTGTCCATTATTTTTCGTCTATAGGGCGGCTGGCAGGAAATTTACCTGTACCCCAAAATCAATCCTACCAAACATAAATCTCCCATAGGTTTCCCAAACCCAATTAATGGAAGGAGAGCTAGATTAACTTGGAAGGCAAAGGCTTACATAAGGGGAAAAAAAAGTCACACCAAACTGCACAATCAAATTAGGAAAATTGTTAAGCGTATGAGATCATGTAATATCTAATTTTTTTGGTGAATTTATTTTTCTGTGTGTGTAAATATTATCAATGTTGGAAAGTTGTATTTTTTAATTTTGTTATTTTGTATATACTTTACGCGTCGTCTGAGTCTTCCCTAAGTATACATCAACCTACAATTAATATCCACGTGTAGATATAACATTCAGAAGACCTGTATGAAGCTCCATAATTAGTGTCAATTGCAAATAAATGTTAAAAACACTTACGAAAGAGTATTAGGGAAGTGCCGGTCAGATTTTCTCGTCTGGTTTGTTTACAGTGAAGCTCGTGCGGTCTATGAAGCCCGAGACTTTGCCGATTTTATTTTAATATATAAATGTGTGTGTGTGTGTGTGTGTGTGTGTGTGTGTGTGTGTGTGTGTGTGTGTGTGTGTGTGTGTGTGTGTGTGTGTGTGTGTGTGTGGTGTGTGTGTGTGTGTGTGTGTGTGTGTGTGTGTGTGTGTGTGTGTGTGTGTGTGTGTGGTGTGTGTGGTGTGTGTGTGTGTGTGTGTGTGTGTGTGTGTGTGTGTGTGTGTGTGTGTGTGTGTGTGTGTGTGTGTGTGTGTGTGTGTGTGTGTGTGTGTGTGTGTGTGTGTGTGTGTGTGTGTGTGTGTGTGTGTGTGTGTGTGTGTTGTGTGTGTGTGTGTGTGTGTGTGTGGTGTGTGTGAGTGTGTGTGTGTGTGTGTGTGTGTGTGTGTGTGTGTGTGTGTGTGTGTGGTGTGTGTGTGTGTGTGTGTGTGTGTGTGTGTGTGTGTGTGTGTGTGTGTGTGTATGAGCGAGGAGAGAGAGGGGGAGGGAGGGAGGGAGGGGGGAGGAGGGGGGGGAGGGAGGGAGAGAGGGGAGAGGGAGAGAGGGACAGAGGGACAGAGGGACAGAGGACAGAGGGACAGAGGGACAGAGGGAGAGGAGAGAGGGAGAGAGGGAGAGAGGGAGAGAGGAGAGAGGGAGAGGGAGAGAGGGAGAGAGGAGAGAGAGAGAGAGAAGAGAAGAGAGAGAGAGAGAGAGAGAGAGAGAGAGAGAGAGAGAGAGAGAGAGAGAGAGAGAGAGAGAGAGAGAGAATCTGTATGTATATGCATGTGTATACATAATAATAATATACGTGCGTGTGTAGATGTGCATATATATCTTTATCTATCATGTACCTTTATATATAATATATATGCATACATATCTATGATTATATATTAATATATGTATTATGCATAATTATATATATATATATATATATCAACGCTGATATGTATATAGATAGATAGATAGACATATATATACAGATAGGTAGATAGAGACAAATATATATATAGACAGATAGACAATATATCAATAAAATGTTCTGTGCAGATGTAAACATATGTCCATTATTTTTCGTCTAAAAGGCGGCTGGCAGATAGATAGATAGAAAAACATATACATATGTATATAATATAATACACATATGTGGAATCACATTAATATCTATTTGTAATATAAAGTCGTCTGTACATGCAAAAGAAAAGAAAAAACGTGTATTTTAATGAAAAGTAACACCTTTTGGAAATATAATGGTATTAGAGAGTAAATCACCATACATAAAATTTTCTTTGTCTTTTCGCATTTCCACTTTAACCTTGTATCCTACAGCAAACGTGATTTGATTGGTCGCGGACACGTAGTGGGCGGGGCTAGATTCGCATGACAAGTGACACTGACTTTGGATAAGTATCATTATCTATTTCACTGTTTTCGTTTTCCTGTAAATCTACGAATATGGTTTTCTATGTATATAAAAAAAAGAAAAAAAAATCGTGCCATGAAGGAATAACTCAACGCCACAAATTAATAATAGAGTTTTACAACTTCAAAATGCGATGGTATATCAGTAATGGTATAATGATGGAACAATTGATTTCTCATTCAGATACATCGTCAATATCTTAATGGAGTCGTGTATTAGACTTCAATAATGACATAAAAATATGATTGAAAAATAACATCATGCCTTCAGTAACAACAAAAAGAAAATATATCAATAAGTATATCAATAAAAATCAAGCAGAAGAAAATATAACTATATATCGCAATAATAGAACCTATATATATATTCAACCCTAACCTCAAAAAATAATCATGCATATACTGAACTAAATGTGTGTTCTCGGGTTACTGTTGTAATAACAATATAACATACAGGAAATATAGCTTAGAACTATACATAATGACAGCTTCAAGCACAAAACCTACCTCTGAACATTTGTATGAAGCCTAAATAACTGTTCTAACCTTGAGCAGATAATTGCCCGTTATTCAAAACAGAAAAAAAAATCGCACACTACATTTAGACATATAAACCTACCTTCAAACAGAATAATGAATTATCCTGAGGGTGGCGCGTCGGTTTTAACCAATAGAAGACCGCTCTGACTAAGCCACATGTGGTTCAGTGTGACACAGACGGGTGGTGGAGGTGGTAGTGTGTTCAGGAAGTCGTGTGGTAGTTTTCTGTCATTGGGTTACTGTTTTCTGTCCATACTTGCAGTGAGGGGGCTCTAGCAAATGTATTTTAGGGGGAACTGTGATGTGTTGGTCGGAGACTATCTGCCGGTTTGTTAGAATTGTGCGAGGCCCGACCCAAAGAATATTCGTATACTTAACATGCATAAATAAAGAAGTAAATGCATCTCTATCAGTCTAGACATGCATATCAACCGGGCAAATAGATAGTTAAATGTATATCTATCAGATATATAGACAGATATGCCTTTATTTCTGCGTCTGTATTTATGAAAATTTATTGGGTCGGGCCTGGCACAATTTTAACAAACTGGCCGTATGACTTCAATAATAGTATCACCACCATCTTCATATTCACAAAGATAATGATTATAATTATCATTGATTATGATTACCATTTTTTATCAGCCTGCAAGAGTTACTAAAGTTTTTTTACTGCAATTTGGAGTAGTTTGCTTTTAGAGATTGTAACTTCTCAGACTCTTGATAAGCTTAAAAGATCAGCTAACGGTTTTTTTCTGTAGGAATAGCTAATTGTTTTCTATCTTTTCTTTCTTTTTGGCTGTGTTTTGACCTGCACTAATACTTTTGTTGGTGCAACTCTCGAAATGTTCAGTGTGACTATTTACATAACTTTCTATAATGATAATAATAATAATAATAAAAATGATGATGATCGTCGCCATCGTCGTCATCATCATCATTGTCATCGTCATCATCTTATCATCTTTATCATCATCATCATCATTACTACTACTGCCATCACACCTGTAGAGCCACTAATGTTATTATCAATGTAACATTATTGTTGTTGCTATCATTAGTGTTGTTGTTATCATTATTGGTATTAACGTCCTCATTATCATCACCATTTAATCTTTGCTATTAATTTCTGGTTCCATGCGGCCAGACGTTTTTTTCTTTCTTTTTTGTGTATATATCATTTGTTTATTTCGTCTCTTATGGTTTTCAGTTGCAATGTTTTAGTGGAATTATCAGTTTACGTCTCTTTGTGATTATTTTGATGTTCTTTTTGCATTTGTTATTATATTGACTTCATTGATAACGTTAGTAATAATACTGCCTTATCTGACCGTCACTATTATCAGTATGAATTTGTTATGTTTTTTTTTTTGTTATCCTACCATCACTGTCATCAGTATGAATTTGTTATCAGCTTTTTTTGTTGTTGTTGTTGTTATTTAGAGCAATTATTTTTGGCTTGTTTTTGCGAATTATATTAAAATCCACTTACATATAACAAATAACCCAAATAGAAGCAAAACAAA
The DNA here is from genome assembly GCF_003789085.1 of Penaeus vannamei. Lineage (NCBI taxonomy): Eukaryota > Metazoa > Arthropoda > Malacostraca > Decapoda > Penaeidae > Penaeus > Penaeus vannamei. Next base: position 137,065 of record NW_020870641.1, on the reverse strand, counting down.
ACATAAGTTTAGCAGACAGGCTGAAAAATCTCATAATTTCATAAACTTTTTTTTTTTTTTTTTTTTTTTTTTGTGGCGCGAAATTTAACGACAACGGTTTTAACGATTTTTTTTCTTTTCTTCTCTTTTCTTTTTTTAGTTGTTTTTCTTCTTAACGGGGTAGATAGGATGGCTAACATCCTTTTTATGTGGATTTATTGTTTTAATGATCATTGTTATCGTTGCTTTCATTATTATCATTGTTGTTGTTATTACTATTATCTTTATCATCATTATCATCATCGTCATCATTACCGCTAAAGCTGTAGTCATCCTCATAGAGTATTAATATAATGGCAGTGGTATCCATTTTAGCAGAAGCAGCATAATTGTTCAGGTAATATTATTCTAATTGTTATCATTAGTAGTACCTTTGTCTATTAATTATATAAAAAAGAGAAAAAAAAATCCTTAAACATATTTTTAGTCTCCATTTCATTCATACATATTGAGTATTAATGATAATGATAATAATAATAAAACTTCTTTCTCAAGGTTGTAATATTTTGTCTCTAATAATAATTCGCACCCTTTCTCAAGTACACTTTGATCTTTGATGAATATTAGACCGAAAATTATATCTCGTTTATTTGAATTTTGGACACGGGTGAAAGTGTAACCGTTATATATCATTTTGAATTGGATCTTTCTCTCTGTCTGTCTGTTTATATCTTTCTATTTCGGTCTGTTTGCCTCTCTCTCTCTCTCTCTCTCTCTCTCTCTCTCTCTCTCTCTCTCTCTCTCTCTCTCTCTCTCTCTCTCTCTCTCTCCTCTCTCTCTCTCTCTCTCTCTCTCTCTCTCTCTCTCTCTCTTCTCTCATCTCTCTCTCTCTCTCTCTCTCTCTCTCTCTCTCTCTCTCTCCTCTCTCTCCTTCTCTCTCTCTCTCTCTCTCTCTCTCTCTCTCCTCTCTCTCCTCCTCCCTCCTCCCTCCTCTCTCCTCCCTCTCCTCTCTCTCCCTCTCTCTCCTCTCTCTCCCTCTCCCTCCCTCCCTCCCCCACTTCCAATCTCTCTCCCGCCTCTCTTACTTATATCAAAACTTGGTTTCCACGATCATTTGTCATCGTCTCTTCGACACGACGTCACTTAAGAGCCACCAAAGAGGAATTCGGACCTGATGAAGAGGAAGGCCAAGTGGACACCGTGTGGAGCCTCTCCTCTTCCACTTAGTCATATTCCTCTTGCGAAACGTAGGTATTTGGCATATGGTCTCTGAGATGATTTTAAATGGGCGAAAGTGAGGATGGTTTTGGCTGTGTGTGTGTGTTGGGTGGGTGGGGGGGAGGGCGAAGGGAGGGGTAGGGTTAAATTGTTTTGTGTGTATGTGTGTGTGTGTGTGTGTTTTGGGCATGTGTGTGTTTGCTTGTATATTATGTGTGTGTTGTGTGCCTACATGTGAGTGTTTACTAGCATGTATGTACTTGTGCATATATGTGTGTGTTTGTCCATGTATGTGTTGCCTGTGTATATATGTGTTTTTGCTTGTATGTGTGTGTGTTTTTGCATATGTGTGTTGGCTTGTGCATATATGTGTGTGTTTGCTATATATGTGGTGTTTTTGCATATAATGCGTGTCCTTGTATATTTTGTGTTTGTGCATATGTGTGTATTTGCTTGTGCATATATGTATGTGTTTGTGCATATATGTGCGTGTTTCCTTGTATATGTGTGTTTGCTTGTGCATATGTGTGTGTATTTACTCGTGCTTGCTTGTATACATGTGTTCGTCCACGCGTGTGCATTCACCGAGAATCCCGTCACATCATCATACAAATCATATCCGCAGACGCCAAAGACGAGCTCAAAGGCTTAACACTTAACACTTTATGCATCATCGCAAAACACAGCAACAGACAGCTGACAAATTGCCTTGCAGCGAAAACCCAAAAGCTCGCAGTAAGCACACACTGAGCGAATTCCGGCTGGAGGATAATTTATAAAACATAAGGACAACCTTCTGCGGGAAAAATGAATGCATTGAACACAAAGGACTGTTAGGTATGCATGTTTGCGTGTTTCTTGTCAAGATTTATGCAACATCTATGTATAAATATATACATATATATGTATATTATATACATATATATATTATATTTATATATATAATATATATATATATTATGTATATATACATATATATATATATATATATATATATATATATTATATAATATATTATATACATATACATATACATACATATTATTATATATATTATTATATATATATATATATATATATATATATATATGTATGTGTATGTATATGTATATATACATATATATATTATATATATATATATATATATAATATTATAATATATAATATATATTATATATATAATTATATGTATATATACATATATTTATATATATATATATATATATATATATATATATATATATATATATATATTATAATATATGTATATATACATATATATATATATATATATATATATATATAATATATATATATATATACACATATATATAATATGTATATATACATATTATAATATGTATATATACATATATATATTATATATATATATATACTATATATATATATATATATATATATATATAATATATAAATGCATGTGCACTTTTGCAAACACTCAGATGTATATAATTAAACACACAGTGTCTGTGTTCAATACTCTCCAGCCCACAGTTCACACTCAACAAAAGAATGCAATTGCTTGTTATTCATCATGTTCATCACGGGCCGCAACATCTTTTCTTTTGAGACGGGAGAGGGAGTCTTGGAGGAATTAAGAAGGATGACATTTCACTCACACTAATTATCGGCTTCTTTTGTTCACTTGTCTGACAGCCTTTGCAATCGATGCCTGTTATTTCTCCTTGTCACTTGCTTTTTCTCTTCTTTATCCGTTTCTCTTCTGTTGACTGTAGGTCTTTTTTGTCATTTTATGTTTGTTGGTCCTCGGTCAATGTTAATTCGTGGTAATAATTCATAATAATGACTATACGCAAATTACGAGGTTAATGTAAATGGATCATAACGATGTAAAAATCAGTTATAATATTTATGCGATTAGCAAATGTGATAATTTGAAGTTGCGTTACCTCACTTTGTGTTGGTTTTAAGTTTTGAAAATAATTAAGAGTCTGTGTTTATCCAGAGTGTATTTCCATGCACGGTTATAAGTATTATAAGGTATTAAAAACAAAACATATTCACAGTCACGGGAAACTTGTCAACATAGTTTTTAAAGACCCTTTCTCCCAGGCAGTGTATAGTCCATCAACGATAGAGTAAAATATAAATTTATTTTCTAACTTTTTTCTTTTCCTATTTCTCCCTCTTCTCCTTTGTAATCTTTGTATCCTTCTTCCTTCTTTTATAGGGTTTTAGATCATTTTATAATCTAAACTACTCATATCCTTCTCCGTTTTTGTATGAACCTTGAAGCCTCGAAACATATTACTCACTGTGTTGTCTGAAGCTTCGAAACATCTCATAACTCACTGTGTTGACTGTTTCGGAAAGCCATTCGGGACGTGTTTCGAAGTCTGGGAATATGAATATATACTCAAGGGGTGATGGGTACTAAAGCATTTTGTTGACACATGTTGTATATATAATGGGTACCCCCTGGACAGAGCAATATGCGGAAATGTGTGGAAGGTTCAGGGCAACTGTGTAAATATGATTGTGCGGTGAAAGATGTTATAAAATGGTTGGAATTGTGTGCATATACGTTCCTGGAATTTTTATGTAAATGTGTATCTATTTTTTTCTCTCTGAAACCACAAGGGATTGGATCTACTACTGGGTAATGGTGTGATGTTTTGCAGGAATAATCAACACTAACGAAGCATATTACTCCGAAATACGTAGAAAATGCCTTTGAAATGCTACCCTCTCTCTCTTTTTCTATCTCCCCCCCTCCCCTTTCACTCACTCACTCTCTCTCCCTCTCTTCTCTCACACTCTCTCCTCTCCCCTCCCTCCTCTCTCTCTCACTTTCTTTCTTTCTCTCTCTCTCTCTCCCCTCCCTCCCTCCTCCTTCCTCCCCCCCCCCCCCTCCGCCCTCCCTCCTTCTCTCTCTCTCTCTCTCTCTCCTCTCTCTCTCTCTCTCTCTTCTCTCTCTCTCTCTCTCTCTCTCTCTCTCCTCTCTCTCTCTCTCTCTACTTGGCGTTTCACATTATTACACCGCCCCCCCCCCCCAATCCCCACCCTCCTTTGGCATATTCTATGTTTACCACTGCATATAGCTTGTCAGAATGAATCAAGCTAACAACAAAATTTATTGATCTATGTACATTGTTTTTTTTTTCTTATTATTACACAAGCATCATTTTATATATGATTAAAGGACATTTGTATAAGGCTTTATATTATCAATTAATGTGGGATATTGTGTCATTGTTATCGAATTAAGAGTATTACTTTAAGGAGAGTATAATTGAAAATTGAATGTTCCACAAGACAAGATCAATTATTTTGTCTTCATCAGATATGCATCTCGAGGAGAAACGATTAAATAACAACCCCTTTTAAATAGATTGGTTAGTACCCTCTCTAAGAGGGACTCGAACGCACACACTTTGGGTAACAGTCGGAGAGAAGTTAAAACCTCGTTAATATTCCCGTAAGTGTTAGTATAAAGGTGATTATTATGAAATTAGCGTGGGTTCAAGTTAGACTATTTCTTCCTAAAGGAAACGCATGTTTGCAAACATTTTTTTATGTATTAATATATATGAAATAACTAAATAAGCGCCGACCAACGATGTAAACAAACGACCGACCTATTTTTTCCTCAGACACTTCCGACCTATTTTTTCCTCAGACGCTTCCGACCTATTTTTTCCTCAAACACTTCTGAAATTGTCTGAAATTTAGACTCAGAATTCTCAGAACTTCCGTGGATACTGGCCCTGGTGGTTTAGGTTTGTGTTCTCCCTTTCTGTGCTTTGTTCTTAATAAGAAATAAAAAAAAATATAAGAAGAGTTGTGAGCCAATGCAACTCCTCAGAGAAATGTCAATGTTAAAGTGAACATTCTCTCGCTGGGCTTTTAACTTTTTAAGAACACTAGGTCAGGTGGAAATATCAAATTCTTTCTTGTATTTTATCAGTTTCTCCATTAGAGTTGGTGACATAAATAACAGAAGCAGAGAAGCTTTCATATAACTTTTTTTGAAAACGTTATCATAAATAACAAGATTTTGATTTAATCATGAATGTAACCGGAAGTAAAACAACAATATAATTATGAAAGTCTGCAGTTGAAACATAGGCGAATTCAAAATAATAAGTAATTTAATCTATATCACTAGCCTATATTTCATTTAGTTAACGATCGAATTAAAGAAATGATTGCGAATGTATAAATGTGTGTATATATATATATATATATATATATATATATTATATAATATATATATATATATATATATATATTGCAATGACCTATCAATATATATATAATTTATACATATTGCAACCTATCAATGATATATATATATATATATATATATATATATATATATATATATATATATATATTATATATATATATATTGGGGAGGTTATGAATCCAAACGCATTTCAGGTCTCTCGCTCTCTCTCTCTCTCTCTCTCTCTCTCTCTCTCTCTCTCTCTCTCTCTTCTCTCTCTCTCTCTCTCTCTCTCTCTCTCTCTCTCCTCTCTCTCTCTCTCTCCTCTCTCTCTCTCTCTCTCTCTCTCTCTCTCTCTCTCTCTCTCTCTCTCTCTCTCTCTCTCTCTCTCTCTCTCTCCTCTCTTCTCTCTCTCTTCTCTCTCTCTCTCGCCACTTATGAATCATCCTAGAACTACCCCATTATAGGGTTATCGATAAAACAGCCACGACTAGCTATTTGATTAATTGCTAATCGCATATTTCCGCTCTCTCTGCTAGCTTCGGTGGTTTAGTGCGTAGGGGTTCTTGGAAGAGGGTCGTTAAGGGAATGTAGGTGCAAGGTTGGCTGCGTTGGTGGGAATGCGTCGCTCGCTGTGTCTGTCTGTTGTTTCTCTCTTCCCTCTCTCTCGTTCTCGACAGATGTGTGTGTTGTGTGTTTATACGTATGTTACACACACACACACACACACACACACACACACACACACATACATATATTATATTTATATATATATATATATATATATATATATATATAATGTGTGTGTGTGTGTTGTGTGTGTTGTGTGTGTGTGTGTGTGGTGTGTTGTGTATATGTGTGTATATGTATGTGTATGTATGTATGTATATATATATTATATATATATATATATATATATATATTATATATATTATATATACATGTGTGTTCGTATGTATACATATACTGTAATTATTTATGTATATTATGACTATTATTATCATTCAACAGTCATTCATTCCTCTGCAGAGTTGTGACTAACAACTCATTACTGAGCGGCTGTTTGACCCCCCCCCCTCCACTCCCACCCCACCCCTTGCCTGCCTCGACGCCCTTCCTGATCAGCCCTTTGACTCTCCCTTCGACGCCCGTGTGTGACCTCTCGTTTTCACGCCCAGATGCCGGTGCCTTGGACGTGTACAGCTTCCAGAAGGAGGGCGTGCAGTCCGACGCCCATATCCTGTACTCGGGCCCTGCAGGAGGCGCCGAAGGACAAGGATGGAGGCGTCCCTTTACTCCCGAGGACTTCAGCGTGTGTCTCCGCCTCAAGTTCTTCTACCTGTGGGATCTCTCGGGGTTCCTGGAGCTCTGGGAGGAGGCGGGGGTGGGGGACTCGCCCGCGTCCTTCCTGAGAGCTGGTTTGTATACGCTTTTGGATGAGATTGATGTGCATGCGTAAGTAGAATCACTGACCCATTAACAGTACCCTTATCGGCACATATACACATACAGTATACAGATCCACACACAGACAAACAAGTCACATACATTCACTTAGACATAGGCCTACTTTTTTTTCTACGTTTCCCGTTTTTGTACATGTGTATAAGTCTTATACACATGTCTGGGAGTACAGACACAAAAAAGAGTGTGAACAGATGTCATAATAATCAGCCGGTTTGTTAGAACTGTGCGAGGACCAAAGAATATCCGTATACTTGACATTCATAGATAAAGGAATAAATGCATATTCATCAGTCTAAACATGCATATCAACCCGGCAAATAGATGGTTAAATGTATATCTATCAGATATATAGACAGATATGCCTTTATTTCTGCATCTGCATTTATGGAAATTCATTGGGTCGGGCCTGGCACAATTTTAACAAACCGGCTGAGAGATAGTATAAAAAGATAAATAGATATAATGAATGAGTAAACACGGACGGCTTTTCAGAGGTCGACCTGCGTTACCTCCGCGTCAGAATGGGCATCTTCAGGCGGTTCTTCTTCATGCCACGCCCCCTGCGAGCCCTCACTTGGTACCACGTCTGCGTCACCTACTCCCAGGACACGCTCGAGCTCTATTTAAACGGGGATCTGCAAGGAACCCAACCGGGACGGCCCGAGATCCCTTTGGCTGGGACGCGACTGAAGGTAGGCGCTTGGGACGCCGTCAGGAGCTTCAGCGGCGAGGTAACGGAGGTAAGTTGGTGTCGGTTGGAGTGGGATTGGCTTCTCGTATGCTCGGGCGCTGGCGATCTGTAAATTGGTTTTAATTATTGGTTCGATATCTTGATGTATTGAGAGTATTGGGATTTCAGTAAGTTGCGTTCGTCTAAGTCGTCTGGTCTCTTGTGTTCTCGTTGTAGGTAAACGTGTGGAGTCGTGCCTTGAACGTGGAGGAAGTGGCGTCGTTGGTGGACTGCAGAGAAAGCGCAGGAGGTGACGTGGTTGCCTGGACAGACATTTGGACGATGCACGGAGACGTAACGAAGTCCGATGTCCCTTACGAGAGGATTTGTGACGAAATGAGGGACACGAAACAGTTTTTCTTCCCGCCCGTCTCCTCCAGGGTCGCCTTCCAGGTGTGCGAAGGTTTGGGAGGCTCGGTGACGACGCCTCGGAGGGCAGAGGAAGTGGACACCCTCAGGCGACTCGTCTCTAGCTTTGCCGACAGCGAGACCTGTCCGAGGCTGTGGACGGGCGTCACGGACGTCGCCAAGGAAGGCGAATGGAGATACCACAAGGACGGCCGTCCTGCTCAGGTCTCGTGGCGACCCGGGGCGCCCGACGGGGACGTCCTGCAGAACTGCGCAGCGATTCATCTCGACGGGTCCTCCGACGGCCTGACAGACATGACGTGCTCCCGAAAGCTGTGCACGGTGTGCGACGTGCCGGAGGGGCTCGTGTGGACGCTCCTGGGCGCGTGCGAGGAGTACCCGAGGAACATCCACTTCGTCGCCCGCCAGAGGGCCTCGGGGGAGTTCCACTTCCGCGGCTACTCCAGCTACATGATCATGAGGAACGACACGGACGGCCGCTGGGTCTGGTGGGACCGCCAGAGGAACGAGGTCGTGGCCGTCCTCTCCGAGAGCGAATTCGGCTTCCCGATGGGGCGCCACAGCTGGGCCCTGCGGCGCCCCGCCTGCGGGAGGAAGCCGCCCGTGGAGCACACGCTCCTGCTGACCCCTTGTGGGGCGGGCTCCTTCTCGTGCGACGACGCCACGTGCATCCCCCTGTACCAGCGGTGCGACCTCAAGTTCGACTGCAGGGACAAGAGCGACGAGAGCGGCTGCGAACTCGTGCAGTTCCCGCCCGTGTACCGGCCGGACCTCCCGCCGAGCGACGTCGCCTCCGCCGCCTCGGCGCCGCTTCCCGTCGGCGTCCGCATGGTGCTCGAGAGCGCCAACGTCATCACCAGCAGCATGAGGATCAACACCAACTACAACCTGAGTCTGACGTGGCGCGAGGGGCGGGTCAACTACCTCAACCTGAACAAGGATTACACCCTCAACAGGTGACCCAAAGAACTGCCACGCCCAACCACTGGTTCCATTGATCGTGCACAGGGTCTGGCCACGAACAGTTACTTGATAATCGCGACAGACCTCCAGTTAGCCCTCATAACAAAGAAAAAAAAGTAATTAACAATGAAAAAGCCTCCCCAGCGTAACTAATACCTTAATTAACATTTCTTTGCATCAGGGTACCATACAACATCATGAGGAAGCTGTGGTCGCCCACGGTCGACTTCACCAACACCCGAGGCAACCACATCACCCACGCGGACGAGGAAGCCACCATGATGGTGCTCATGTCAGGGGAGCCCACCATGGGGGGGGACACGCAACCCCAGGAAGGTCGGTGGGGGGTGAGGAATTAAGGAGAGAGCCAATGTGTATATATGTATATACATGCATATATATATATAATATATATATATATATATATATATATATATATATATATATATATATATACATACCACACACATTATATACATATATATATATATATATATATATATATATATATATATATATATATATATATATATATATATATATATATATATATTTTTTTTATCAACCTATCTATCCCTCGCATCAGTCAGCTATCTATTCCAGTCGAAGTCTACTCGGGCTGGGATAGCCCCTTGACCCTTCAGAGGAAATTCAGCGAGACTTTTCAGTGCGAATTTGACCTGGCGATGTACCCCTTCGACCACCAGGTGAGGCATTGGGGGGGTGGGGTGGTGGTGGAGGGAGTGGGGGTGGGTGTGTGTTTGTGTGGTTGGTGGTAGTGGTGGTGGTGGTGGGGTTGTGTGGTGGTGTTTGGTGTTGGTGGTGTTGTTGGGTGGTGGTGGTGTTGGTGTTTTTTGTTTTGGTGTTGTTTTCGTTGTTATTATCATATCGTTATTGTTGTTGTTCTTTTGGTGTTGTTGTTATTGCGATTGTTGTTATTATTGTTATTGTTGTTGTTATCTTATCGTTATTGTTGTTGGTGTTATTGTTATTGGAGTTGTTGTTATTGTTTGTTAGTAGTGTTATCGTTATTATTGTTATTGTTGTTATTAACCTCATTATTATTATTGTTGTTATTGTTGTTGTTATTGTCATTAATTTTGTCATTCTTGTTACATTACCATCATTATTGTTATTATCATTGTTATCATTACTGTTACTATTGTTGCTGTTATCATTTTGTTGCCTATGTTATCATTATCATCATTACCTTTCCTTACTATTCCCTGTTCATTATCATTCCTTACTATTTCCTGTTTATATCACGTGACACGTACATCATTCCACAGTGTCTTCTAATTACCTAATCATTAAATTCTTTAGAGGGAAAAGACAGAAAAGAAAAAGAAGGAAGAACAAAAGAAAGATGAAGAGACGAGAAAGAAAGAAAGATAATTATAGGAAAATGTTCGTAGTATAACGACCAACCCCAAAAATATTCACATATACGGACATGATATGCACAGAAATAAGTGCATATCTGTCTGTCTGGTGGCTATGCATATGTCTATCTGTCTGTCTGTCTGATGGCAATGCATATGTCTATCTGTCTGTCTGTCTGATGGCTGTGCATTTGTCTATGTCTTTCTGTCTGGTGGCTATGCATCTGTCTATCTGTCTGTCTGGTGGCTATGCATATATCTATATGTCTGCCTGTCTGGTGGCTATGCATTTGTCTGTCTGTCTGTCTGATGGCTATGCATATATCTATATGTCTGCCTGTCTGGTGGCTATGCATATGTCTATATGTCTTCTGATGGCTATTCATATGTCTATATGTCTGTCTGTCTGGTGGCTATGCATATATCTATCTATCTGTCCAGTAGATATATCTTGACTGATAGAAATGCGTTTCTTCTGTGTATAAATATGTCCGTATAATGAATATTTATTGGGTTGGGCCTCGCGGAGTTTTAACAAAGCGGCCGTTAGAGCGAGGTGACAGAAAGAAAATAAATGTTCACTTTCAGTTGACTATTTGCACTCACCAAGGTTTTTTTTTTTTTTTTTTTTTTTTTTTTTTTTTTTTTTTTTTTTTTTTATTATCTGCTTCGCAAGCCACCTTGAATTATATATTGAGATCGACTTGATAATGGAAACGGGAAAAAAGTATTAGAAAAAAAATAATTTTGTGTGGGTATTTTCTTTTTATTCGCGTGTTGTGTGTGTGTGTGTGCGTGTGTGTGGTGTGTGTGTGTGTGTGTGTGTGTGTGTGTGTGTGTGTGTGTGTGTGTGTGTGTGTGTGCGCATGTGTGCATGTGTGTGTGTGTGTGTGTGTGTGTGTGTGTGTGTGTGTGTGTGTGTGTGTGTGTGTGTGACTGTGTTGTGTGAGGAGAGAGAGGAAGAGAGAGGAGAGAGAGAGAGAGAGAGAGAGAGAGAGAGAGAGAGAGAAGAGTAAGAGAGAGAGAGAGAGAGTGAAAGTGACAGAGAGAGAGAGAGAGTAAGAGCAAAGGAGAGAGAGACAGAGTGAAGGCGAGAGAGGAGAGAGAGATAAGAAAGAGGGAGAGACAGACAAACAGAAAGATGAAGAGCAAAAATGAAAGACCTTAAACAGCATATTCATCAAACAAGGAAAGAGGGGAAGAGAAAAGAGAATAGCAAATCAGAATGCGCGAGGGGGGGGGGTAGTAGGTATCAGAGAGAGGGGGGCACATAATGACTGACACTGACAGACAGACAGACAAATAAACAGACAGAGCGGCAGACAAACAAATAAACAGACAGAGATACAGACAAACAAATAGACTGGCACAGACAGGCAATTCCACACAGAAAAAGAGAAAGAGAGATAGATAGTGAGAGAGAGAGAGACAGACAGAGTAGGAACAGAGAATGAATACGCTTGTTTTAAACAAAGAAAATTGTGTAAGCTGGAATATAGATATATGAATAGGTAAATTATCAAACGGATTTATTAAACGAATATCAACGTAACAAATCAATGATAAAGATAAGAAATAAAGATAAAGAGCAGAAGATTACAACAATAACACTGATATGAATCAGGCTTTTCCTTGTATCTGCAAATAACACACGTAACATTTTCATAACAAATAACACACGCAAGGGATACAGCACTAAACGATTAATTTGTTAATTTTATTTACACTTCTTTCTACCAGGCTTTAATATACCCCTATACATCACTCTGGGCTTTGTAAAATCTACCATAAATAAATCTACACAGTTCTATACAGTCTTAGAATAAACACTTTTTTTTTCGTAATTTTAACGTTTTTTTTTTGTATAGGTTTGTTGACATGGAGGTATCGGAGCTTCGAAAAATTTATACGTTTCGTTCGTCATGTAAACGTTTTTTTTTTCCTGTTTTATTTGTCTCCTGGGAACACGAGCTGGAAATATTAAAAACGAATGTTGTTAATGAAAAGTTGAGTTCATAACGTGATGGTATGTGTGTGGAACCAGGGAGTGTGTGTTGTGTGTGTGTGTGTGTGTGTGTGTGTGTGTGTGTGTGTGTGTGTTTGTATGCGTGTGTATGTATATGTTTGTATGTGGGTATCCCATGAGTGTTTGTGTTCCTGTAATTGTAAATAAGTGTATCTTTATGTCTCCAACCTCCCACAAAATTGCCATGCCCTTGCTCTACACTTTTACATTATTACTAGTGTTTATTTTACGAGAAAGTGAGCCCTACGCTTTTACATTATTCCCAGTCTCTCTCTTTTGCGAGAAAGTGAAAAAAATGTATTAATAAATTTAGTGCCGTTGCTATGCTGGGGTTGGTGTTCCTGGCGCTGCAATAAATCGTCTGCTGTCTGGCCTTGGGACGGAGAAAGGAAGTCTGTGCCAGGGGGGGAGGGAAGGAAGAGGAGAGAGAGAGAGAGGGGGGGGAGAGCGAGAGAGAGAGAGAGAGAGAGAGAGAAAGAGAGGAGGGAGGGGCGGAGGAGGAAGAGAGAGAGAGAGAGAGAGGAGGGGAAGGGAGGAAGAGAGAGAGAGAGAGGAAGAAGAGAGAGAGGAGAGAGAGAGAGAGAGAGAGGGAGGGAGAGAGAAGACAGAGAGAGAGAGAGAGAGGAGAGGAGAAGAGAGAGAGAGAGAGGGAGGAGGAGAGAGAGAGAGAGAGAGAGAGAGAGAGATGGGGGGAGGGAGGAAGAGGGGAGAAAGAGAGAGAGAGGAGGGAGAGAGGAAGAGAGAGAGAGAGAGGGGGGGGAGGAAGAGAGAGAGGGGGGGAGGGGAGGAGAGAGAGAAGAGAGAGAGAGTGAGAGAGAGAGAGAGAGAGAGAGAGAGAGAGAGAGGAGAGAGAGAGAGAGAGAGTGGGGGAGGGAAGGGAGGAAGAGACAGACAGAGAGAGAGAGGAAGGGGAGGGAGAGAGAAAATTGGGGGAAGGAGGAAGGGAGGAAGAGAGAGAGAGAGAGAGAGAGAGAGAGAGAGAGAGAGAGAGAGAGAGAGGGGCGAGGGAGGAAGAGAAAGAGAAAGAGAGAGTGCATTACCTATGTAGGTCTGCATATGTATACGTGTGTGTCTGTGTATCCGTCTGTGCAAGAATAGCTGTATCTACGAACATACAAAGATCACAGTAGCTCGTAGGAATGGAATTTTGCAACAAGCTCTTGCAATCGACCAACTTGCGGTCAAAGATCTGCAATTATTTATCTAAATCACTCCGCCAAAGTCACTCATGCATTCCACTGATATACGTTTGCAAGAGTGATATGACACAAAGTTTTATAATAGATATTCGGGGATAGATAACCTCTGTGAATGATGAATTAGTAAGTATGGATTTATGAGGTACATATTTGATTGCTCGCTTGTTGTTTTCATGAGATATAAAATACGGCACAGATATTAAATAATAGGAAAGAATTGTACATCAGTAATATGTAGATGTGTAAAATAAACTACAAATCACGCAGATTATAAACCATAAATCCAATAGTTACATAGATGATTAAATTGCATGTTACAAATTCACTAATTACTGTTTATCTTTCTGCAACAGAGGTATGAAAAGATTTCACATTACAGAATTAATTATAACTCAATAAGGTCGTAAATCACTGACTCATAATTTAGTCAGTTTTATTTACTGAACAATTATCGCTGGAATTCAAATTTCCAGCAGTTATAGTCATAAATTACTTTTATTACAAATCAGAAGCTTATGAACACCTCTCGCCCTCTTTCGGGAATCTGATTGGTGTTGCAATGACCTCTTTCTCTTGCATAATTGCATAATATAATAATAATAATAATATAATAATAATAATTGCATAATATAATAATTATTATAATAATATAATAATAAGTCTTTCGTACTGATGATAATATTGGCCTCCTGCAGGACTATCCCTTGGTGTTGGTGGTACTCTTAGCCAAGGTCTAATATGTATTCATTTAGACTTTGTTCTAAGCCTTATGTCAAAATGGTCCTTGATGTTGATAACGTTCCCCGCCTCTTGTTATGTTCCTCCTTCAGAAATATCACTTGGTGTAGACAGGGTCCCTAGCCCCTTACAAAAATACCCCGCCGTGTTGACAAATACCTTGTTCTCCTACAGGAATGCCCCTAGACGTTGATGATATCCCCATCCTTCTACAGGCATCCTCCAGAAATATCTTTTAGCGCTGACGGTGTTCCTGTACTTCTACAGAAATTCTCGTCGGTGTTTATGTTGTCCCCATCCTTCTACAGAAAGTCCCTTGGGTGCTGGGAATGTCCCCGTCCATCTACAGGGATGCCCCTAGGCGTTGAAATGCCCCTCGTTCTTCTGTAGAAATGCCCCTAGGCGTTGAAAATGTCCCCGTCCTTCTGAAAAAATGCACCCCCCCCCTCAGCCAGCCGCTGAAAATGCCCCCGTCCTCCTGCAGAAATGCCCCTAGACTTTGAAAATATCCTCGTCCTACAGAAATGCCCCTAGACAGAAAATATCCCCGTCCTCCTGCAGAAATGCCCCTAGACTTTGAAAATCCCCCCATCCTTCTACAGAAAAGCCCCTAGACTTTGAAAATATCCCCGTCCTTCTACAGCAATGCCCCTAGACTCTGAAAATGATCGCAGAAATGCCCCTAGGCGTTGAAAATGCCCCCTAACCCTGACAAAGCCTCCGCCCTCCTACAGGAATGCCGCCTGGTGCTGACGATGCTCTCGGCCTCCTCGCGCCTGCTGGTCTTCCACGAGAACGCGAGCGAGGCCGCCTTCGTGGGCAATCCTCACCTGGTGGAGTACACTGTGGGCCGAGTGAGCGTCGAGGTCATGAACCAGAGGGACTTCGCGGTCATGCATGTGAAGAGTGAGTCATGCAGGAGTGTCTCGTTGGTCGATGATCATGCACTGGGAGATTCGCTGCGTTTGAATTCGTGTAATGATTTTTTTTGGAAAAAATCAATGCTCAGATTTTTATTGTCGTTTCGATCTTTTTGATGTTTATTCTTTTTTTTTCATTTTTATAACAAATATAGATTTTAAAAAAAATGAAGCAATAAACAAATAGACAAAGCAGCAAAGCTAGAATAATTAAAATCCGCACCTTTTCGAGTCCAACATTGATTTCCTCTTCAGGTAGAACCACCAATAGTATATAATAACCACGTTTGAGAAGGAAGCCATTGTCAAAACAGAAACGCCATTCGTATTAGACTAAAATTTACCAGGATGTGTCCTATTTATTTCACCACGTTTATTTACCCACAGTTTGCATTCAGCTAAATGCATTTAAACCAATAATTTCGGTCAATAGATTACTGTTGAAAGATATCTTCATCATTATTAAATGATAAATGGAAACTGTATCGTTTAGTAAACAAACAGACTAAAAGCAGTAAAGTTAAAGAAAAAAAACATTTCGACATTGATTTCCTTCCAAATAGAAACAAATCTCCGTTTTATTTATTATTCCACGCTGATTTATCTAGATTTTGTATTCAACTAAATGTATTTAAACTAGAAATTTCGCTCCATAAAGTATAGTTATAATTCGTCCTCCATCAATAATTGTAGGCCTACGGTCGTAAAGCCAGATGGATGTTCACCAAATATTATTGCAATGCAACTCTATCTGCGTTTCGTTGTAAGGAATTGAGAATGTAACCTGAATATTTTGAATTTGCTACGATATAGATAGATATATATATATATAGATGGATAAATAGATAAATAGACAGAATGATAGATAAATAGATATATACGTACACACACACACACACACACACACACACACACACACACACACACGTCTATATGTGTGTGTCTGTGTGTGTGCGCGCGTGCGCGAACCACGAAAATAATGTATACACAGAACGTAAATCCTTTCATTGTTTGTGTTGACTCCAAGGTTAAAATGACTTTGTGTCAAGGCGGTAAACGAGAGTACATGTTCATAATAATTATCTCATTAATTTCCCGTCGGCATGTATAGATGGATAAATGACATGACATATTATAATCAGTATATCCATGACAGCGATGACCATAGTGATAGGGGTAATAATTTTGTAGTCATTAATATTATCATTACTACTGCTGCTGCCTCTGCTTATATTGATTATAATGACAATAATGATAATGGTAATGATGATAATGATAACAATAGTAATAGCAATAATGACGATGTTGATAATGGTAATGAAAATAATAACGATGCTATTGATAATAGTATTACTGGTTGTAATATACAGACACAGTAATGATAATGATAGTGATTGTAATAATAATGATAAGTGATAATTGCAATCGTGATGATAAAAATTATGATTTATATGACAGTAATAATAATGATAATAATAATGACAATGGTCATAAAAATGATGATAATGACCATGATCATAATGATAATGATATAGGTAATCCTCATTATCATAATAATGAAAATAGTATTAATGATGATGATTATCACTATTATTATCACCATCATTATCATTATTATCATAACTACGATAACAATAATAATAATAATGATGATGATGGCAATAATGATAATAATAATATTAGTAAAAAAATGATGTTGAAAAAAGTAATGATACCAATAATAATTTTGATAATGATAATGATAATGATAGCACTATAAGTAATGATAATAATAATCATTAGGATACTGTTACTGATAATAATAATCACAATAATAATAATAACAATAATAATAACAACAACAACAACAACAACAACAATAATAATAATAATAATAATAATAATAATAATAATAATAACGACAATTATAATAAGCAGGGAGAGGAAGAGTATAATTATGACAAAAATAACTACAACAAAACAACGACAATAAAAATAATAGTAATGATATTGATTATGTGGATGATGAGGATGAAAATAATAACAACACTAATAATAAAATAAGTAAAAGAATGAAAAAAAGATAATAATAAACAGACTTAACATTATAAATCTAAACGCATTCTAACAAATTACACTTACAAAAGTATCCCCTGTAATGAGGTCAATTAAGTGCAAAGAAAATATCCGGTGAAAATAATTCAGTCACCCTTAAAACTTTTTTTTCCCTCCCCCTCCCCCCCTCCCCATTCCCCATCAATTTATATCCCTAACAACACATGGACTAAACTACGTAACTTCGCGACATTTTAACAGTCAATAAACCCCAAACAACAGCAAGGAATATCCACAATCCATTCACAGCCTATTTCCAACCCAGATAACAAACCACAATCCATTCATAACCTACTTCCAACCCAAATAATAGACCATAATAAACCACAATCCCACAACCCCAACCCAGATGTTCCAACCCAGATGATAATAAACCACAATCCATTCACAACCAGATGATAAACCATAATAAACCACAATCCATGTACAACCTATTTTCAACCCAGATGATAAACCATAATAAACCACAATCCAACCCACTTCCAACACAAATAATAAACCACAATAAACCTTAATCCATTCACAACCCAAATAATAAACCACAATCCATTCATTCATTTCCAACCCAGATAATAAACCAAATAAACCACAATCCATTCACAACCCAAATAATAAACCATAATAAACCGCAATCCATTTCACAACCCCCAACCCAGATAATAAACCATAATAAACCACAATCCATTCACAACCCATTTCCAACCCAGATAATAAACCGCAATCCATTCACAACCCATCCAACCCAGATAATAAACCATAATAAACCACAATCCATTCACAACCCATTTCCTACCCTAAACCACAATCCATGCACAACCCATTTCCACCCCAGATAATAAACCACAATAACCCACAATCCATTCACAACCCATTTCCACCCCAGATAATAATCCCAAACCATCTCCTTGTTGAACGCAGTATCGCTAGTGAGACGCGCGGGATACATCTTAATGAACGTGTACATCCCTTCGACGCTGCTGCTGATCGTGAGTTACGTCACCCTGTACTTCCGCGTCGGCATCTTCCAAGCCAGGGTTTTGGGGACTCTCACCGCCCTGTTGGTCATGGCCACGCTCTTCACGCAGGTGGGTGAGGGGGGAGTGGGTTGGGGTTGGGTTGGGTTGGGGGAGGGGGGTGGGTAAGGGGGAGGGTTGGGTTGGGTTGGGGGGGGGAGTGGGGTGGGTTGGGTAAGGGAGGAGGAGTTGCTGTGTGTCTGAGTGTTTTGTTGAGAAGTGTGTGTGTGTGTGTGTGTGTGTGTGTGTGTGTGTGTGTGTGTGTGTGTGTGTGTGTGTGTGTGTGTGTGTGTGTGTGTGTGTGTGTGTGTGTTTGGTTGAGAGAGAGGGCGGTAGCTAAGATTTTTTTTCTCTCCCTTCTTTTTCAGCTCTCAACGCTATATAGAATACTTAGTAAAATAGTATATATATATATATATATATATATATATATATATATATTATATATATATTATATATATATATATAATATATATATATTTTTTTTTTTTTTTTTTTTTTAAGCAGGTATAACCAATATGCCATACTATTGATACTGTATGGGACTCTATGAGCAGGCAAACAAGTATCAGTATTGAATCATACTTCCTAACTATATCGAAAAAAGTACATTTAGAAAATATTCAGCTGCCTAATATCGCCTCTAATATTTATCTAAATAAAAATATTTACATTCTGAGATCTTGGAACCTGCCGATACACCGACACGCCCCTAGAACTACATCCTCTTTCTCCCCAGGCGTCCTCGCACCTCCCGAAGACGTCCTACTTCAAGATGGTGGACGTGTGGCTCCTGACGTGCATCTTCGTCATCTTCATCGTCATCGTCTTTCACGTCATAATCGACAGGGCGTTCGAGAGGGCCGAGAGAGCCCCTCCTGCGATTCCTGCAGCGCCTTCGCCCTCCCCTGCAGTGCAAGCCGTGAAAGTGCATCCCTCAGGAGGAACCGCTGCCACAGCCCCCTCCAAAGACCCGAGAGGCGCCTTGGAGTTCTTGTCCGCCGGCAGGAGATCAAGTCTTCACCTTCGTCTGCGTGTCCGCTCTCCTCTCTATCAGAACCTAATCCTGGGAGCTCGCGTGGTCGTGTTCGCGGCGCTCCTCACGTTCAACATTGTTTACTGGAGCACTGTATTTCTACACTAATTATTCTTAGTTATTTATGAATGTCCGGTAACTGCACCGGTCTTATTTATGTCACTTTTATCCAACCTTCATCTTTTTCTTTGTTGTTGTTGGTAACACCGTTGTTGCACTCATGTCGTTCATATCACATTCATTCTACATTATTTTCTCTGTGTATCTCATGTGTTTATTAAGAGGTATTTTATCATTGTTCATTGTATCTGTAGAATGTTCATTGAAAAACAAACCTTAAATTTCTAGTCATGCTGTTCGTATCACTGTGTATACTCGTTCATCATCATTCTTTTCCCACAATTCATTCATGGTATTCTTTTCCTTTGTGGTGCTATTCGTATTACATAAACATACTTTGCATTTTTAACCATGGCTTTGCACCACCTTCCATTTATCAGAACTGTTTTCATAAGCTATTATTGATGACTGTAATACACACTGGATATTCAAATAAAGAGAATTCGTGCGCAGAGTTTGCAGAATAAAACTTTTGGAATGGAAGCGGATCGGAATGTAGTTTAGGGGAACGATGTCATAAAAAAGCAATCACATCATACGCTCCTGCGCATGAATACACACACACACACACACACACACACACACACACACACACACACATTATAATATTATATATATATATATATATAATCACACACACACCCATACACACACACACACTCACACACACATATATTGTAACCCCAGTATATATGTGTGTGTGTGTGTGTATGCATCTAATTATTATATTCTACATATTCATATAATCTTACATGTTTGTCACATTCGTATCTTCACATATACATATACATATGCATACACGCCTGACCATTGCTTCCCCTATTTATTCCTCTTTTCTTGCCACACCAGACATTCCAATGTTGTGGTGTCTATCCCTCCCACAAGAGCTATGTATTAATGTAACGCTTACTTGTTCGTCACCGGTTACCACATGTTAACAACGTGAGATAGACAAGACAGACTCCCTGTGTATACCAAACCTAAACCCTCAAAATCATTATTTTCTGACCGATAAACTGACAGTGAGAGAGAGAAAAAGGAAAACCGACTCTTCCTATTCAGAACAGAATTTTAGTTCAAACAAATCAACAGATTTTTGATGAGGACAATACCAACACCAGTAAAAAAATCATCATAAAGCAACATTTTCTTTTTTTTAGGATCGTACAAAACATATCACAGTTTCAAGCAATTTATTTATGCCCCATTATGGTACATATATACAAATCCTCCTCATAAACATCTGCTTAGCAGATGTTATTTTTTCAACATGCTAACCTTTGTAAAACAGCATTGAAACCGTTTCATTCCAATATTAATTATAAATTTGTTGGATAGCTATTTCATAACAAATTTGAAATGGTAGAAACAGTAGCAGTCACTTGTAATTTCAGAATTTTGAAATTACTTTTTAACAAAAAAAAATCAATTTTCTTTAATGCTAATGCAAATTCTGGGGTTTGGCCATTCTTGCTTTATCGTTGTTACCCACAATTCATCCAAGCCAAACCAAAGAAATTGAACCACCGGAAATAAAGCTTACTTTTCGCCTCCCTTTAAACAACTATATGTAAAACAGACTCGCACGTTAACATCCACAGGCCCACTGATTGTCTTGCCTACTCGAAAAAGATGACAAAGATCACAAATCAACTGAAAAATAATAATACCAGAGTCTGAGTAGTTGTAACTGTCCATTCACTTTCCAGGAAGTGACAATAATATGGAAGGAAAGATGCGAGTACACTCCTGCCTCCTTGAATCTCTAAATATTATGTACAAAAACAAGTGAGGCTGCAAGAGAACTCTGATCCCGTCTGTGCTTTAACGAGGATGATATAATATTAAAAATTATATAAAATGACTAGCAGCGTTACTAATTCATGGCTGAATTTGCATTTCAATGGGGATGCTGCATTCCCACACGAAAACAGCACCCGTTATTGGAATGTGGACACAATTGCAAGTTGAAGTTTCCAGGAAGATATGTACAGACATGCTTCACAAGCTGAGCACACGCATTTACATTGAGCTTCCAAAGAAAATATCACATATAAATTCTCCACCTTGAGCTGCAACATCCTTTATAGGACAAGTTGTACAATGACGCCGCGTCGACTTCGGGGTCCTCCAACGTATCCCTGACTCGAGGCTTAGCCTGTCCAGGGTAACCGTCCACAGCCGCCTGCGAGCTGCTTCAGATCACGGAGCTGGTTCTCCTTACGGGACGCGGGAGGGGTTTTTGTGATGCCTCGGAAGACAGACCCTGTTTTACAGCATGTCTTAAATTACGTAACAACATGAATGAGTCAGTCAATTCGGTAGACATATTTTTACGATCGTTACTGTTCTGAATAATTGAACTATGCCTACCACATGATCCAACGCAAAATAACTTATCATAATACCCTGATACAAATATACCACTGATGAATACAGCCAAGAAGAGAAAGAAATATATATAGACACTTCACTCTTAAGTTGAACTTCTTAGACACATGATGACCGCCATAATCTTGATGGCCGGACCCAACTTGATATGCAGGAGGTTGACCAGGTCGTTCTGCGTCATCATCAGGAGCGCCTCGCCGTCGATCTGCTGCTCCACGAACACGGAGGACACCTGCTCGCACCCCGGGATCCTCGCCACGAGCTGCTGGACCTGGCTCGCGTCCCAGGCCTCGACGTCGGCCCGCTTGGCGTCGCCCAGGGAGGCCGTGAGGTGGCGGTGCCGTTCCCACGAGTGCGGGATCGGGGCGGCCGGGTGCGGGTTGTAGCCGGGGTTGAACACGGACTGGTGCACCATCATGTCGACCCCGTGGTCAGAGGTCTGCTGCTGTTGCTGTTGGTGTAGGTGATGTTGTTGGTGGTGATGTTGGAGTTGCTGCTGCTGCTGCTGCTGTTGTTGTTGCTGTTGTTGTGTCTGTTGTGCTTGTACCTGCTGTTGTTGCTGCTGTTGTTGTGCCTGTTGCTGCTGTTGTTGATGATGTTGTTGTTGCTGCTGTTGCTGATGGTGTTGTTGTTGTTGCTGCTGCTGCTGCTGTTGTTGTTGTTGTTGCTGCTGCTGCTGCTTGTTGTTGTTGATGTTGGGGCTGCTGCTGTTGTTGCTGTTGATGTTGTGGCTGTTGTTGTTGTTGCTGTGCTGTTGTTGTTGTTGCTGTTGCTGTGACTGTTGTTGTTGTTGCTGCTGCTGAGGGAAGCCCGTGGGCGATACCTGGTTGGACGAAGTTGGCGTTGTCGCATTTGATGTAACAGTTGTTACCGTTATCGGTGCTGTGGCGGTGGCAATGGTCACGGTACACGAGGATATTGCACTGGGTAATATATTAGAATTGCTGGCTGCCCTGACCTCCTCATTCGCCTTTGGCACCTTCTGTGGTCGAGTGGGCTCCGGGGGACTCAATTCGTCAAAGAACTTGCGTCTCTTCCGGACCCTCTTCTTCTGGCAGGGAGTCTCGTCTGCAAAGGCATCCTTGTTCCCACTGAATGGACGGAGATCCAGCTTGACTTTCGGAGCAATCTTGCCCTTCTTCTTCTCCTGGGCTGGCTGAAGTCTGTCTGGGATCAAAGTATCCAAGTCCTTGTTCAGATTTTGTGTAGAGTATGGGCAGCCATACGCCGTGTGGTGGGTGGTATAAATGGGGCCCTTCACATGTCCAATGCCCTTACAGCCTGCTGTTCCACACCCCATGCCAGAATCTACATCCTCTGCCTGTTGTTCTGGGGTTAAAGGTGGCTGCAGAGGGTGGCCTGTCTTGTTACTCCATGACGGTGGGTGGATGTCTGGCGAGTCATCATCAAGCCAGTAGTCGTAGGCATCACCCCAGCCATCAAAATGGATTTTTATTTGGTAGTCTTGCACATCCACTATGGTGGCCACACGTATGAGACTCGGATTCCTCTTATCAACAACCTCTAGTTTCATGTTCTTCTTGAACTCTCTCGGAGGTCTGGTCTTAAAAGCCCTGGCAGGGACAGCCATGGAATTGGTTTCCTGGATGTACTCATGCCAGTTGAAGCTTTCTGGATTTGGGTAATTATTTGGAGGGTGGAGGACGATGTTATTGTCTGCACACCATCCAACCGGGTGGATGTAAGGAGATGACACTTCACTCCAGAAGTCAAAGGCTTTGTCCCATCCATCAAAATGGATGAGTACACGATTATCAAGCACATCAGCCACTGTGGCTACACAGACCCACATGTTCTTTCTGTCTTCTGCCTCGAGTTTCATGCCCACCCGGAAATTATTAGGTGGGATGACAGTGGAATTACCTTTATTGGCAAAGGCTTGTCTAGGTGCCGTCTGAGCCTTGCAGTGCTCTAGATATGCCTTCCAAGAAAATCCTAGCACTCCAAGGGGTGGCTCCAGCTGCCGGCCATTCTTCTCACACCAGCCAGCCGGAAAAATGTTTGGTGAATCAGCATTGACCCAGAAGTCGTACTGGTCTGAGTAGCCATCAAAGTGGAGCCTCACCCTGTACCCAATGGTTTCAGCCACCGTCATGACACAAAAGAGTGACTGGTGTTGAGGGTCAATGGCCTCCAACTTCATGCCAGCTTTAAAGAGATTCCTGCCAAAGGGAAACGGCTCTGGCCACAGCTTCAGGGGTGCCGCCTTCGCCATGCCTTTTGCTCTCCCACAGTGCTCCAAGTACTTCACCCAAGAGAAATTGTTCTTCCCATCTTGCCACGGATGCTGAAATCGGCTCACTAGGGACTCCGTGCCCATGAGATTCCTTGCTTGTCTGGATTCTTCATCGCTGACCTGCCCTGATTCCTCGGCCTCACTGCGGTTTCCCTCCCTCCCTTCGCAGCCAGCCCCCTGCTCATCTCCCTCGCCTTTTTCACACTGCCTGAGCTTCTTCCTCCTCTGTCTCTCCTTCTCCTGCTTGAGCCGTTCTTTACCCCACTCCAGTTCTCTTGCATCGTGTTCCTAAAATAAGACAGGCATTCATTAAAAATGAATAGGATTCCCACACTAATTCAGTGCAGTAGTAATGCCTTCCTTCTAAAAAAAAAAAAAATACACTTACAATAGTCGCATTAAAAGTTACAAAACACAATATGATATGCACTAATAAAGACTACTTTTTGAGAAAACTTCAAAAAAAGAAATGTCATGATCCTTCCGTTATAGTTTTTACTTCACACTAATGAGTGTATATCACTGATAACACAAATAATACAGGTATTTGAATGAATGCAATTAGTGAAATCAGTTAGGTGTACTAATATTTATTTTTCATATCCAAAAAGATTTAACTCTTATTATCATTATTATAAACGGAGTGAGGAGTGAGGAACATGGCAGATGATTAAAAGAAATCAGGAAAGAAGATCAGATATAAGATAATTTGCATTTGAACTTAAATCAATTACAATATAAATGGAAATAAACAAATACAAATACTTACATCTCCACAGGCAACAGAACAGAAGTTGCTGTCACGGAAGAACTCTGAACTAAGGCCATAACAGCCGCAGTTCTTACAGCAACAGATGTCGTCAGATTCTCTCGTTGACTTATTCCCTTGTGACTCTGAATCCTGGGAATTGTCTGAGAATATTTCCTCATCCTTTATGAGGTCACGGAAGTTGGGTTTGCGTGCATGATGTCTGGGGGTGAGTGGCTCCACCTTCTTGCAGTGGTTGTTTTTGATGTCTTCCAGATCTCTGTCCTCAATAATCTCCACAGCATCAAACTCGTTGATCTTGAACTTGAGATCCGTTCCATCTAGCTTTCCAACCCCATCCTCCCACTTCAGGAGCTCGATGAACTTCACTTTTTCAGGCTTGATGTCTTCTTCTGCCTCTTGCTGCTTGGGCTTCCCGGCTGGGCTGTTATCAGCCTTGTGGTCGGTACAGTTTTCAGCTTCTCTTGATGGAGACTTTTCCTCCTTCACTCTGTCCAAGGGCTCAACCTGCACCTCATGGCTTGGGCTAGAACTCCTTGACGAGTTTTGTGACTTGTTCAGCATTGTCCGCAAGATCTCTTTTCTCACGTCAAGCACCTGTGACTCCGAGTCGATGTTCATTGGCTCTTCCTTTACCCTGACCACTTCTTCATTTGCCTCCTTCTCCTTCTCTGGTTCCACGAATTCTGTGTCTGGCTTCAGCTGCTGCTCGTGGTCATAGGTATCAAGGTAGGGTGGGAAGTCCTCTGGGCCTCTCTGTCTGCTCTCCTCTAGCGCAACCCCAAGCTGGCTGACAGCTTTCTGCAGAATATCTTCTCTCTCTCTGTTGATGGAATGAAAGGAAAAGGTTGTTTATGTGGGAAAGCATTATATGGAATATGTATATTACTCTAAAAAATCGGAGTCTTTCCCTTTGGGTTCATGCTCTTTCCCTATAAACTCTTGAAAAAGCATATAAATAATAAATCACCAGCTTTTTCAAGAAAATTCTTTGAGAATTACTCCTACAAGTTGAATATATTGCAAAGTTTGAAAAAATTTACTCATTGTTACAAAGAACAAGAAAAACAAATAAATATATAAATAAATAAAACAAAAACCAGCTTACCCTTTGTTTGTGCACATCAAATCTCTTGTATCTATAGAGGAATCGTCATCAACAGTTGAGCTTATTGGAGGTTCAGGTACTGATCTTGCCACAGTCACCGTCATTGGCAGTGACGTTGGTATGGACACTTGGTTAGACAATGGCACTGAAGATGTTGCAGTTCCAGGGACAATCATTGGCCCAGTTCCTATCCCTGGTCCTACCCCAGGACCTGCGCCTGGCAATGACCCCGTGACTGAAACTGTCACAGATCCTGTTCCGACAGCATGGGCCAGACCAGCCATCACAATAGGGTTATCCTTCCGCTCATCCATTTGCTTGCCTCCTCCCTGGACCATTGGCCGAGCTTCCCGAAGAACTGCAGAGCAAAAGGATAGAAACCAGTTAATATGCAAGCAATACCTTGAATCCAAAAATCTATATAAGGTCCTATAAAGGCTTTCCACTCTTTAGTTCCCTTTCTCTTTACTTTTAACCTTATCTTTTATCTTTCCAGTCTTCACTTTTGTTTTCAAACACACTCGCATCCAAAATCTCTTAAACTGTGCTGTAATAGAAGTCACAACTTGCATCTATAATTTTCTTATTTCTATACTAAAACTAAATAAATCAGTAAATCAATTTATATTGACTGACAGCAAGATAAAGACTAACTGAACAACAGATACAGATATATAAAACACGCACACACACACACACACAAAAAAAAAAACTTACCATCAACTTGCTGCATGCTATCAGCTTGAATCTGTCCATTTGATATCTTGAAATTGATCATGTTGGGCTTGTTCTGGCCGAGATTAACAGAGAGCATGTTCACTGGGTTGGGAGTGGGACCTGGTACTGTCCCTGGTTGCTTGGTACCCTGAAAAAATGTGCAATAAAAGCTTTTAAAATATGAAAAATTTGTAAATCATGATAAGCTGTAAAATATTCATATATATAGAGTGAAACAAGCAGGCAAAAAATATAAAAGCAAACAGATAAATAAAGATGGGACAAAAAAGAAAAAGAAAAAGTGAGATCCCACTTCAACAAAGCACCAAATATACAAGAAACCAAATAAACAGAAACCAAATATCATACACCCCCAACAATGATTAAAACCACATATTAAAAGACAAAAAAAATATAAATAAGAATGAACAATTCCATTATGCAAGTTTGTAATGAACATTTCATTGCTAAATTATCAGAGTTAACATGCTTCTCACTCCATTGAGGATGCATATACACCTTGCATTGTGGAATGATGCACCCTTCTTCCTTTCCTTTGTAATTTCTTCAGTGAACCTCACACTCCTTACCTTGCCAGTAATGATGCTTATTGTAGCACCTGCAGTCTTGGCCAGTGCTGCTCCCTTCACCGTGGTAGGAGGAGCCGCCTGCAGAAGGAGGGGCTGTGAGGGTGTATGGCCTTCCTTCTTGGCCATGACGCTGCTGCCTACCACGCCCCCTCCACCTGAGCTGCCCCCAGGTTGCAGGATGGCGCTGTAGGAGAGAACTGCCTTGTTCGCGACCCCTGACCTCACCTACGGAAGTGGAATGTTATGGCACATGAAAGTTATTGAACTTTACCAACTGGAAGTTTTAATATGTGTGTGTGTATGTGTGTGTGTATACAACACACACACACACACACACACACACACACCACACACACACACACACATACACACACACAACACACACACACAACACACACATACACACACACACACACACATTACATATATATAAATGTGTGTGTATGTATGTATGCATGTGTAAATGTATGTATATTTATATGTGTATGTGCAATTGTAAGTGTATGAATGTATATGTACATGCACATGTACATGTATAGGTATATGCATACACATACATTTAATCAATGTGTGTGTATGTATGTATGTATGTATATATATATATATATATATGCACACACACACACACACACACACACACACACACACACACACACACACACACACACACACACACACCTTTACACACACACATACATACATACATACATATATATATATATATATATGTGTGTGTGTGTGTGTGTGTGTGTGTGTGTGTGTGTGTGTGTGTGTGTGTGTGTGTGTGTGTGTGTGTGTGTTGTATATGTATATGTGTATATCTATATGTGTATGTGTACATGTACGTATATGAATGTATATGTACTTGTACATGTACATGTATATGTATATGTACATGTATAAGTGTATGTGTATGTGTAAGTATATATTTATATGTATGTGTATATGTATATGTATAATGTAGAAAATTATATCAATGTAACATTGTGATTAGGGATGATACAAGAAACAATGTTAAGATCACATGAGAAACCATATGATGATAAAGAGAAAAAATACATTATTGTAAGGCTGTAGTTTATATCTTGCATTGAGTTTGTATGTATCAAGCTGGATTTAAATTAGTTTGAAAATGATCATGAAAAAAAAATGACTTCCGTAACAGTTAAAATGGTATACCAAATCTTTTTACATCACACAGAAATTATTTGAAATAAAGAGGGCTGTACTCATGCTAAGCAGTTAAATTATCAGCTGTCACTGGTTAACATCTCTATTCTCATTACTGAACAAACCCTATAGGCTCTTAATAGGACATGTAAGCATGACCGAGAGTTAATCGTAATGAGTACAAACATTAGCTGATGGACAGAAAAAATACTTAAAGATCTCAGAACACAATTTGGTAAGACCTACAAGATAGTCAGAAAACATGAAAGATCATTACATAATCTCAAAAACTACAAATCTATTAGCAGTTTGAATGATCTGACGCCCTGGCTTCTAGGATGATCTTGAGCATGGAAGTTCTTATAAGCAATGGTGGCCATTAAGTGAAC
The DNA here is from genome assembly GCF_003789085.1 of Penaeus vannamei. Lineage (NCBI taxonomy): Eukaryota > Metazoa > Arthropoda > Malacostraca > Decapoda > Penaeidae > Penaeus > Penaeus vannamei. The sequence continues at coordinate 108,210 of NW_020870641.1, read as the reverse complement.
CTGTCAACCTAGAAGCTGTTTTGTTGTGTATGTTCTTGATATATTCGTCATTTACTTTCTTTTATGCCCTTAATAGATTGGCACTTATTTTGTTCTTTTAAACTCTACATTTATTATCATAATATTGCCAAGGATGTTTGAACAGTACATCAAGACAAATGTGAAAAAGGCATACAACAGAATAAATAAAGTCACAGATTATTTGACACAGTTCAATTATATCTTCATTAAAAATACATGTAGCAGTAAGATTAGAAAATATGATTATACCATTTCCCCTCCATAACAATGTATGCAAATCTTCCATCTTTTCACCAGTCACATTGGCACAATATTACCAAAAACAATTGTTCACTGCCTCAATGTTACAATTTGGAAGTATGGGGAATTTAGGAGATGTGAGTGAGTAATGAGTCAGGATGTGATAGATGTTTTGTGTTGTGTACATATCTATAATATATATTAATATAGTGATATATATATATATATATTATATATTATATTTGTTGTGTGTGTGTGTGTGTATGTATATATATCAATATCCATTCACTTAAATGAGATGACAATATGAAAAAAATATTGTAGAAGACAATGAAATCCAAGAAGAAGGTAAATATGAGCTTTTCACGAAAAGGTAAAAAAACATTTAGCAAATGGGCGAAACGACAAAACCCCACCCCACGGTACCCCTGCCACCCCTACGATAAAGGTACCCCTGCCCCACCCATGGCAATTGCACTCCTGCTCACCTGTGTAATGGGGATTGGGACCAGCCTGGGCGACACCACCTTCCCGCCTCCTGACGTGGAGGAGGAGGAGACAGGGGGCGACACTTTGGATGTGTGAAGAATAACCGGGCCGTGCGACTGGCTGCCCTGGCTGGCGGAGGGACGAAGGACCGTCGCAGGGGTGTTTGGGAGTGGACCCCCCGACCCCAAGACCGTGATAGTAGTTGCACTTTGGGGCACCACCGGCCGAGATATTCCTAATGGGGATAAAGGGAAAGTGTTATAAAGGTGCGATAAGGTGAATGTTAGAGTTGTAATTGAGACTAATATCAATAAATACATATTCATAAACTAATCAATGCAATAAATAAATACATCAAAATATTAATTATAAATATATAACCAACATCTGACTTCATAAAATGAAACTTGAGATGACCTAAAACTACTACTCCTACTACTACTACTATTAATAATAATAATAATAATGATAATAATAATAACAATAATAAAACAATAACAATAATGATAATAATAATAACAATAACAAAAACAAAAACAATAACAATAACAACAACAACAATAATAATAATAACAACAATAATATTAATAAAGGAAAAAATAAAAATTATATTGATGATAATAATAACAATAACAACAGCCACAATAATGACAACAATGATACTACAACTACTACTACTAATAATAATAACAGTAATAGTAACAATAATAATAATAATCTTACTACTACTACTACTACTACTACTACTACTACTACTAATAATAATAACAACAAAACAACAATGATAATAAAAAAAAAAAATTAATAATAAAAATAATTACAACTACAATAATTATTACAATGATAATAATAATAGTAATAATAATAATAGTAATAGTAATCATAAAATTATAATCATAATAATAACAACAACAATGACAACAATAACAATAATAATAATAACAATGATGATAATAACAACAACAAAAACAGCAACAACAATGATAATGATAATGAAAAGAATAACTGATTATGCTAATAAAAAAGATGATAATGATAATAATGATAACAATGATGATGATGATGATGATGATGATGATGATGATGATGATGATGATGATGATGATGATGATGATGATGATGATGATGATGATGATGATGATGATGATGATGATGATGATGATGATGATGATGATGATGATGATGATGATGATAATAATAATAATAATAATAATAATAATAATAATAACAACAACAATAATAAGAATATAACAATTAGAAAAAAAACTATAATGGTAATAATAAATTTTAAAAAAATAATAATAATAATGATGTTGATAATGATAATAATGATGATGATACTAATACCTAATACTAATGCTAATATTAATACTATTACCGAAGATGACAAAGATAATAATAATAAACAAAAACAAAAACAAAAATCTATAATAATAACAAAATATAAATAACATTAACAATGACAAGATATGTAACAAAAGCAACAACAATGACAATAGTAAAAAAAACAATGATAATCAATGATGATGATGACAATGATGATAAAAATAATGAAAAAAATATCAGTAATATAATCAATAATATTAGCTACAAAAAGAAGAAAAATCACAAAATCACTGATATCATACCTGATGAAACCACAACATTTGTATGTGTCTTGCGAACAACGGTGGCTGCCGCTCCCGGTCTGGCTGCTACAGTCGTCACCGGTCTACTACTCGAGACAGTGACTGCTGAGGTTGCCATACATCGGGTGGCTGCAACCGTGACTGTGGTGGCGACAACTGAACGTGGTGATCCAACGCTTACGACAGCACCAGTCTGGAAGATTTAATTTGGAGCTCAAGTATTTGTTTTCTTATGTGGTTCAGTGAAAGACAGTGGAGAAAGATGGGAGGTAGGATAAGAAGAGAAACAAGGAGAGTGGAAGAGAACGAGGAAAGGAGAAAGATGGGAGGTAGGAAAAGAAGAGAAGCAAGGAGAGTGGAAGAGAACGAGGAAAGGAGAAAGACACAAAAACCAAGAGACAGAGAGAGAGAAAATGAACGATAGAAAGAAAAAACTGAATGCCAGAACCAGGGCATTTGATTAAACACGAAAGCAAGAAAAAAAAGATAGAGAGAGCAGGGGGGGGAAGAAGAAGAAGAAGAAGAAGATGATGAAGAAAAAAAAAAAGTACATATAACTTACAGGATTACGAGGAGGTGGCACAGTAGTGCGTGATGGCCTGGAGCCAGACCCCAAAACTGAAATGGAGTTTAGCTTGGCTGTAAGAGGTATGAAATGGGCAGGACCACTCGGGCCTCGGCCAGGAACCAATGCAGCAACACGACCGCCTCCATCGCCCGTCTGTGAAAAAATGCACAAAGGTTAGGATACTTGCATATATCTTGATTTTTTCATTATTTGGTATATTGTTATAGACTGACTATATATTTTTTCTTGTTTTAAGAAGGGATTGAAACACACTGAAATGTTTAAAAATTCACTGAAATATTGTCAATAATCTGAATATGAAAAAATACATAAAACCTAAATCAACTTGTTTTCATATCTTTTTAAACAAGATTTCTATTTTTTTTTCTATTTCTTTTTTTACCTAACACAAAAGTTATCTATATAAATCTTCTATATAAAAGACCTTCTTTGGTCCACCTTCCC
>NW_020870641.1:89799-97299 GCF_003789085.1 Penaeus vannamei | reverse complement strand
AATGATCTTGATTTACATTACAAAACTAGAATGTAATCTTATGTCTCTTCAAAATCTGTTACGTGCAAATAATTCAAATTTCGATTCTTCTCATGCATTAGGTTGGCATCCCTGCACAGCCATTCATACCACGCATTTCTAGTTTCGCGTATTATATTTTATATCAACTGCGCTATTTTAAGATCAATGGATTTTAGTTTATACAGATATCATTCAAATTATCCTATTTATCATACCTCTCTTTTGTGTCTTTACATGATCTGAATGGTATACAATACGCCAATGAACACGAGCTTATAAAAAATCGTCGGAAACATCAGCCATCTTTTCACGCAATATTTTGAAGGAGTTTATCATTCTACGAAACTTTCTCTTTTAAAAGAATGTATGTACAATGACTGAAAAGCTCTAATATGCGGATAATTTGCAATAAATAACCTTAGTAACCCTGAAAAAGAACATAATATGTAGCAATTTCTAGCAGGGAAATCTAATACTCGAAACTATTACTGTATCGGACTAAAAATGTTTCACAACGTCATATGACCATCTCGTATGTAATAGCTCAAAGAGAGTAATAGAAATATTCTATGACATGACTGATTGCTTAAAAGCTTCCCAAGTTTATTCTTCGCCGAATTAACGAAGAAATGGTGGCCTGAATCCAACAAGAAAGGAAAATGAATGAGAATAATCAAACTAACTGCCTAAGACCTTCAAGGCTGAATATTCCGCTACCACGACAAAATTATCACCATTATTTACTAGAATTAGAAATAATGCACAGAAACAAGGCATGACTAAACTCCAAGAAACACATTTAAGAAGTAAATCTCAGTCCTTTATCATGATATGAAATCAGATATCGAATGTGTAATCGTAGATTACGATAACGATATAATAATTATACAAAGAAAGAAAAAAAATCGCCACATCACTTGCAAAGCTTCCATTTTATCATCGATTGATATCTGTTGTTTATTTCTAATTTCAGTTTTTGTTTCCCTTGGCATTTCCGTCGTAGGAGTCATATGTAACAATAAAATAGTACATAGAGGGTTACTAATGGTTGTGAATGTAAGAAGGGATCGGTGGTTTTGATTCGATTTATTATGCCGAAACATAAAAAAGAAAAAAATGATGCCGTCGGTGCGAATTCCATGCCGGTTTATCACAGCCAAATTTCGCCAATTAGAATATTTGCGAAAAGAATAATTGAATTAATTGCTATATTGTATTTCGCATGCAGCCATGCCTACTTGCTGCAACAGCAGACTTAATAAAGAATTTAATCATGAAACACAAGAAAAGGCAGATAAAACGTTACGGGCTTTAGGTTCACGATATCCCTATTTGGCAACTTTACAAGGTTATTTTTTCACCCCCTTTCTTCTTTGCTAATGTTGAAGAAATTCCAGTCATTGATTTAGTCAAACTACTATATTTTCGCATTCTGTGTTATTTATATCGCTCGCCTAGTTGCATAAATCAGCGTAAAACAAGACAATACATGATGGCGCCCACGTTTACTGAGCAGGCGCGCACGATTTCACAAACGCACATGCGTCCGCGCACGTGTGTTGCATGTAAGGTCATTTGAGTAGAACATTTGTATTACATGTACTTATATGTGCGTTTCTGAATGGACATACATGCATGTTAAAATGATGACTTGAAGGCATATCCGTATGTTCAGGAATTCCTTACTCAGGTGTGCGTCCATTGTAAACACGCATTGTGCATACACGCACATACCTTTGAATCACTATGTAGCTGTGGACAAAAATTGTTTATATAAAAGTAAATTTACACACATACACACACACACACACACACACACACACACACACACACACACACACACACACACACACACACACACACACACACACACACACACACACACACACACACACACACACACACACACACACACACACACACACACACACACACACACACACACACACACACACACACACACACACACACACACACACACACACACACACACACACACACACACACACACACACACACACACACACACACACACACACACACACACACATTTTCCTCACCATGTTCAATACGAAGACTGTTTAACTCTTCAATTATATCAAACTTTCATTTAAAATTTTATGTGTTTATATATCTAGCATATGGCAGAATTAATACTGTATCTAGCATGAATACACCATATACATGAAGATGTCAGTCAATATAATAGCTGTGAAAACTTTCCCCGATTTACTGTAGGTGTGATAAAGATGGATTGCAATTTACTATGACAATCAAATTTTATAAACATTTATTGTTTTGCTGACTGGAACATTTCATCAGACTTAATTCTCTTATATGTCTGTTCTTTTTACTAGAATCATCTTATTGTATCTATTCAAACTTAGCTTAAACAATCTTTTATCTATGTATCATCAGCTTATATACTTCAGATTATGTTCATAGTTTTTTCCTTCAATTACAAAATGTCAAAATTCCTTTTTCGATTTTATTTTTGAGATTGTAACATTTACTTTAATTCATCTTTGAACTAGTTGATTGTGCTATGACCAGTGACATGTTCATTAAGAATAATGTGTAAGAGTAAAAAGTAATAGCTCACATAACTCCTTATATTAGTGTTACATTACATTTCTCTATGATAACATGCAACACCTAATACACTACCTGTCTAAGGAAAGAAAAAGAAAACAAAAATGCTCATACCAAGTTTAATTCACATTTTGATATATACATAAATACAAGATAAATATCATGAACTTATTACCTTTTCAACAGACTATTAAGGCAAATTCATCAACAATATCAACGCGTTATCATTAACCAACAACAATAGCAACATCAGCTTGGCAATAAGTGATCTGCAACTTTGAGCTGGTGTCCAAATTACCTTGAAAAGATTATTCACTTATTATTATTATTATTATTAATTATTATTATTATTATTTCTTCTAATCCATATTCCCATCTTTCCTCATTCCTTACAAAGCTAAAGCAGTATGTCACATTTTATGTTCTGGAAGGCAACAGTTCTCACTGGACTGAGACACTGACAAAATATGTATCAAGTAGACCGTGTCATTTATTATGAGACTGAGGCAAAGAATAATACATGTATATCTAACTGAAGGGTTATACATGTACATCTAACATAAATGATTTACAAATATTGGTTTTACTGTGTGATTATACATATATGTTTCTGTTTATGATGTCACATGTACTATATCTAATCTTAAGATCACACTACAGTAGTACAATCAAAGTACTGTATATTAATAGCATACTCAAGGATTATGAATTACTTTGGAATTCACAGAAACCTTTGGAAATAATGAGAAAAATCACAGTAATGCCTGCTTTATCTAATGAAAGCTTATTAAATTGCCAATATCAGATCTTCTCCAATGACCAACAGAAACCTCTAAACAGCAAAGGCAAGGATAAGGTTGTTAAAGCATCCAACACTGTTCAGCCGAGGCAATAGTTTAGGAGTGGTTCAGGTATTATCATAATAAGCCGTTCAAAAGAGAAGGATAATAAGGAAACAATACTTACAATGACACAAATATGTAGAATAAAATAAACATTTAATTTATAATTCATGAGAGACAATATGTCTAAAGAACCCTTGGGATAAATGAGAGTATTTTCTTCACTCTCAAGACATAGATAATATAACTGTGGACGACCCTTTCATGAGGTAATACACTGAAGGCAGACTACCTCAGTCTCGTAATTGGCGACAAGGAGTCTTTTATCATTATGAATATAGGCCCTAATCATACATTCAGTTCTGATTATGACTGAAAAACTTTGGTGATCTGGTATCGGACAATATATCTAGGCACGCATCATTATACTGGTTAGATTTGCTGGAAGTGGCTTATGAATCAGTTATATACTAGGTCTATGTTTTTCTTATTACTTACCTACCTCCAATTGGTTCTCTACTGAATACCAGCATATTCCAATCAAAATAAGTTAACTATGAACCATATTAGAAACAGCATACTCCAAAATATTGTGTAATGTATTTACATGACAAAAATAAATGGTTCAAAAATAACAATAATGATGATGCATTACTCATAATACACACTTTATAACTAGTACTTTAGTTAAATGCATTATTTCACTGTGCAAAAAAAGCATGTGAAATACCATAATCAGTAATCTTCAGAGCTAACTCCCAAAATAAAGATAGAAAAAATTAACTAACAGGAATACAGGGAAATTTTTCATACTCTGCAGTAATATGTGATAAGAAGGAACAAATACATAAACAACAGTTTAACCATATTATAATACTAGCTGTAGTTGAAACCTCTTGGTATGTTTCAAAGTACAATTGATCCAAAGATACCAGCAGCAACATGAAATTAATTGCATATTGCAAAATGCACAAATGATTTTCATTCAGTCATGTCCCCTTTGCATTTTACTTTATGTGGAATAATAAATTGCATTTTCCTGTGTGCTGAATAAATACACTTTTGTGATTTTTAAGTACGGTCATTTGAGCAACTTACGGTCTCCTTTTACTTGTTTTAAGTTATCAAGTTATTTTCAAAGCGACCAGAGACACACATATACATTTTATTTGTCATCTTATTATTCATCAACATTACAAGCAACTAAAAACAAGGACATGACTTACATTTTACGGAAAAGGAATAGACAATATTTTACGCAAATAATAAAAAGCCCACTTGACTTTGTAAACATATTTATAACCAACAACAACAACAAAATCAAAATAATGATGACAATAATCATAATGATGATAATAACAATAACACATTAACACACTCATAATAACTATGTATTCTTGTATTTCTGTAAGCTGATGCTTGAGAATTCCCCCTTATAATACGACTATTCCTTAGAACAATGCTGTGGATGTGTCTCATAGATTTAGACAAAGGATTCTCAAAATCTCCCATCCAACATATATGTATATATATATGTAAATATGTATAGTTTGTAGATGGTCAATGAGAGTGTGACAGCTGCGAGTCATCTGCTATGTAATAGTGATCTGTAATATGAAAATGATTTATGAAACTGTGTCTGCTTTGATATGATATTTGATGTATGATATGATGTAATGAGTTGTGTTTTACCTCCAAATACCAAAAAATAAGTTTAATCATAATATATCATAGTGATAAATCATTCATTTTCTGAACAAAAGATTCAGAGAATGATACACCAAAAATTCTTGGAATGAATTTTGAAGTGAAGAATTGAGTTTGTCTCTGTTTTCAATAACGGAAGTGACTTTTTATTTTCTCTATTCATCCACAAACATGCATGCCATCCATTACTGAACATCTGAACACATTACTAGCCTTTAAATCAAGAATGTACAAGTTACCATCTTACGGGAAAGATCTCTAAGAATAAGCATTCCATAACAGAACACCACATCTCATTCAGCCACACATCCATGCACAAAGCACTTCTGCCAAAATTCTGACAAAACGGTGAAAAAAGGGGAAAAAATAATACCAAAGTAAATAACAAATAAACATCTAATAAAGCTTATAATCAACAAAAGATGTTAAAAAACACTGCAATTTTCTAACATTCAAGAATCAATTCAATCAAGTTTAAATGCAAAAAAGATTTATGTTTAACACTAGTGCAACATGTAATTTTCTTCAACATCAATAACCTGCAGCCTGAATACTAACACCGCTGATTACAATCTTGATGCCATAAAATCTAATACAATCATCAAATCACATAATATTGGAAATGGTGCCAAGAAAAGCTTAATGATACAATAATATAGACAGAATCAAGAGCCAGTTAGTCCAGGCATAGAGCTTGCATGAACATAAAAAAAATAATAAAATAAAAATCAAACAAAATAAACATTCAATTAAAAATATTTTGGCGTTTAAACACTCTCCTCAAAATAAGACCTCAAATTTTGTAAACTAACAACGGCAAATCATTACAATACATTTTTTTGTTGAAAGAAACAAAAAGAATATATCACCAATCATTAAATGATGTACTCTTTTGTAGATAAATGGAAAAGACATTAATAAATCAAGCGAAATGAGAAAAATAAGGAAAATGCATGGAATTTACCAGATGCAACTACTGCCCTTTATTCTTTTAATAATAACATGAATAACATTACATATTCTTCTTATATCTTTATTTTATCTATTTTTTCTACTTTGTCAGCACATTTCAGACAGGTTCTATCCAACCAGAATCTAAGTTAGGAGAAGTCAGAACAAGAATAGGAATGCATAAGAGAAAAGAGAAAAAAGAAAAAGAAAAAGAGAGGAAGGTGGGATAAATACATTAATTCCTAATTATAAACATATAAACAAAATTCACTCAAAATGAATGAATAAATAAATAGATAAACAAAAAAGCATAAACAATTGAAAAATGAAATGACAAATGTTCATTGAGAGCTGGAGTCAAATGGAAATTATACAGTAAATATTTAGCTTTTCTTGGATATATTAATCCAAATAATATATATTTCACATTTAATCAATGAACCTCTATAATCTTTTGGAGAAATAACAATAATAACAACAACAGTAATAATAAAAGACATTGTTAATGGCTATGCAGGTAAATTGTGGAAATAATAGGAATGATTAACATAACTTGTGATAATGACAATAATCATGCAATAATAACAATAATAATGACAATGATAATAATAATAATAAAAATAATGATAATAATAATAACAATAATAATAATTATAATAATAACAAGGATAATAACCTTTCAATCTTTCTGAATTAAGCACTCTGAATATTGGTCACTCATTGCCAATCCTTTCATACACGGCTTCAGGAATGCGACGCAATTCTAGGGACTAGTTTAACAAACTTCGTAACCTCTTGGAAAATTCCTATCAAGTCTCGACACATTTATCTTTCTTCCTCTATAGGTCATTTGGTAGTACAGAAATGCAAAACTGTCTGGGAGTAATATTGCACATCCTACGAGAGCAGCTACACTATGCATTTTCCACCTCATTCGAGTTACGGGGCTTATGATCTCCAAAAACTCTTATTTGCTTTGGGTCAATTAAACATATCAGAAAACTACCAATTCAGATGCCAAACGCAAATGAGATTCCTTTGATATTATTATTTTTATTTTGGCATATTAAGTGCTTATACATACTTGAATATCTTCCTCCTCAACTGATTAATTGTGTGTTATCTATTGATGATGCATTTCAGATTATTATGAAAAATAAGGTGTTTCTCTAGGTATCATTTCTGCATCAGTCAAAATTTCCAAACTGCATGTTTCCAGCCAAACACAAAAATGACTTGTAATACTTGTCTATGGAATGTTTTTGTCTTTTAAACTTTACTGGAATGTTTGCTAATGAGTACCTATTTGAAAAATGTCAGGAAGGAAGGAAGGGCAAGAAAAGATGAGAAAGGGAAAAGAAATAGACCAGAGGAAAATGTATGGATT
>NW_020870641.1:81212-89699 GCF_003789085.1 Penaeus vannamei | reverse complement strand
CTCTCTCTCTTCCTCTCTCTCTCTTCTCTCTCCTCTCTCTTCTCTCTCTCTCTCTCTCTCTCTCTCTCTCTTTTTCTCTCTCTCTCTCTCTTCTCCTCCTCTCTCCCTCTCTCTCTTACTCTCCCCTCTCTCCTCTCTCTCTCTACTCTCTCTCTCCCGCGTCCCTCCTCTCTCTCTCTCTCTTTTCTCAACTCTCTCTCTCTCTCTCTCTCCTTTCTTCTCTCTCTCCCTCTCCCTGCTTTCTTCTCTCCATTTCTCTCTCTCTCTCTCTCTCCTTCTCTTTCTCTCTCTCTCTCTCATTATATACCACACCTAGCACGCCAAGTCTCCAAAACCAAAGAAAAAGAAAGCAACAAACATGCAAAAAGTCATGCGAGAAAACAAAAACAAGAAAAAAACATTAATCGGTAACTCGAGACACAGCGCATGCGTAGGAGGCAAAAAGAGAAACAAAAAGAATAAAGGAAAATATTAATTGAAAGGCCATTTAGCGACCATTCTGACACCTGATCACACATAATAATAATAATAATAATAGGACAATTAGTATACATATGTGATTATTATGTAATAAATGACTACACATAATTTAGTTTGCCGTCTAAGTAGTTATATTATTTGGCCGTGTTTCTATCGATATGAGTTAAGTCACGTGACCAAAATTAACACCTAAATTAAAAGTTATTAAGGGCTACATGCATAGAAAATATATAGTCTTTTGGAAGTGAAAATCTATTCCATAAATCGCGCATTTTTTTGTAGAATAAATCCATCTTTTTAAAGCAGTCGGATTCAGTATTGCATGAATTACTTTTTAAAATTAATTACTCATGTTTTGGACACAAAAATTAAAGCATTTACTGACGCACAATTGTATATATTAAGACATATATATCAAGAAATGCGACTTATTTTCTGTGTACAATTATTATTTCCTTTTCTTATTTGGCCTCATCTGCCATTTTACTTTTTATATATTTTTTTTCTTCTTTCATTTTTTTTTCTTTTACCAGGAATCTTTTCTTATGTTGTTACCTTGTCATCATGTTCTAATTGTGCATTGTTTGTCTTCTTTTTTTAAACAAAAATGACCTTTATTATGATTGCATTTGTCACTTGTTTCAGTTTCTCTCTGAAATGTATATTTTTCTTCAATAAACTTTGAAATATTCCAAGACTGTGTTTTTTCTCACACCACAAATCCAACTAAGGGTAAAATTCAATAAAAACCCAAAGAAAAACTGAATAAACAATAATTAAAAAAAACTAGAATTTCAATTTTCAGTCATAAAAGAAAGTCTCAATTTGCATTTTTTTTTTAATTGAAGACTAATCCTTATGGATATTTTTAACACATAATTTCACTCATATCTTTTCTCTTTTTTAATCAAGTTTTTTATACATTTTTTTCTTTATTATTTTTTTTCTCCTATTCGTATTTTTTTCTTTTCTTTTCTTCGTGGTGTCTGATTTATCAAGCTTTACAAGCAGATATCAATTCTCTCTATTTATCTCTTTATCTAATCTTCTGTGACATTTATCGGTCATTTATATTTCACTTTCCACATGCAAAAATTAGCAATTTTATCTTTTTTCTCTCTCTCTTCTTTTTTCTTTTTATTTTTCACTGATTTTAATTATTGCTAATTTTCTTCAATATGTTCATTTTTCTATTTCTATTTAGGCACATCATCATGTTTTTTTTCTCTCTCTTGCTTTCGTTTTTTTTTTTTTTTGTTTCGTTTTTTTTTTAATATCACAATTACCAAGCAATGGTTCAATTTGCCAATTTCCAATTACAAAATTTGAAGCATTTGAGCCAAAATAGATATGAAGATCTTTTTTCGTTTGAAACCAAAAGACAAAAATGAAAATGTGCTCCAAACAAACAAACAATTTAAACACACACAAAAAAAACATAAGAGGTTCAAAACAAATAAAAACAAAGAAAAACTAATAACGTGACTTTACTAGGAAACCTTTTTTGTTGTAATTTGTACAAGATTAATAAAACAAAATAAGTATTTACAAAGAAGACACACACACAAACACACGAATTATCAAAACAAAAAAATCCATATTTAGAATATAATTCCTAAAATACAATAAGTTATCTATTGCACTACACAGTTAATTAACACGAAAAAAAAATCATCATCGTCAACATTATTATTTACACATATAAATTGTTCTTCATATATTTTGTGCTGGGTATGGTCCTCTGCAACCCGCTCTTGGGCATGGGGTGCGGCGCCCCCTCTCCTCCTCTCTCCCTCTCTCTCTCTCTCGATCGCTCTCTCTCGATCGCTCTCTCTCTCTTCTCTCTCTCTCTTTCTCTCTCTTCTCTCTCTCTCGTCTCTCTCTCTCTCTCCTCTCTCTCTCTCTCTCTCTCTCTCTCCCTCTCTCTTCTCTCTCCTCTTTCGCTCTCTCTTTCTCTCTCCTTTCTCTCCTCTCTCTTCCTCTTCTCTCTCTCTCTCTCTCTTCTTCTCTCTCTCTCTCTCTCCTCTCCTCTCTCCTTCTCTCTCCTCTCCTCTCCTCTCTATCTCTCTCTCTCTCTCTCTTTTTCTCTGTCTCTCTCTCTCTCTCTCTCTCTCTCTCTCTCGATCGTCTCTCTCTCTGCTCTCTCTCTTTCTCTTCTCTCTCTCTCTCTCTCTCTCTCTCTCTCCTCCTCTTCTCTTCTCTCTCTCCTCTCTCTCTCTCTCTCTCCATTTATCTCACTTCATTCCTCTCTTTCCATCTTTCTGTCTCGCTTTCTCCATCTCTCTCTCTCTCTCTCTCTCTCTCTCTCTCTCTCTCTCTCCTCTCTCTCTCTTCTCTCTCTCTCTCTCTCTCTCTCTCTCTCTCTCTCTCTCTCTCTCTCATCAGAGAAACGATTGCTAAGGTTTGAAGACTTTAGGGAGAAGGAGAGACCGACAAGGGAACAGAGAAAGAGAAGAGAGAAGGGGAAAGCGAAAGAGCAAGACAAGGGGAGAGAGAAGAGAAGGAAAGGGAGAAAGGAAGGGAGAAAGGGGCAATAAGGAAGAAGGAGAGGGAAATGGAAAGGCGAAAGATATAGGGAGAGAGAAAGGGATATGAAAAGGGGGAATGAGAGGGAAATGGAGCAAGGGACAAAAAAAGGAGAGAGAGTGAGAATAGAAAGGGAGAAGAAGGGAGGCGATCAAAAGAAGAGAGAAAGAAACAGAAAAGGGAGGAAGGAGAAAGGAGGAGGAGGGAGGTGCGAGCACGTGAATGAAGGAGAGGATTTGCAGAACGAAGAGTGAGGAGGAGGAAGAGGAGGAGGAGGGAGAGAGGAAGAAGAAGAATCGGAAGAGGAAGACGAGAAGAAGGAAGAAAGAAGAGAGCGGCAGGAGAAGAGGAAGGGGAAGAGGAAGAGGAGGCAGAAGAGGAAGAAGAGGAGGAATGAAGGAAATAATTCTCCATCTCCTTCCTTCCATTCTCCTCCTCTCTTTCATCTCTCTCTCTCTCCCTCTCCATCCGATCCTCCCATCTTCCTTCTCTTCTTTCACCTTCCTCCATCCTCCCTTCTCCTCATTTCCCCTTTCCTTCTCCTCCATCCTTCTTCCTCCCTCCACCCTCCTCCTTCCTCCATCTTCCTCGCTCCTCCACCTTCCTCCCTCCATCCTCTCTTCTTCCTCCCTTCCGTCTCCTCCTTCCTCTTTCTTCCCCTTCTTCCCTCCATCCTCCTCTTTCCTCTTCCTTCCGTCTTCCTCCTTCCTTCCTCCCTCTTCCTCTCTCTCCATCCTTTCTTCCTCCTTCCTCCTTCTTCCATCCTTTTCTCCCTTCCATCTCTTTTCTTCTCCTTCTTCCATCCTCTTCTTCCTTCCTCCTCCTCCTTCTTCCATCCTTCCTCCTTTCCTTCCTTCCTTCCTTCCTCCACACCCAACATGCCCGTCAAATCTGTTGATCGTCTGGTTAAAGCTGTTGGCCACGACTGGGGGGGGGGGGGAAGCGACCCGGGGGGGAGGCCGATTAAGGTGGGGGGGTAAGGGGGAGCAGGGAGGTGGGGGGGGGGGGGAGAGGCCGACTCGCGCGACTAGTGTGTCCTTACTGCCCTCAGTCCACGCCGCCCACACCACGCTCACGGTGGGCGGAGTCTTCTCTTCACACGCCCACACGCCGATCACGTGGGCGGAGTCTTCTCTTACACGCCCACACGCCGATCACGATGGGCGGAGTCTTCTCTTCACACGCCTATACGCTGCTTTAGGATGGGCGGAGTCTTCTCTAAAACGCCCACACGATGATGAGAATGGGCGGAGACAGCTCTGAAACGCCCAACACGCTGCACACGATGGGTGAAGATTTCTCTTGGACGCCCGCGCGCTGCCTGGGGTGGGCGGAGTCTCCTCTGGACGCCCACGTGATACTAAAGGTGGGCGGAGTCTTCTCTTAACGCCCACGCGCTGCTTGTGCTACTTGCGGAGTCTTCTCTAAACGCCCGCGAGCTGCTGAGAGTGGGCGGCGTCTGTTCCCGAACGCCCACGCGCGCCGCTGCAGAATCGGCTCGAGGGAATCTCCTGCTTCCGAGGGCCGCCTCCTTCCGGTGGGCGTGGGCGGAGTTTGCAAGGGTCGTGGGCGGCGACTAGGGGGCGGGGGAACGGCGGTCTGTGGGCGGGGCTCGAGGGAAGACCACGGCAGTCCTTCGTCCAAAACGGAAAGGTTCAGTCACAACTTTCTTCGCGTGTCCAATAAAGCTATTACGTAACGAGCCCCTGACGTCACGTCACGGGCTGTGACGTCATGAGGGCTGTGACGTCACCCTCGTCACTGGGGCCGCTGCGACTCTGTCTTGTAACACAACCTTCACTCACTTCGAAGACGGAACACGCACGCAAACACGCACGCACACTCAATTTTTTTTTTTATTTATTATACTTCGAATGGCACAAGAACACTAGTATTGATATAAACAACAATAACAGTATTTTACTCACTGTTCACTGTCTCTCTCTCTCTCTCTCTCTCTCTCTCTCTCTCTCTCTCTCTCTCTCTCTCTCTCTCTCTCTCTCTCTCTCTCTCTCTCTCCTCTCTCTCTCCTCATCGACGACGGCAACATCGAATATAATTTATATCAAAGACACAAAAAAAAAAACAGATTCAAGAAGAACACATCTCCTCAGTTCGCATTCGTCGTAAAAAGAGCATTTCTACAAGTATAAAATAATTATAATAATATAATATTATATAGGCCTACAATATCAGTAAAAATATGGACCCACTCGGCACATTACAACTAATGAAATCATCACATTTGGTAAAGATCATGTAGGAGGGGTAGGAGGGGGGGGGGGGGGGGGTTCAGCAAGTACACACAACACACACACCACACATGAGCGCAGACACGCCCACGCCAAAATTTTAACTTTCGCGTGTCCTCAATTACGGCAGCTTTGGATAGACACGCAATCACACTCACTCTCTCACTCCGAAAATATGAGTCTTGCATACTACCTTATAACATATATATATATATATATATATAATATATATATATATATATATATATATATATATATATATATATATATATATATATATATTATATGTATATGTGTATGTATATACATATGAGGACCTTCCACTTCTATACCTTTTCATGAGGTAAATTCATCGACATGGGCAAGCCAGGCCTACCTACCTGCCTGTCTGCCTGTCCAGGACCGACGCCAGACACTGCCAGACACTGTCAGACACTCCTGAAGGCACACTTGTTAAGACACGGACAGCTAGACACTCATGAAAGACACATACTCTGCAGGGACGTGAGAGGGGTTTGGGGTGGGGGTGGGGGAGGGGGGGTAAAAGGTCGGGGGCGAGGGAGGGGGAGGGGGGGGGGGGTGCGGTGAGGCTGAAGGATGGGTATGGGGCAGGGGAAGGGGAGGGAGGTAGGGGAAAGGGGGAGGAGGTGGCGTCTGTGAGTTTTCTTGAGGTAGCCACGTTGTGGGAATGTGTCGGGAGAGGAAAGGACAAACCAGGACAAAAAAAAAACAAAAAAATATATATAAAACATCGATAAAACACAGTAAACACAAGTCATGATAAAATAACACATAATCAAGTCCATGGATATGACACACAATAAACAGACAAACAAAAATGACATGAAAAGCAAGCTGAAACCAGAGGCATGCTTTGGGAATGGACATGTAGTATTACTTAAGAAACATGTCACACAAAAAAACATTTAAAAAACATAATAAAAAACCACATCAAAAGAGAAATTTTGAACAACATACAATGCGTTCACCGTTACAATAACAATAGTCATCATAAAAAAAAAAAAATAAAAAATAAAGAATAACAATGATGATGACACTAATAAATCCTTATCATCATCATCACCAAAATCATCACTATCACTATCATCACAATAATAATAATAATAATAAAAAAGGTGCAATAATCACAATGGCACAACACAATTGCCACAAATATAAACCAGATTGGAATAACCCGACTCTCTGACACTTACAAAACCATCATCATCATCATCATCACCATCATCATCATCACCAGCATCATCATCATCATCTTCATCACCATCATTATCACAATCATCACTTCCTCTGCTTGGCCCCGTACATGAGGGGGGTATGGGGGAGGGGTAGAGTGAGAGGGGGGGGGAGTCAAACGGGGGTTAAAAGGGCACTGGGGAGATGCCCCCCCCCCCCACCTCCCCTACCCCCCCTCAACCCCACACCCCCCCGAAGGAATGTGTCGAGAGAATACAATGCAAAAAAAAAATATATATATATATATATAAACATCGCATCAAATAACAATTAACTCATATTTTTTTTGGGGGGGTGGGAACATAAATATATATATATATATAATATATCCTTATCGTAATTAAATAAAATAAAAAAAAGGCTTTCCACAAACATGTATTCTGACCTTCCACAGCCAGCGAGAAACCTCTACATGAAAATAAAAATCACAGAAGCCAAAGGGATTTCTCTCTCAAAAGCCAAACAGACAAAAACAAAACGAAGAAACAAACGCCATTGTCCTCTACTCATCATCACTCATCCTTCTGACTCATCACCGCCTGGGAAGAAGACTCGCCGCCGACCCACCGCCTCGGAGGGGACGGTGGGGGAGGGGGGGAGGGGGGGAAGGGGGGGGAAGGGGGGAGGGGAATAAGTACTCGGAAATCTAGGCCTACCTGAGCGTGTCGCGAGGGCGAGGGGCACGCAGCGGGGCCTTCGTGTGGCCCTCGGCACGGCGGGGCTTTGGCACTGTGTATGGAGATTGGCATACGATGGCCTTTGGAAGTCCACAGCCCCTTGGCACGGCACTTGACCCTACATGGCTTTGGCACAGCACGGCCCTTTGGCGGTGCACGGCCCCTGCGCGCGTGGCCCCCGCTCGCCTCTGGCACGGCTTGTACATGTATGGCACACGAGTCATCACTCTGAGATCATCGTCATCAACATCGTCGTCATCAAAGTCATCCTGGAGCGCCAGGCCTCCGTCGGGCCGGCGGCGCCCCTGGCCAGGGGCCTCTCCGGGAGAAGCTCCTGGAGAGAATTCTGTAGCGCAGGAGGGAGGGAGGGAGGGGGAGGGGGGGGGGGCTGGCTCCCTTTCCTCCCCCCCAGCTCTCAAACTGCGCAGTTATAGTTGTACACGTGTGTGCATGCGGGGTTGTGTACGCACACGATACACATACATGCATACACACGAGCGCAAAACAAGTGGGGATGGGGTGGAGAGAAGGGGGGGAGGGGGGGGTACAACACGATGCACACGCGTGTAGATGCACACACACGCACACACGCACTCCCTCACCGCGTGCACTGGTTGGTGAGCGGTCAAAAACAACAACAACAGCAGCAAAGACAAAACAAACACGTCATGCAGTCTACTCGACTCAGCACTTGCATGGAGGTGAGGGGTGGGTGGGTGGGGGGGAGGGGGGCCTGAGTGAAGGAAAGGGAGACGCGAAGGGGAGGGAAGGGGGGCTCACTGCCCTCCTCCTCCCTTTCTCTCCTTCCCTTCCTTCCTTCCTTCCTTTCTTCTTTTTCCAAACGACTGCACCGGCGCCTCGTGAGTCTGACTCAGGGCCCCCTCTCAAATGCGTGGGGGGGGGGGGGGTGCACGCCGCCGCCCGCGAACGCCGCCAGGACACCGCTCCGGAACCCGCGAGGGGGGGGGGGGGGGGGGGAGGGAGGGGAAGGGCGCTCCTCCCTCAGGGGCGAAAGGGGAGGGGGGGGGGGGGGCGAAGAAGGACAGGCGCCGCCCCTTGAGGAGGGTGGGGTGGGGGAGGGGGCGGCCCTACCGCGAGTGGGTGGGTATGTGTGGTGCGGGTGGTGGTGGACGCTGGGGTAGGGCGGACGTGGGCGAGGGCGCGCCCATGGGGGAGTGCGGGCAGGGGGGGAGTGGGAGGGCAGGGGCGTCTGCGGGGCCACCAGGTGGGGGTGCTGGTGCAGGCCGACCCCGCGTGGTCGCCGTGGGCGGCGTGGGCCGTGTGGTGGCCGGCGCGAG
>NW_020870641.1:68712-76212 GCF_003789085.1 Penaeus vannamei | reverse complement strand
AATATTATTTTTTATAATCATTATTATCATAATATAAAAAGTTACTATCACACTTACTATAGTTATTCTTATTGCTATCGTTTATAAAAAAAATAATAATAATAATAATAACAAAATTAACTGCAATGCTTACGATGATTATGAGAGAGAAAGACAGTGAAAAATAGAAGGAGAAAGAAAAGAAAGAGAGAAGAGAGAGAGAGAGAGAGAGAGAGAGAGAAGAGAGAGAGAGAGAGAGAGAGAGAGAGAGAGAGAGAGAGAGAGAGAGAGGGGGGGGAGAAGAATAGATAGATAGATAGATATTAAGAGAGAGAGAGTCGGAGAGAGCAAACAAAAAAGAGAGAGGTACAGACACACAACAGAAGAAACAGAAAGAGAAAGAAAAAGAGAGAGAGAGAGAGAGGGGGGAGGGGGGGAGCTGGATCACGGAAGTGTGACCGAGAGAAGAAACCTTAGCAACACAAGGCCATTCACCTGTACGTAGACAAACGCACACACACACACACACGCATGCACACACGTCTACACGCACACGCACGCACACCGCCACCTGATTGAACGTCGTGCACATTGCAGACACGTGTCGGCTGCCCTGACCCGAACCAAGTGTGCGTATGTGTGCGTCTGAAACCTACAGACACAGGTATACATACACGAGCAGAGACGCACACACACATTCATAAAATACAGACACGGATTTCTGTCCTAATACAGGCCTATGTATATCTACCTCTTTACGTACAATATATACACCAATATATACATAAATTAATAAATACAGACAGATAGATAGATAAATAGATGGATAGACAGATAACCAGACGACCTACCCCATCCACCCCTCTCCGTATAAACATCAAATACAGATATAAATAAACGAATAAACAGATAGACAGACTGAAACACTGATAGATATACAGACCACCTCCCCCCCTAAGCTCCCCCTTACCCCCCTCCCCCCGGCCACCCCAACAGAGACCTAGCAACCGGGAGCAATAAAGGTTAAGCCCCCCGTACGGCTTCCGGAAACCCAGGCCACAAGAATTGCCTTAACAAGCCCTTCGATCCCTCCACCCCTTCCCTCCCTCCCTCCCTCCTTCCCTCCACCCCTTCCTCTCCCTCTCCCTGTTCCTCCTTCCCTCTCCTTCTTCCTCCCTCCCCCCGGCTTTCCTTCCCTCCCTTCCACCCTTCTGCCTTCGCTTTCTCCAGCCTTCCTTCCTTCCTCCTTCCCTCCACCCCTTCCTCTTGCTCTCCCCCTTCCTTCTTCTTCCCTCCTTCTCCCTCTCCTTCCTTCCCTCCCTCCCGCTCTTCTGCCTTCTCCTTCTCCAGCCTTCCTCTCTTCCTCCTTCCCACCCTCTTCCCCGCCTTCCTTTGTTCCCTCCATCCCTCTCTTCGTATCTTCCCTTCCTCCCTTCTCAATGTCCATCTTTCTTGCCTTCCTCTCCAACCTTCTTCCCTCCCTTCCCTGTGCTCTCTCCCCCATTCCCTCCCTCCCTCAACATGAAAAGCCTTACGACATCTCTCTTTATAAAAAAAAATGTATACATTCTTCTTACTTTAAACTGGAACCAAAACATTATTCTTTCGATAATAAGACAGGAAATAGACCTTACTGATGCAACATTTCCTTGACAAAGAGACAGAATATAGACCTTATTGAGGTACTATTTCTTTGACGGTAAGACGGAAAAAGACCTTTCTGATGTAATATCTCCTTGACACAAAGACCTTACCGCACCATTATTTCTTTGACAATAAGACAGCAGACCTTACTCCACAGACCTTTAATACTCCTACTCCTCCTCCTCCTCCTACTACTACTACTACTACTACTACTACTATACTACTACTACTAACTACTTACTTTACTACTCTACTCCTCCTCCTCCTCCTCCTCCACCTCTTCTTCCTCATCCTCAGGTATCCTCCGTCCTTTCATAAAACACCAATCAGAATGCCTACTAACTGATTACAACTGACTACAAAATTACCTCCCCCCCCCCCCCCCCCCAAAAAAAAGGAGCATTATTATACACCCACAATGAAGGGAGGAGGAGAACCACTTTTCTAGAATGTTCGGAGGAATCCTTGTGCAGAAACCACTTCCTTTTCCCTAACTTCGCTCGGGTTGAGGCAAGACTTGAATTAATAATATTAATAATAAATAATAATAATAATAATAATAATAATAATAATAAAATAAAAATAATAATAACAATAATAAAATAATAATAATAATAATAATAATAAAATAATAATAATAATAATAATAATAATAATAAATAAATAATAATAAGTATATAATATAATATAATAAATAATAAAATAATATTAATAATAAATAATAATATGATATAATAATTATAATAAAATATAATAATAATAGCAATGATAAAAAGTTGCCTAGTAGTAGCAGTAATAATAATAATAATAATAATAATGATAACAACAACAATAATAATAATGATAATGATAACAATAACAATAATAATAATAATGATAATAACAATAATAATAATAGTATTATTAAATAATTAAATATAATAATATAATTTCCATTAGTAAAGATAATAATTACAATCTTATTCATAATAATACTAATAATAATGATATGATATTGATGAAAAAAAGGAAAAAAAAAATAATGACATATATCAATAATAATAATAATAATAATAATAATAATAATAATAATAATAATAATAATAATAATAATAATGATAATAACAATATCAATAACAATGATGATGATGAAATAATAATGATAATTATAATAATAATAACAAATATAATAATAATACCTATAATGATAATCTTAATCATAACAATGATAATCAAAACAATAATAATAATAACAACAATAATAATAACAATAACGAAACAATTAACAATAACAACAAGAAACAATAATGACAACAATAACGAAACAATAACACTAACCATAACAACAAAAAACAAAACAACAACAAACAACAACACAACAACAACAACAACGGAACGCGAGAATTCCCCCCTAGATAGTGAAACTCGGGTCTTCACCCCGTAGACTTTCGGGGCCGCGCCGGAACCGAGGCAGAAGAGGAGCGCGAGGAGAAGACAGGAGAAGACCGAGAAAACAGAGGCAGAAGAGGAGCGAAGGAGAAGACGAAGACGAGAAGACAGAGACAATAAAAATAAAATAAATAAAGATGATGAAGAAGTAAGATGATGATGTAAACACATTATACGTAGAATCCACTGGAAGAGAAGAAGAAAAAGGAAAAGGAAAAAGAAAAAAAGAAAAAAAAAGAAAAAAAAAGAAAAAAAAAAAAAGAAAAAATCAAAGAAGAGAGAAAAGGACAAGAACAAGAGCCAGAACAAGACAAAGACAAAAGAATTAGAATAAGAAAAAAAATACAGACTAGGTTAAACCGCAAAAAAAAAAAAAAAAAAAAAAAAAAAATCAAAACATGAGTCCTCGCTGTTCCCCTTTCCGCCCCGCCCCCCTCATCCTTGACCCATCCCCTCCTCCCTCCACCCCCACAACCTCCTCCAACCCCACCCCAACAAACCCCCTTCCTCCTCCCCCTCCCTCCTCCCCTCCTCCCCCATCCCCCCTCCCTCCTCCCTCCCTCTCCCCCCATCCCCACCCGTCCCTCCTCCCACCCCTCCCTCCTCCCAACCACCCTCCTCCCGCCCACCCGCCCGCCGCCCACGGACCGCGCCGCGTGCGAGGGCTTGACCGGCCCCCCACATCCGCACGACCGGCCGGACGACTGCCGCCCTAAGCCGCTAATCCGCATCCGCTCCTCGGAATCCGGAGCTCTGAGGGCGCAGAAGGACGCCACGTGACGCCCAGGAGGGGGAGGAGGGGAGGAGGAGAAGAAGGAAAGGAAGGAGAAGGAAAGGAAAGGAGAAAAGGAGGAGTTCTGAGGGCGCAGAAGGACGCCACGTGACGCCCAGGAGAGAGGAGGGGGAGGAGGAGGGGCAGGAGGGGGAGGAGAAGAAGGAAGGGGAGGAGGAGGAGAGGAGGAGAAGAAGGAAAGAGAGAGAAGGAAAGGGAGGAGAAGAAGGAAAGGGAGGAGAAGAAGGAAAGGAAGGAGAAGAAGGAAAGGAAGGAGAAGAAGGAAAGGAGGAGGAGGAGGAAGGAGGAGAAGGAGGAAAGGGAGGAGAAGAAGGAAAGGGGAGAAGAAGGAAAGGAAGGAGAAGGAAAGGAAGGAGAAAAAGGAGGAGTTCTGAGGGCGCAGAAGGACGCCACGTGACGCCAGGAGGGGGAGGGGAACGGGAGGGGGAGGAGGGGGAGGAGAAGAGAAAGGGAGGAGAAGAAGGAGAGGAAGGAGAGAAGGAAGGGAGGAGAAGAAGGAAAGGAAGGAAAGAAAGGAAAGGAAGGAAGAAGAGGAAAGGGAGGAGAGGAGGAAGGGGAGGAGAAGGAAAGGAGGAGAAGAAGGAAAGGGAGGAGAAGAAGGAAAGGGAGAAGAAGGAAAGGAAGGAGAAAAAGGAGGAGTTCTGAGGGCGCAGAAGGACGCCACGTGACGCCCAGAGGGGGAGGGAACGGGGAGGGGGAGGAGGGGGAGGAGAAGAGGAAAGGGAGGAGAAGAAGGAGAGGAAGGAGAAGAAGGAAAGGGAGGAGAAAAGGAAAGGAAGGGAAGAAGAAAGGAAGGAGGAAGGAAAGGGAGAGGAGGAGGAAGGGGAGGAGAAGGAGGAAAGGGAGGAGAAGAAGGAAGGGAGGGAAGAAGAAGGAAAGGAAGGAGAAGAAGGAAAGGAGGAGGAGAAAAGGAGGAGTTCTGAGGGGCGCAAGAAGGGACGCCACGTGACGCCCAGGAGGGGGAGGGGAACGGGGAGGGGAGGAGGGGAGGAGAAGAAGGAAAGGGAGGAGAAGAAGGAGAGGAAGGAGAAGAAGGAAAGGGAGGAGAAGAAGGAAAGAAGGAGAAGAAGAAAGAGGAGAAGAAGGAAAGGGGGAGGGAGGAGGAAGGGGAGGAGAAGGAGGAAAGGGAGGAGAAGAAGGAAAGGAGGAGAAGGAGGAAAGAAGGAGAAGGAAAGGAAGGAGAAAAAGGAGGAGTTCTGAGGGCGCAGAAGACGCCACGTGACGCCCAGGAGGGGGAGGGGAACGGGGAGGGGGAGGGAGGGGGAGGAGAAGAAGGAAATGGAGAGAGGAGAAGAAGGAGAGGAAGGAGAAAGAAGCGAAGGGAGAAGAAGGAAAGGAAGAGAAGAAGGAAAGGAGGAGAAGAGGAAAGGGAGGAGGAGGAGGAAGGGGAGGGAGAAGGAGGAAAGGGAGGAGAAGAAGGAAAGGAGGAGAAGAAGGAAAGGAAGGAGAAGGAAAGGAAGGAGAAAAAAGGAGGAGTTCTAGGGCGCAGAAGACGCCACGTGACGCCAGGAGGCGGAGGGGAACGGGAGGGGGAGGGAGGGGGAGGAGAGAAGGAAAGGGAGGAGAGAAGGAGAGGAAGGAGAAGAAGGAAGGGAGGAGAAGAAGGAAGGAAGGAGAGAAGGAAGGAAGGAGAAGAAGGAAGGAGGAGGAGGAGGAAGGGGAGGGAAGGAGGAAAGGGAGGAGAAGAAGGAAGAAGGGAGAAGGAAGGAAAAAAGGAAAGGAAAGGAAGGAGAAAAAGGAGGGAGTTCTGAGGGCGCAGAAGGACGCCACGTGACGCCAGGAGGGGAGAGGGGGAGGAGGAGAGGCGGCAGGAGGGGGAGAAGAGCAAGGAAGGGGAGGAGGGGAGGGCAGGGAGGGAGAAAAGGAAAGGAGGAGGAAGGAGGAAAGGAGGAAGGAAGGAGAGAAGGAAAGGAAGGAGCAAGAAAGGAAGGAGAAAAAGGAGGAGTTCTGAGGGCGCAGAAGGACGCACGTGACGCCCAGCGAGGGAGAGGGAGGGGGAGGAGCTGGAGTGGCAGGAGGGGAGGAGAAGAAGGAAGGGAAGGAGGGGGAGGAGAGGAGGAGAAGAAGGAAAGGAGGAGAAGAAGGAAAGGAGGAGAAAGAGGAGGAAGGGAGGAGGAAGAAGGAAAGGAAGGAGAAGAAGGAAAGGAAGGAGGAGATGGAAGGGAGGAGAGAAGGAAGGGGAAAAGAGGAAAGAGGAGAAGAAGGAAAGGGAGAGAAGAAGGAAGGGGGAGGAGAAGAAGGAAAGGAGGGAGAAAAAGGGAGGAGAAGAAGGAAAGGGAGGAGGCGAAGAAGGAGTGAGAGGAGGAAAGAAGGAAAGAAGGGAAAGGAAGAGGAAAGGAAGGAGAAAAAGGAGGAGCTTCTGAGGGCGCAGAAGGCGGAGCAGCCGCGGCGGACCCACGTGACGCCCAGGAGGGGAGGGGGACGGGAGGAGGGGGAGGAGGAGAAGGAAAGGAAGGAGAGAAGAAGAAGAAAAAGAGGGAGGAGAGAAGAAAGGAGAAAGAGAAGATAAAGAAGAGGAGGAGGAGCAGGAAAGGAGGAATTGAGGTGGAAGAGAAGGAGGAGGAGGAGAAGGAGGTGGAGAAGGAGAGAGGAGGAGGAGGAGGAGGAGGAAGAGAAGAAGAAGGAAAAGAAGAAGAATAGAGAAGAAGAAGTAGGAGGAGAGAAATAAAAGGAGGAGTAAGAAGTAGAGGAAAAATAGGAGAAAAGGAGGTTATGAGAAAATACGTGAAAGTGGGAGAGCCAGGCGAATGGGAAGCAGAAACTGAGAGACAAGAAGAGGGAGACCAAGAGAGAATGAGAAATAGAAAGATAAATAGATTAAGAGAGAGAATAAGAGAAATAGACAGAGAGAGAGACATCGAGTCTCTCCTAGTAACAAAACACTAGGTTACACAGTAATACCAATTAATTACATTAATATATCCAATAAATAATATACTACCATAGAAGGCGCACTTAGCAAGAGTACCATGAATAAATAAATAAACATACAAAACACGCACCACACAAAGGCAGTCTCTCTATATATAAATACAATCCTTATATTGGGCAAAAAAAAAAATCATCCCTTTCCAAATAAGAAAACCGCTTCCATTTTTGCTTATCTGACGCGACGCAAAACCTCTAATTATCGAGGAAACGAAATTAATCTCTGGAAAACACCACGCGCCAAAACGACATGGCGGCTGCACGGCGATTTTTGGCGGGAAAACGCAGCCACTCCTGACGTATTTCTTATCGTTTATTATCTATTTTCTTTCTTCCGGGGGGGCGGGGGGGAGGCAGCTGACAGGAAAATTTTTACCGAGAATAGGAGTCGCTCGTAGGATTTCCTATTTCGCCTACACGCTTTCAAATAATGTTTTGAGAAAAATAAAGGACAGTTTTAAGAGAACAAAGATTTCCTGGAGGGAGATGGCGCCACCTGAAGTCGCATTTTATTTTTTATTTTTTTCTATCCATATTTTTGCAGCATTAAGATGCCGAGATATGACATACATTGGCGGAAAATATAACCCAAATTGTTCAATCTCAAAACGAGGGGAAATGAGGGAATAAATAACAATTACTCGCCTTTTAGAAGAGTCCACTTGACAGGCAAAAAAACACTGGAATTCAAAATCAAAATCCTATCGTTCTTTATTCAAAAAAAAAAT
>NW_020870641.1:46604-54104 GCF_003789085.1 Penaeus vannamei | reverse complement strand
TAGGGTAAAATAACATGGAGAGAATAGAGGGATAGTAAGATAGGAACAGATAATGACCAAAGAGCCGTGACTACAATCAAAATATCAAATGAAGAATGAGATAAATAGACAAATGTAAGTGACCCTTTTTAGAGAGAGAGAATAGAAATAAATAAATAACCATAGAAACACTCCAAAGGCGATAAAAAATGGAAAAAAACACAAACTTTAACACAATACAAATAAAACACACAAAGAACACTTAAACAAAAAAGCAAAACAAATCACAAAAACAAAAATAAATAAATAAATCCATAAAAAAAAAAATAAAAAAATCACCAAGGAAACAAACACACTAACACTTCAACCCTAACTGGACACCCCTTCGAAAAGACACTCCCCCCCCCCTTAATTGCCCTTCTAATGGGGCATCTGGATCCCTGCTTCTCCTGCGCGACCTCATGGAAAATGCTAGGAGGAGGGAGGTAGGGGGTGAGGGGGGGGATGGGGTGGTGGTAGGGGGTGGGGGGTCTCTCTCATTACTCTTCCTCACTCTCGCTTCCGTTGTCATCTCGTCTCATTTCTTTTAGTTTAATTTTCCTTTTTAATCGTTTTAGCGCGTGTTCATGTGGCTGCTATAAGCTTTTTTTTTAGGTCTGCTTTGTTCCATGTTTTATTGGGACTACTACTGATATACTCCATTAATATACGGTATTATCTTCATCATTATCATATTATTATTATCATTATTATCGTATTTATAACGATTATTATCATTATAGTTATTTTCGTCCTTATCAATATTACCAATATTATATTTGTCATTATCATTATCATTATTATTAGCATCATCATCACTGTTATTACTATTATCATTATTTGCATCATTATACTCATTTTCATAATTATTATTATCATAACTATCATTATCTTCATCATTATTACTTCTACTGTTTTTCATATAATTGCCGTCGTCATTATCATTATTGTTATCATTATTATCATTGCTATCATCATTGCAATTATTATTGGTATCACTATCATAATCATTATCATTATTGACATTATTCTTAGTAGTAGAAGTATTACCATCCTTATTAACATCACCATTATTATCAATGTAATTATTACTATCGTTTTCATTGCCATTTCTTTCGTGCAAAATGTTGATATTTCTAACACTATTATCTTATTCGTACTATAATTACTGTATTTTTTCATGTTAAATATGTGTTTATCTATTGCCTCTTTTTATTCTTTGTTTGTCGTTTTCCTGTTATCATTTTCTTTTTCATCTTTTTTTTATCTATCATTTTCGTTTTTTCCATTTCCTTCTATTTTTAGGGGTCTTTATCCTATTTACTAAAGAATCTCATTCTTTAAATATACCCATCTTCTGTTCTTCTTCTTCTCTATTATTCATTCTTGTAAATAGTTTACTTCGTATCCTTATACTTATTCTGTCTTTTCTATTCCCTTCTATTCTAATCCCCATACTCCTATCTCATATACATCTTTTTTTATTCCCTATTCTCTCTTTATTCATTCCTCTTTCTCCTAATTCTCACTTCGTCATGTATGTAACGAGGAAGATATATGAAATGATCAATGTCACTCGCTCGTTATTCTATCAACAACGTATCGATAACTCATCTTAAGAATAATCAACACTCAAAGATAGAAAAAAGTGATAGTAACATGAACTGTGTGAATGACGGGTCTTCATAATCAGATATCCATAATATCGAGGTCGAAATCAAGTTGATACATTTCATTTATCATACAAACGTACTGAGCATGTATATATATATATATAATATATATATAATATATATAATATATATATATATATATATATTAATATATATATATATATATATATTGTATATATATTAATATATATTATATATAATAATATGTGTGTGTGTGTTGTGTGTGTGTGTGTGTGTGTGTGTGTGTGTGTGTGTGTGTGTTGTGTGTGTGTGTGTGTGTGTGTGTGTTTTGTGTTTGTGTGTTGTATGTGTGTGTGTGTGTGTGTGTGTGTGTGTGTGTGTGTGTGTGTGTGTGTGTGTGTGTGTGTGTGTGTGTGTGTGTGTGTCTGTGTATGCATACATATCATTACCACAGAAGAAGAGTCCTGACACTCACCCCCTTGTGGGAAGAACTGGGAGTAGATGCCTTTGAAAGTGTCTTCGTTGACGATCCCATTCGGGCACTCCTGCAATGGACGAGGGAATTGCAATAGAGTAAGGTTATTGAAAAGGGTAATTGGAATAAAAGTATAGAGGGAAAATGTGGAAAATGATGAACGATAATAAGGTTATTGAAAAGGGTAATTGAAATAAAAAGTATAGAGGGAAAATGTAGGAAATTATAAGGGTATTTAATGGGAGATGGAAACAGATGGTGATAGTGAAAAGAGTATAGAAAAAAGTGAGGAAGATGATAAGGATATTTAATGGGAGATGGAAACAGATGGTGATAGTGAAAAAATATAGAATATAATGAGGAAAATGATAAGGATATTGAATGAGAGATGGAAACAGATGGTGATGATAGTGACAGTGATATAGGTTATATATATTTTTATAGACATTAACTCGTCGTGCCCAATTAATTAATCTTAATTGCTTCTTATTGAAAATGAAACGAAAGTAAATCAATGATGTGAAATATGTTAATAGAAAACCCTACACCTAAATTCCTACAATACATTCATACACGGGCATTGAAACAAAGACAGTGGACATGGAATAAGTGAAAAGCAAAATACAAACAAACTAGCAGTCATTTTCAGAAGGAAAAAAATAAAATAAAAAATGAAAAAGACTAAAAAAAAGCAATGACCCAACAACATCCGAACAAAAGAACGATCCGGACCTAAAACAACAAAGACACAATATATTATTTTTATACTATTTTTGCAAATAATATAATCAACAAGGACACAATAAAACTAAAACGCACTTTTCTCTCTCTTTCTCTCGCACTCACTCACACACTCATTCTCTCTCTCTCTCTCTCTCTCTCTCTCTCTCTCTCTCTCTTCTCTCTCTCTCTCTCTCTCTCTCTGTCTCTGTCTCTCTCACTCACACACTCATTCTCTCTCTCTCTGTCTCTGTCTCTCTCTCTCACTCACTCACTCACTCTCACCCCCCCCTCTTCTTCTCTCTCTCTTTTTCTTTTTTCTTTTCAAATAATATAATCACGTACGCACGACAGCGCCAGACTTCATATCACGGACTCTCTCCCTTTTCCCCTCAGTTCCCCCGCACAGGAACTGAACGATTCTGGCCTCTCTTGTTAACAGATCCAGGGGGGGGGGTTGCAAGAGGAATGCCGGCAGCGTGATTCAATCAAAGTCAAAGAGGATTTGCGTGTATAGAAGAAGGAGGAGGAGGAGGAGGGGGAGAGGAGGAGGGAGGAGGAGGGAGGAGGGAGGAGTAGGAGGGAGAGGGGAAAGAGGGAGGGGAAGGGGGAGGGGGAGGAGGAGAGGAGGAGGGGGGGAAGGGTAGGGGAGGTGGTGGTAGAGGTGTTAGGAGGAGAGAGGTGGGAGAGGAAGGAAGAAGGAGAGGAGGAGGAGGATGAGGAGGAGGGTAGGAGAGGAGGAGGAGGAGGAGAAGGAGGAGGAGGAGAAGGTGGAGGTGGAATAGGAGGGGGAGGAGGAAGAGGAAGAAGAAGAGAACGTGTAACTTCGCTCCTTCTCCCTCTCTTTTTGTTTTTCTTTCTATCTTTCTGTCTCTGTCTCTTTGTCTGTTCTTTCTGGTTCTTTGTTTCTGTCTCTTTGTTTGTCTCTCTGTCATTGTGTCTGTCTGTGTGTCGATTTGGCTATCTGGGTCTTCGCCAGTCTTTTTGCTTTTCTTTTCTTTTGTTTCTTTTCCTAACATTCCATCTCTCTCTTTCTTTTCTTGTGCCTGGAAAGATATGCATATTATTCTCTGTCTCTCCCCCCCTTCTTCTCTCTCTCTACCTCCCCCTCTCTTTCTCTTTCTACCCCCCTCTCTCGCTTTATCTCTCTCCTCTCTCTCTCCCCCCTCTCTCTCTCTACCCCCCCTCACTCTCTCTACCGCCTCTCTCTCTTTATCTCTCTCCCCATCTCTCTCTCTCTCCCCCCTCTCTCTCTCTCTACCCCCCTCTCTCTCTCTACCCCCTTCTTCTCTTTATTCCCCCCTTCTCTAGTTCTTCTTACACCTCATCCACAATGCATTTGCTTCAACATTTTCTTCTCTCATCCGCTTCTGGCCAGTATAATTACTTTTCATAATTTGTATTTCAACTGAATCTATCTAACTGTTTACCTGTTTCTCTAAATACTTATCTCCTTTTCTTATACATCTGCCTACGACACACATCACACGCACATATATATATACACATACAATATATGTATAATTATGTACGTATACACACACACACATATGCTTGTGTGTATTATATGTATCCATATAATGTATATATATGTAATATAATTATATATATTATATATATATATATATATATATATTATATATAATGACATACTCATATCACAAGTAACCACACATACACACCACCATACACACACAATACACGCCAACGAACACACACACCACAGCACAACACACAACACACACACACACACCACACACACACACACACACACACTAACACACACAAACAACGACACACATACACATCAGACACACACCACAACAACAACACACACACATAATAATATATATATAATATATATGATATAATATATATAAATATAGTAATATATATATATATGTATATATATACATATATATATATATAATATAAATATATAATATATACATATATATAATATATATATATATATACAATATATATATATATAATGATATACATAACATATATATAATATATATATATATATATATATATATATATATATATATATATATATATATATATAGTATATATATATATATTATGTATAATCTATATATATATATTATAATATATATATATATATATATATATTGTATTTATATATTATATAATATATATATTTATATATATATAATATATATATATATATATATATATATATATATATTATATATATAATATATATATTAGTATATAAATATAAACATATATATATATATATATATATTATATATAATATATATATATATTATATATATATATATTTATATATATATATATATATATATATATACTATAAATATAATTATATATATATATAGAGAGGAGAAGAGAGAGAGAGAGAGAGAGAGAGAGAGAGAGAGAGAGAGAGAGAGAGAAGATAGAGAGAGAGAGAGAGAAAGAGACAGAGTCAGAGACAGAGATAATACATATACGTCACACCTGCAGCCAAATTTCATACATCACGTGTTGATTATTTGACAACCCTTTCTGTGCTCATCATTGCATACCAAATACGAGAGAGAAAGCAGATTTCGAATACAATTTTCCTTTCTTTCTTTCCTTGATTTTTCTTTTCAAATATAAAGCTGCAATCCCCCCTTATCACTGATACGTTCTTTCATGCATTCGTGTAAAAGGAAATAGTTAAATCTGTAAACTGACTCTTGACCCGTTCCAAGAGGCAGATATTTAATCCTGGTTTTCCCTTTTCTCAAATCTCAAAATGTTTGTGGTATTAATTACGAGGAGAATCTCTCTCTCTCTCTCTCTCTCTCTCTCTCTCTCTCTCTCTCTCTCTCTCTCTATATATATATATATATATATAATATATATATATATATATATATATATATATATATATATATATATATATATATATAAATATATATGCTTTTAATCTGCTATTAATCACATCGTTTTACATATTTCAGGTCCTTCTCTGTTAAAAAATCAGATACAATATTTAATTTGTCGTTGATATTGATTGAATGAAAGAGAGAAAAGACAGGACAGACAGACCAGAGAGAGAGAGAGAGAGAGAGAGAGAGAGAGAAGAGAGAGAGAGAGGAGAGATGAAGAGAAGGAGAGAGAGAAGAGAGAGAAGAGAGAGAGAGAGAGAGAGAGAGAGAGAGAAAAGAGAGAGAGAACAGATAGATAGAGAGAGAGAAGAGAGAGAGAGAGAGAGAGAGAGAGCAGAGAGAGAGAGAGAGAGAGAGAGAGAGAGAGAGAGAGAGAGAGAGAGAGAGAGAGAGAGAGAGAGAGAGAGAGAGAGAGAGAGAGCATATGCATACTCAGAACCCATCCACAGCCTTGCCATACCCTTCATCAGCCAATAACCCAACGCAGATCAGGCCAAACCCCTTCTGATTGGACCCGGGCTTCAAATATTAGGTAACCACGTGACCTCCATCCGCCAATCAGGAGAGGCGTAACTCGGTCTCAACAGAACATGTTCAAACACGTCTTGATTGCTTTGGAAATGGACCCGAGGGAAAGCGGCAGACGAGCTAATCGAGAAAGTGAAGGCCTGATTTTTCCTTTTCTTCAGGTTTCATTTCATTTTCACGGCTTGTTTTCTCTCTCGCTGAGTTGATAAGTGCGTTCGAGTGTCGTCGGGTTTTGGCCATTGATCCGAACGGTGCAGACAAGCACTTCTTGGCGACTCAATGACTCAATTTTTAATGATGTAAGAGGTGTTTTGAATACATGTTGGTCCTGGGAAATAATCTCGATGTGTATTTTTTTTTTTTTTTTTTTACTGGGAATTATGATAATTTTCATACTTGATAGGAAATGACTTTTATACTTTGATTCGTTCTTGGGAAATATTGTGCGTGTATAGTATACGGGTAAGTGAATGCGTATACACACACGTGCGCGTTCCCCGAAACCCACTCTCATGCTCATCCACATCCACATACATACACACACACACACACACACACACACACACACACACACACACACACACACACACACACACACACACACACACACACACACACACACACACACACACACACACACACACACGTACAAACACACACACAAAAATAAATACACGCAAACACACACAATCACACAGAAACATCCTCCAACAACCTCCCCCCCCCCCCTCCTGCCAACAACCTCCCCCCCCCACCCACCCACCCACCCACAGCAAGCGAAATTCGACCCCAATCGCCACCCGATGAACACACGCCCTGCACACGCCCTATCATGCGCAGCCAATCCCGCCCACACCGGATTTTCCCCCGTGTTATTTCAGAGGAGAAAATAGAACGCATTTTCTAGCATTTCCGGTCAAGGCTTGATTTTCCAAACGTCGGCTCGCAGCGTTATTTTCAACGAGGAATATTGCACCCGCGGAGGAAATGTATTTGCTTGAGTGTGTTTGTATATCAAGTGTATTTGCTGAGGTGGGCTCTGAGCTGACAGGTAGGGGGGGGGGGGGGCTGGCCTTTGCTTGAAGGCTTCGGCCGTTGTTTGAGTTGCTTGCTTGCTCGGCCGGTTTTTGCCGGGTTAAGTGTTTGTGCAACAGGAAGTGTAGGCCAAAAGCATGCGCACTATGTATATATATGTATATGCTATGCTATATACTAT
>NW_020870641.1:20000-32500 GCF_003789085.1 Penaeus vannamei | reverse complement strand
AGTGAAATCCTCTGAGTTTCAGGATTTCCAAGTGATTCACAACGAACCAGTTGGAGGAAAGGTTCCAGACTGCATGGTGGTAGCCGGGACGGAACATTCTCATCTGTTTCTCTTTTATTCGTGAATATCTAAAATATTGGAGACCTGGCCACCAAAGAAATATATTACTCGATTGTCTATAGGTTTTCATAGCCATAGTTTTGGAGCAAATCTACAATGTAGCAATATTTGTACTGCTGCCAAAGGGATAACATCACTCTACACCCTACTGCAAACAGTTTTTTTTAAATGCATTTTCCCTGAGAATTCCTGACATAACCACAACGCAAAATGCAAAAACTGTGAAATACTATATCAGCGTCCGACGCAATCAGCCGTTATCACGTTATCAGAGCTTCTCTCTCTCTCTCTCTCTCTCTCTCTCTCTCTCTCTCTCTTCTCTCTCTCTCTCTCTCTCTCTCTCTCAGATCGGAATGTTACCAATCCCTGTCTACCCGGCCATCTTGGGAGGACTGAACTCGTTTTTTTTTACTCTTATTTTGAGACCCATCATGCATACCTGGTCATGACAATTACTCTTTCTCTAGATATATACTATTTCTGGATTTAGGCTTGTAATAACAAAGGTAAAAAAAAATGTATCTATGGATTTTCACTACAATACGTCACAAAACACTGACTACGTATTGAAAAATAACTTTCTTCAGACCAACTTCAGGAAAATGTGCATTTTATAAGAACTGACATAATTCAGTGCTGAGCATTGCAGATTGGGAATGCTCTTGATTCATTGAAAATAAAGGCTTTCTGTCGCATGGACCAGAAGTTTTCCCAGCGGGGGTCACAACTCCCAAGGGGCGAGAGATCATTTTGAGAGGAAGGTGTTGCAATATGACCTCTCAAAATGATCTCTCGCCCCCTTGGGAGTTGTGACCCCGCTGGGAAAACTTCTGGTCCATGCGACAGAAAGCCTTTATTTTCAATGAATCAAGAGCAGTTCCCAAATCTGTAATGCTCTCAGCATATATAATATATATATATATATATATATATATATATATATATATATATATATATATATATATATGAAGAAAAGGTATGAATGAGACGATATCTTCACAATACCAGAGATGTATGTATTTCAATACATGTATTTCTGATGAAGACGTAATCGAAACCGGCAAATACATCTCTTGTATTGTAAGATATCCAGTCTCATTCATACCTTTTCTACATTTGTCAACATGGATACGGTTCATAATACATATATATATATATATATATATATATATATATATATATATATATATATTATATAATATATATATGTGTGTGTGTGTGTGTGTGTGTGTGTGTGTGTGTGTGTGTGTGTGTGTGTGTGTGTGTGTGTGTGTGTGTGTGTGTGTGTGGTGCGTGTGCGTGTTGTTTACTGAGATATATATAAATTGTTGTTACTATCATTCATTAATGAAACAAAGACCCTCCTTTCCATTCTAATGCTCTCTCGCTCTCTTTCCCAGACGCAGGCAAGATGTTGAGCGCTTCTCTAGCTCTCCTCACCATCGCAACCCATCTCGCAGGGATGAGTTTGGTCGGAGCTTCTCAGGAACAGGAACCTTTGAAGTACGTCATCCCGAGCGATCCTGCCGCCGCGCCGTGGTACCCTGGAGGCAACGCTGTGACCATCGACACGATCTCCGAGTCCCTCTGTGCGATCCATTGCTCTCTGAGGTCTTGTGTCGGGTATAGGTACCTAGGTAGGTATTGTGTTGAGATCTTGTGGTGTAAATAAAAGCTTCTCTCAGCTTGCTTTTTTAATAAGAAGAAAATAGGCTTATACAAGACACATAACACGGGACACAACTGATTTATAGGCCTACAATCACATAACATTACACCCCTCCCTGATCTCCAACATCGCAACACAATCTGAGCGGAGGGCGCCGCAGCTGCTCACTTCTACGGAGCACGACTTCTTGCTCTTCTGCTGGTCCTGGCTCCTCCTGCGGCAGTCCAGTCCACAGAGGTTGTTGTGCTGCTAAGTCGACGCACAGTAATGGGTCATCATTATCCCCACCAGGGATTGGTTGGCCGTGGTCGTCCTCTGCCATGGAAGGAGGCGTCATTGTCACTGAGTAACTCGACAGGCGCACCTCGCAGTTGGTTCTAGGTGAACATTGTTTCTATCCAGTTGGCGCGTGTCGCTACAAACAGAACCGCGACGGCCCATAGTCGACGGTAGACAGGTAGTCTTATCCCAAGTATAACACCTATAGCTAGTCGCTATCATGTATCCGGCATGCTCAGTGACCCATACTACCATCTCATGGGGGCTGGATCAATGGACTGACACATATCACTCCTTAATGACCTCCCATGCATCTCACGTCGCGCAAAGAACCGTGTGCGCTGAATACCCACATGACCAGCTTGCATGTGTTCATTAGCGACACTAGCCTTGGCGACATGCTGATCATTAGTCATTGCTCCATTCACTGATACCAAGACACTCCACAGCCATCCAACAGGTCGGCACGATTTTTGGCAGATCTCACAACTCCAGCTCTGACGCTAGCTGCCTGATGATGTCCTCACGGCGGCGAATCAACATATCCCCCTGCGCCTTAGTTCATAGATGAGCCTGACCACTCAATGTGTCATCAATCCACCGATGTATAGTCTCAGGGTCTGTCCTCAGCTCAACAGTCTTCATGCCCCACGTGATAGCCAGATTAACAACACCCCAGATAGCAGCATCTAGTTCTGCCAAATTGATGTGCAGAGTATCGTCCTGCCGCAGCCAGCATACATCCTCAATGTCGTCACCCTGTGCCTTCTCCAAAACAATACCTGCAGCCCAGGAACACGTTGGACCACACTGTCACCCGATTTCCACACATGCACTAGCCACCACGACATGGACCCTACTTGTGTAACCACTCTGCCACAGACTTCATCTGTCTCGCCAATGTAGCGTCGTTCGTGACGCCGTCCCAATCACGCGTCATCTCTTTTGCACGGCCATGTAGTCGCCGGTCGAAGCCATCCACAGGCAAATGCGCAATGAGCCTTCCTCATCATGCAAATACTGTGTGACGTGTCACTCGGTCTGGTGGTTCTTCAATAGTGTTATCGCATCTCCAGTGCAGCTCGCCACCAGTAACCTGCACATGTACCAGTAACCTTGCTCTGTTGACTGTTTGGTGTGGCTGTTTGCACTCCAGACCAAAAGCAGTAAAATGAGCAGCTGCCTGGTCTGCGCTAACCAAATTCTCCTTGAGCAGCATGTCATCAACATATGGCAGCACTGGTCGTGCAATCTCTGATTGTTGCATGAGAATGGTTTTAATGACAGCCTTCACAACTAGCGGTGCGATGTTGAGTCCGAATCCAAGGCGCGTCAGACAATACCTTCGATTCTGCACCTTCACTGTCTGAAACGCCTACAACTGCTGATCGACATGCAATTGTAAACAAGCTTTGCGCAGGTCGAGGACTGCTACATTCGCGCCATGCCGGTGCCACCTGAGTAACTGGTCGGCATAAATGTCATTATCGGCTGTAAATGCGGATATGGTGTTAATCCAACACAAGCCATACTTTACCTCAATTGTTCTGACGCACAGCCATGAGCGGCACGAGTCCTTGCGGCTCTCCATGCTGCCGTTCATCGTGAAACACCAGTCAACCATTCACAATCCATGTCCAGTTACTTGTCGAACTCCTCATGCATCGATGTAGAAACAATATATTGTGTAACCACTTTGTTTAAGCTTTCAGGTGCTACCCCATCCTTCCACTTCTATGTCACTGTCCACGTTCAACGAACTGCGTCAAACTTCACTCTGTAGTCTGGTGCATCTACCATTAGTGGCACCTGGAACGCAGCGCCACATATCAGCTTAGTCTCACAGAAACTCACCTCCGTCAACGACTTTACCACAATGCCACCAAGCACTGAAATACCAGCGACATGAAGCACTACACCACGCCCAACAGTCGCTTGTTCACCATGAGAACATGTATGTTGGTGCACTGAAACGTGTCTCCGCTGGTGGTTGAAATGGTGGTCATCTTCGCCTGCCACTGCAAACAACACGAGGCATAAACTAAGGTGTCCGTGCAGTCTGTATCAACCAGAACTTGACAGGGTCGATCGTCGACAATCAGCTGTACTATCGGAAGAGCGCCACTCACTAGTTGTCCCCTCCAGAGTCGTTTCCCTTCGGCAGACATGCTGCTGAAAATGTCCCATTTGGCCACAGGTCCAATAAAGCCAGACTCGCCAAGTCTCCACGGTGGCAAATTTGACATTTCTCCCTCCCGCACGTTATCAGGTAACCCGGCCACAAACCCAAACGCCAATGCGACGCCCCAGAGCTGAAAATTCTCTACCCTCGTCCATTCTGTATCTGTTGAGCCATCTTACTCTGGGATTAACCCAGCGTCAAACGCATCACACTGATGGCAGCAGCAAAAAAAACTGGCTTTTTGTCTAGCGTCGTCTCATCAGGCATGTTACCTAGATAGCTTGTGGCGTAAATAAAAGCTACCAGCTTGCTTCTTTAATGAGAAGAAAAAGGATTTATAAAATAGTTCATAAAGAGGCGACACTAAGAAAGTATGTCTGGACAGCACAAGGGCGACCAGACGACTGACTCTCACAGCAGTTTCCCGGCGCCCTTGGCCCTCCCAGCCCGAAACTGCCCGTCCGGCAATTTAGAGCTGGCTAAGAACTGTATTGGCAGTTCATACATGCACGGCACACATACAGCATATACCACAAGACATGTACAGGACATAACACGTGACAATTAACTTATAGGCTTATCTTTTGATGCAAGAATTGTTCTTTGTACAACTTTTTAAGTTAACATAATGAAAATGAGTTCGTTTCTGGCCTGAAATTCAATGATTTCTGTAGCATGATTTTCAGTCCCATTTCGGTTTGTTATGGGTGATGATTGGCTAGCTGGATGTTTGAAAAATTTGGAAAATCTTTGACAAAAGTGAATCTACGAGCTTAAAGTGCAGAGCCACATTTTCCAAACACCCAGCCAACCAATCTTGTCTCCAATATGGCCGCACCCGCCCGTACACAAACTGGGAGAGACTGAAAATTGTGCTCCATAGATTCCCAGGCCAGATACCAACTCAGTTTTCATTATGTGTACTTAAATAGATATATAAAGTACAATTCTTGCATCAAAAGATAAGAATAATCTACAAACTCCGTTTCAAGCCGTTTTACCTTTGATTCGGTCTGTTTTGGTGTTCTTAAGAACCACTTAGACTTGCGAGGACTGACAATTAAGGTGTTGGATTATTAAAGCCTAAGAAATAGCAAGTAACACATGTAATTTGTAACAAGTAGTCTAGTATTAATTGGTGAAAGATGCCATATTTGATAGATAGCAGGTAACGTAGCTAATAGATAGCAAGTATTGTAACTAATTACTAGTGTCGTGTTTACTTGAGAACAGTTGCTGGATAGCTAGTACCGATTTATATAGATAATAGGAACCATAACTAAGAATGAACTAGTACTCAATCGTGTTTGAACAAGATGGAAGGATACGATTTTATCCACTGGTTCCCCATTCGAAGACATCTTTCGAGTTTTACCGCATTCGTCTTTGTGTCTGTTAGAATAACGTATATTCCATTAGTACTAAAAGTAATCACAAAACACTCTGCTGTACAAATATTGTGTCGCAACACAATCTTTCCGATTGCTGACCTATTCCATGCAAATAAGAATTTTTTTTCCATTTAATTCCTTTTGACAGAACATTCGTGTGTACTAGAAGGCCTTGGAGCGCATTCCAAAACTGCCAGAAATGGACGACAGTTTTACCAGAGTGATCGGAATAACACGGCTCTCCAGCGACCGGCTTTTGCTGTAAGCAATTATCCTAGGTATGTGAGTGAAGCCCCTGTATATGTGCATCTATACATCCGTGCATGTGTGCGTTCGCGCACGAATAATCCAAGAGCCCTTGAAAAATAAAAGATTTGTAACGAACTCCTATAAATTCTATCCTATGTCCCTCTTCATGCCCTGTCTTACGGGAATAAAATTGATTTAAGCTCTCCGCCGGCGAACGCTGTTGATGACCTTTCTTGCCTTCACTATTCTTCGGAGGACCCGACATGTTGCTTCATGTCCTACTACTCCTCGTCGGCCTGGCTGCTTGTCGACCTCGGGCTGCCCAGGAAAGTGGTCCTCATCGACATCGGTAGCAGCAACTTGAATAATTACGAGGTTAAAGTTTTTTCTTTTTGGGGAGTTTATTCTTTTCTTTTTTATCTATACTTTATTATTTCGTCATAATCATGCCATCATTGTCATCGGCATATCACCGGTACCAATGTCCTTATAACTTTTATTACTTTTACTTTTGTTTTGTAAATATGGAGTTTAGAATACTAGTTGAGTATGATAAAAGTAGTGAATAAAATTATGCTTCAGTTTGTTCCTAACCAGAGAACCTAAGCTCTTCAGTGTTCTAATGTATTTTTTCTCTTCCTTCCCCCTCCTACTCACCCACCCACTTGACTGCCCTCCAACTCACCTAATGGACTACCTACCCACCCTCTGGCCCACCTATCCATCCACTGGTCCACTTACCCATCCACTGGACAACCCACCCACTGGATTACCCATCCACCCACTGACAACCCGTCCGAATACTGGACTACCCACCCACCCACTGGGCTACCTACCCGTCCACCCACCCACTCGCCCACCAGATTCGCGTGGGCCATGAGATGAGGTTGAATGGAAACTTCACGACCTACAACCTCTTCTCCCACTCCTCCCCAGCGCTGAAAAGTAGTAGGGCTGTGTTCACTCAGTCAAAGGGCGTGGTGGGTCGTTTCGTCAGCGTCCAAGGGCTCGCCTCGATGAACATGCGTGTTTGTGACTTGGTCGTTTTGGCGGGAGATTTGAACTGATTGAGAAGCAAAATTTGGTGTCAGAACTAGTAGCGTAAATTAGAATAATCATTTCAAAAATCTCTTTATAGTTTTGTTTATATGGGAGAAAGATGTGGGAGTGGGCAGGGTTTTGTCAACTCCATTCTTCTGCAGACGAATCACAGCAGAAGCCACGGACGTTGTCAGGCAATTTTGAGAATAAGATTTGAGACTCAAAAGTGTCCCAGTCAGAAAAATTGTCTAAAATTTTGTCTAATACCTTTTTTGAATGTGTTCTCAGCCAGTTTGTCTCAGACAGGTGTTGTGTCACAAAAAGGCCAAGAAAGTAATAGATCAGATAGAAATTGTATTACTCAAAATGGCGTATATAGGGAATATATGCTAACATTTAACTAATGCGTATATTGCCACGTTCATTATTGATAAAATCTACGTTTGGCAGTGTTAGTCGTTTGTATAAATCATTCACATTTTATGAAAATCAATGGAAATGTGATGATCTTTGCTGAAGCGCCAAAGGCCGTGATTATCGCTTTCTGTGGAACTGTAATTTCTAAATACCTTCGAATTAGTCATAAAAATAAACCAGATAATGTGAATGTAGTGCAATCTGCCAGAATGTAGAGCTCACGGCTATCGGTTGTTGCATTCCCATTGTAAAGTTTTCTCTAGGTAGCCATAAATCAGGAGACAAATCATGATTATATAGCAATTGTTAACATGATCGTATTTCTGTTTAATTAAAAATGGACAAAATATGCTAACAAAACTATTATCACTCCGGTATTAGAATTTATAGAAAGGGATAATTATTTTATGAGGAAATATATTTTGCTGAATTCTTGGGACAAATTTGTTCGTGTTCTCCTTGATGTATATTTGAAATAATAGATTTCATTTATAATTTTGAATTTATGTGAATGATTTTTTCGTGTTCTCCTTGATGTATATTTGAAATAATAGATTTCATTTCACAAATAACTCGTGATACAGCAAAATAGAAATTAGGTCTGCAATTTTGGATCACTTTCTGTATAATATTATCATAGGCATAAGATTATAAAAGTCTGGAATTGTATTCTTATGAATGAGTAAAATGTATTTATATTTTGCTGATTTCTTGCAATTTGTGTTCTCATAAATTTGTGATTTGAAAGAAAATAAATTCAAATCAGCTCTTTAATTTTGGCTGACAATGAGAATAAAAAGAACTGATAGTACAAGAAAAGATTTCGTCATTTCACAAGTAGTCAAACTCATGATACAGCAAAGAAAGGAAAGAAAGAAAAAAAAAAAGCTCAATGAAACCAGCAGGATATCATTTTTACTTTGTTCATCAAATAATCTTATTCTATCTTCTATAATCTTACAGTAGTGTGATGCTTGCAGTGCTCATGTTTTGCTTAGCTTTATTATTATTAGAAAAAAATGGTCATCTTGATGAAAACCATAAATAAACTACATAAAATGATGTCTCAGCACTTTTATCCTTTATATTGTTCGATCTGTTCATATGCCTTTATAAACACTGTCAGTCATATGCCCAAAAGCCAGATGGTTCCCTCTGCAACTCCATCCCTGGCAGCTGCCTTCCTCCTTCAGGTGACCTGGTGTTCACTCTACTTTCACTTCTGACATGTCTGTGTCTTAAGCAAGCATACGCCCTCACAAGGAATAGCTGCATAAAAGGACGTCTCATCAGACAGCAGGGACAAAACGACAAAAGGGAGACGCAGAAGAGCAGAGAGAGACAAGGACAGACGACGGTCTCACTCGTCACTGCTCCGCCCTCGGCACCCGGAGCACAGGTCTCTTGTGGGGGTTTCAATCCACCTCCCCGATAAACCCTCCAGCAGGACCCCTTTCAAGCCCAACCTTATCACACACAAACACATATATGTAATATATATATATACATATATAAACAAATATATCTATATTCACACATTTTGCGTACATGTATATGCATTACTTTTTATTGAACATTTTCTGCCACCTCAACATCTAAGGTCATTTGTGACGCATTCAAGATTTGTCGATAGGGTGAGGCTTAGGGCCAAGTCCCAAGTAAGGAAAGGTCATACCGCACTATGAGAAAGTATTGTGGTGAAAAGGTTAGAACGATTTTTTTTAGTTGCCAAAGGTCGTAGAGCACTGTAGCTTAGCATGGTAGTGAAAAGGGTAAAGAGGGAAGAGCAAACAGAGTACGAAGGCCGTTCAGGACTGACAGAGCCAGCCTTTCGTCGGCACGGCTCTCACACTCTAGGATGTGGACAGAAGTGGACGAAAAGAGAGGGAAAGGAAAGCAAAGTTGGCTGAGGCGAGGGTTCAAGTCTAAGGCAGGGATGATCAACGAGTATGGGACGGGGGGGGGGGGAGGTATGTATGCGCATATACATAGATAGGCCTGTAATCCCCGTACGGAAAACGGTCTTTTCTCAATTGACTTAGAACTCTCTCGACGTTGTCTTACATGTGGGAGAGAGGTGAGACTTATTTCGGCATTTGAGAGCATTTTGTCTCAAAATAAATTGATGAGCGCAGATGAACGATGTATACAAACGACTGACATATTTCTGATTGACATTTTTCTCTTTCAGAATTGGTTGAGAAAGTATAAACAGAAAGTAGGGGGATTATGAGTAGGAGAGGGATAGATATCGGTATTAGAGTTGAGGGGTTGTGCTGGGAGGGAGTAGGAGAAGGATGGATATTGGCAGTCACTTCGAGTGTGGAGGGAGCACTTGTGGAATTTTGTTTCTCAAGCATATAGCTTTAAATATCTACCATAGTTTCTGCAGTGGAGTTGGTTGGAGAGTTTTGTGATACAAAGGCTTTCTTACGAGGGGGGAGAGGAGACTGGTGTTTGAGGAATAAAGGCAAAGGTAGGTGGAGGTGAGCGTGCGGTAGGGGTAGGTCTACTGCGGGTAGTGCGGGGAGGGAGAGGGGACGGTGTTGGGGCCATAGTTGAGATTGGAGTGTCTAGGGGAGGTAGAATGTAGAAGTGGAAGTGGGGAAGTAAGTAGGTATAGGGGAGGGTGTAGGAACATCTTGAGGTGGAGGGGAGGGGCAGAACGAGCGACATTACTGGAGTGGGGAGTATAAGAGA
The DNA here is from genome assembly GCF_003789085.1 of Penaeus vannamei. Lineage (NCBI taxonomy): Eukaryota > Metazoa > Arthropoda > Malacostraca > Decapoda > Penaeidae > Penaeus > Penaeus vannamei. The sequence goes on along the minus strand of NW_020870641.1, from coordinate 22,452 downwards.
AACCCTGTCGGCGTGTTTACTGTCTGGCTTCACGTAGAGTGAGACCATTTTTGTATCTGAGAGTTGCTACTTCAGACTCGAAGTTGTAAGTGGGACAGCCTCTATAAAATACATTACGGGGCGCCGCAGTTAGCACATGTACTTGTTTGTGCAGAGCAGTTTGATCGGGTTGAGCACAGAGGGGGAATCGGTCTGTGGATCGGCAGTGTTTGGCAGGTTGTCCAAATCGCCAACAGTTTTGACATTGACGGGGAGGAGGTTGGTATGGTCGAGCAGGGAGGGATTATCCACCAGTGTAGATACGAATGGGAAGGTCATGTGCACTGAAAATAATTGGCAATGTTGGTGGGTTTCTTTCGCTGACTTCTAGGAGGAATGGTGTTGCAATCTACTGATTTCACGTCTTGGTCTTTGAGGCATTCGAGTAAGCCTTCTCCGCAGTCTGACCAACCTTTGGTATCGACTGCGCAGTTTGCTGGGGAGAGACAGCTCCAGTACAAGTATTAAAAGTTGGATGAGGTTCTGCAGGAATGGGGTTGCCAGAGTTATCAGTTAGATATGATAATGCTATAGCTTCAGTTTCAGATCTGACTGTTACGAGACGGGAGCAATCCCGTCTGGTAAGGAAGGGGACTCTGCCCACTTGTTTTTAGAGGCATTATTGAAAGAAGAGTGTTGACCGAGGAAGGAGCTGTAGGGGGGATCACGAAAAATCGGTCCCATTTAGCTGGGCTAAATAGAGTATTTAAGATATTTGTAGGGCTGTTAGTGGTAGAAGGACGGGGACGTGCGGAAGAGGGAGTATTGATGGTTAATGGTTAAAATAAATGTTAGAGACATCTAAGGTCATATAGCACTATAAGAAGGTATAGTAAAGGGGGATGTCAGGTGATAGTTGCTGTGTCAGCCATCTAGAGTAGTGTTGAAAGGTTGAAGATGGGTAAGGGCTGATGTGGGAAAAGGTTATGGTGGTTAAGAGGGAGTATTGTTGAGGGGAGGAATTGGTACGGAGAGATGGAGAATAAGGCTGTAAGGTAGTAATAAGGGAGATTGGGGTGTTTGATGAAGGTTGTAGGGGTAGAGGTGATGAAGTTGAGGAAGTTGGGAGAGTAGGAATGTCTTCTGGAGATTGACTCTCGGCTTGGGTGGGTAATGCCTGGGGTCGGGGAGCCGGTAGAGTCTGAATTGGTGGGGCTATTTGATAAAGGGGCAAACCTCATTACCTCTAATATGGGTATTACTTCATTACTGGCCATGGGAAGCCTTGATTATGTAGGGGAAATAAAACAGTCCACCCCCATTGCCCCTTAAGGGTTTAGGGGCTAGACAACTAAACAAGGTCAGCCTTTCATCCTTTCAGCACGGCTCTTACACCTTAGGAAGTAGATAGCAGAAGGGGTTGGAGAAGGGACGGTAACAAAGCTGGAGGGAGAAAGGACCTGGCAAAATTAGTTGAGTCGAGGGCTGAGGCCCTAGGCAGGGGAGAACCCTGCATTGGGTCTCAGTCTCCGTCTCCTAAGCCCCCCCACGACAACAACGGGCAAGGGATTGGGGGGGGGGTGTACCAACAAAATAATTAATCACAGATGGTCCAAATACCCTCGGCAGTACATGGGAATAATTCAGCACAATTTTAGTACATTAGAAGCAAATCCATACAAAGTTGTTTCAAATTTATATATATCCATAAGAATTAAATTCGACCAATGTGTAACTGCGGATCAATACATATTCTCATTGTTATTTTAGTCTCCTTTCTGCTTCTTCAGGTTTCGTGCATTTCATGTTTCAGTACATGTTTTACTCTTTTGCACTCCATTGAAAAGCATATTCGAGCAACAGCTACATGACGGACTTCCTCCTTCATTCAAACTTTTTTTTTTTTATAGAATGCAACCCTAGATCCAGGTAAGTACTTGAACTTAAAATATTAGGGAAAATGGCACTGGCTTCAAAGCTATATTACTGCCACACACCTAAATTATTAGCCAGAGAGAGATTGGGCGAAAAGGGAATCAAACAAGAAAAAAACATAATATTAAACAAGTTTATTTCCTTTACATGTAAACTTGTGTCTGAAAATGAAATATGTTTTATTAAATTTCAAAATCACTTTGTACAGTGAATGGTAATTGAATTCATCAGTAAAAAATATTTTGTGACCAAAGTATTTCCTCTATGACATTGTTGCTAATTAAATACGGCATAATCAGGAAAAAATAATTATCCAATTTGAATTTATTCTTCTTTTCCAAAACACAACTATTGTCAATCCAATTTTGATTCCCACGCTGTGGCTTGAGCTTTTCAGAAAAAAAATGAGTAAGTAAAATTACACACATATATATAAAAAGAAAGAAATTATAATAAAAAAGATATCAAGTTTTGAAACCCGGGCACATCTCACACACAATGGACTTGGGAAGACATTATCACTACTGCCAATATGAAA
>NW_020870641.1:0-12500 GCF_003789085.1 Penaeus vannamei | reverse complement strand
TAACAACATGGAATGGTTATAATGGAAACTGCTCACTTTTTTTCTCTTTTGAGAACTGTCACTAGCAATATATTCACCAACCCTTTCTTTATAACTGGGATAACACTGGGAGGTTAACAACCTCTACGTTAAGGGGGCCATTGCTCTAAATTTTTGACGAATATTTTTTAATCCCGATGCAATATATCAGCTAAATACATAAATATAAAAGAGTTATGACAATCTCTGACCCCCCCCCAAACAAAAAAAAAGGGACTGTTTAAGTATGAATTTTGGTATTCTCTGGTAGCTAACTGGCAATTCTGATTCTGAATGTGCTCTCATCACACACTAAGAGGACACTACCAATGACAGATGTTATTCCTGTATCTAGTAAACATAATATGATGAGATATACATCTTAATCACAGCTGCAGCAGTTTTTATTTGTATGAAATGCCTCACGAGGTACTGTAATGTTACTGCAAAGCCTGTGATGACAAGCGGTACCTCTACAATCATGTGCAGTTATTGCTGTTAGTACCTTGCAAAAGGGGGGGACCAGGTACCAGCTACACTTCAGACTACCATGCGAATGCCATAGAATGCATCAAAATTGACACGGAGATCAGATTTTAAAAAAATAAATAAAAGAGGAAAATGCATCTTCAACTTCAAAGCCTGATATCTCAAAACTACACCTTTGTCCACATTTTTTTTTTTGTGTCATTCCATAACTACTTGGGCAATTCTAATGGGGTTTGGATCATTTGAAAGCTGAATAAATTTGCATTTTTTTTGTGCCTGGGGATTTTCATTTCACGTGAAAAAAAATCCATATATTAATATTCTATATTCATAACAATGAACATTAAAAAAACACTAAACTCAGAGGAAATTTCTAAATCTGAATCACACAAGATTTAGGTATTGCTATAGAGTATAAGTGGTATTTTTTTTTTTACAGGTTCAAAAACTTTTTTCAAAATAACTTCATTGTTTATTATCCAAATGATATGAAACTTGGTGGATTAAATCATAGTATACATATAACATAAAAAATTGCGAAAATCCATTTATAATCATCAAATTTCGTTCTGGAGTATGAAGGGGCCGTCGTGACAAATGTTTTCAAAAATACTCGAAAATTTGAAAAAAATCTCCTGCAATATAGCAGGCTTTGGCAAAATTTTCCTTCTAGGTAATACAAGTCCATATACTATACCTCATGTTCATAAGACTAAACATTTAGAAAAAATAAATTCCCACTAAACTAATAGGAAATTTTAACCTCTGGTTTTTGCAAGTTTTAGATAATGCTATAGAATAAAGGTGGTACTTTTTTCAACAAGTTTATTCAATGGATAAGTACAATTAAAAAATTTTTGTGATTGTTCAAAAACATGTTTTTCTTAAATAACTTTATTATGTATTATCCAAATGATATGAAACTTGGTGGTGTTTATCACTTTATATGTATGCATAACATATTAAATCACGAAAATCCAATAAAATTGAGGAACTTTGTTCTCGAGCGTGATGGCCCCCTTAAATCCCATGATCCGATGGAAAAATCTGGGTTGAGGGCCAGGTAACATCAACATGCCATCATTGGGGAAAATGGACGTGTGCCAGGTGACGTGAACTTGCACAATTATGAACAAATACCAAGGTGTCGGAAAAAGACACGCCACGAGCACACAAACCTCTTTGAGTGTGATTCGACTCATTTGGCATTTAGAAGGGGGCATCACAGCATTATTGCTAACGATAAACGAATGTGAAATGTAAAGTGCATAAGCCATGACTGGAAGAGTTCTGGCTTCAGGGAAGACATCAATTCTATGCTACGCACTGTATTCTTAGCTGCCGAGTTATTTACTAGAGAGAGAGATGATATGAAGTCTGTGCAAGGAAAATAAGCCATTACCATCTGAATAAAACAAATAAAAAGACAAATAAGGTCACTGGAAAATGGCAAAAAGGCTAAAAAAGCTTACACAAAGTAACTTTACAAAGGGGAGGCACAGAGTCTTGTCACCACTCATGGGTGTTCACGTGTGCCCGCCCTACGCAACGCACGCCCGAGATGCTGGCTACTTACGTAAATAAACCACTGCCTGTATTTTCCACACTTTGATTTCTGTGATGCAACCGGATCCAACAGGTTAAGAGGCTCTTATCCCAGTTATAAAGAAAGGTTAATAGTTATATTACAAGTAACAGTTATCAAAAGAGAAGAGAAAGAAAGAGGACTCTTAAAAAATAACAATAATAAAATTATAAAAAAACAAAACAAGTATGGATAAGGGAAAACAAAAGGAAAAGGAAGAAGAAAAAGAAGACAAAGAAAACGAAGAGCAAGAAGCATGGTGATGTCTATCAGACTGTTGAATACAGAAAACACAAAAACTCACAGCATTGTCAGGGTGGAAGATGTAGGAAGCTGGTGAATTGTCCATGATCACCACCTTGTGAAGATCGCGGCCTAGACGGCTCAGGTCCTTAACGTAATTGCCTCGATGGAAGACGCATGACTCACGGAAGAGCCTCGCCCGGAAGACCCCCCACTTGTCTAGCAGGTTAGCCACTGGGTCCGCATACTGGAAAACAAAAGGGGTTCAGAGTGACTTTATAGTTAAAAATACTTTTGATGCTCCTTAGAGTGTGGGTGCACACACCGACCCCCCACCCTTTTCTCTATCTTGCTCCAGTCATTTGATCATAAAAAAAGGCAATTTTTGTTAACTCTCTCTAACAGACAGTTGGAGAAAGTAATTCCTTTTTTCATATGTAATTCTCATCCCACTACTTTATAGGTGACATTAGGCCATAAAAAAAGTCAACTCAATACAAATGCCACGTCATATGCTGATTTTTTTTATCTAGTTTTTGTTTTTGACGGGATAGGCGCAATTGTTAAACTTTTTTTTTTTTTCTTAAATGAACTAAAACTCATATCTTAACAAAATATTAAAATCTGCCCAAGACACACCTTTCACATTCAAATATTTCTCTTAATGCAAATGACTAATTTCGAAGTACACCAAAATTGTAGGAACTGTACTGTTCCAAACAATTTCAGCAATTTAAAATTTCGAAGTTTTGAAGTTTTAAAAGTTTTGAGAGAGAGAGAGAGAGAGAGAGAGAGAGAGAGAGAGAGAGAGAGAGAGAGAGAGAGAGAGAGAGAGAGAGAGAGAGAGAGAGAGAGAGAGAGAGAGAGAGAGAGAGAGAGAGAGAGAGAGAGAATTTAAATAAATCATTCTATTTCATCTACAGTACCAATAAATGATTATATCTCTCAAATAAATAAATTGGAATTTTTCCATAGTGTTTCTGTCCTATAGCTCTTAACACCTTTACACTATCTATGACTGAATCTGAAAAGATTAGACACTGAAGACACTGTATGGGGATTATTATATAGTCATTGTAGGCCACATAATAGGAGAGGTTGGGAACCAATGGTTTTATATATTCAACTGTAACATTATCAAATATGGTAATATTACCATAAGAAAAAAGAAAAGAAAGGAAAGAAAAAAATTATAATTCTTAAAAATAACCCAAAATTTATAAAATAATCACAAATTTTGTATGGCGTTTCTGACTAAAAACCAGAACAAGCCACCAACCTTGGCCAAACTGGCTGTGAAAAGCACACACTCGTACAGCTCCCCCATCTTCTGAAGGAAATCATCCACATACGGCCGTTTCAATACATACACCTGGTGGATGGTTCCGTCTATTTCAACAGGAACTATGAAATCAGCATTGCTGATAGGCTGAAAAGGAAAGAAGTATTTTGAGGGATCCACTTTTTCTTTTCTTTTTAAATCAAATACTGCAGAAATGACCAACATGGACTGAAGGTGAAGATATATCCGTATATTCACCAAGGAAAAAATGAATAAAAGTGCAAATTGTACAAATGATAATAAAAAATAAATTCATCAATAGATAAGAAATAAATACATAATCATATATATCAAATAAATAATTCATAAACCAGTAAATAAATACATGATTCAATGAAAAGAATAAGATATCAATCAAGTGATATCCTTGAACTCTCACCTTGAAGGAGGAGTGGACAAGCGTCTCGTCAAGGTCAATAACCATGCACTTCTTGTGCATGTCTCGATGGCTGACTGCTGGCAGGAGGTGCCGCTGTGGCCCCGTGGGGGGTTGTAGGTGGGTGTAGGGAGACACATCTTCTGAGACACATACGCCATTGGCCGATCCGCCACTGTCGCTCTCTCCTGACACACAACAGCAGAATAGCGTGCGGAAGATGCTTCTTTTGGGCTTCTTCCCATTCTGGCTTCCTGCAAAGAGTAGATAGGTCTTAGCGAATCTGGTCTTTCTTGACAGCATCAAGCGTTGTAATGAAGGGAAGGGGGGAAGGAAGAAAAGGGGTAAGTATAGGTAGGAGAGACAGCTGGGGAAAAGAAAGCTTTGGTGAAAAGAGAAAACACAAAGACAAGAGTAAAAATTACATTTACAAAAAATTATAAAAAAATATTTATGATACAAATGTAGCAATTGCAGTGTAATCCTATTTAAATGCTGTGTGTGTGTGTGTGTGTGTGTGTGTGTGTGTGTGTGTGTGTGTGTGTGTGTGTGTGTGTGTGTGTGTGTGTGTGTGTGTGTGTGTGTGTGTGTGTGTGTGTGGTGTGGTGAGTGAGTGAGTGAGTGAGTGAGTGAGTGAGTGAGTGAGTGAGTGAGTGAGTGAGTGAGTGAGTGAGTGAGTGAGTGAGTGAGTGAGTGAGTGAGTGAGTGAGTGAGTGAGTGAGTGAGTGAGTGAGTGCCACATTTCAAAATACTTAAGTCTACCAAAAACTGTGAAAGAGAATGAAATGCTAATGCTATCAACCACATTATCTTTAAAAATTCATTCTTGAGTCTAATTCTAAATGACCACCAAATCCTAGTTAATGTCTCCAGCCATAGCCAACACCCACATCAAAGTTCATCACAGTCTTTCAGCAACGCATGTAATCCTGCTAACAAACAAACAGACATATTTGAATTTGCGGAGTAATAACATCAGAAAAAAATACCTATACACCCATACTGTACACTTACACGAAAAAATGAAGAGGAATATAATGACACTCAATCACTCACTCACTCTCCTTCTAAATATGATAAAGAGGGAGAAGAATGCACTTGAAGCCACAGTGAAGTTGAACCACACTGCTTGCCTTGCCACCACGTGCATGCAGGGCCACAGCCACAGCACCTGTCGCCCTTAAGAGCAACAAGCTTTAGTCATGCTCTAAGTCATTCAAAAGTTTGAATGGGATACGCGAATTAGATGCAGGGGTGAGGGCGGGGAGGGAAGCGAAGGGAAGGGAAGGGGTGTGGGTGGGGTGGGGAGGGGAAGGGGAAGGGGTGTGGGTGGTGTGGGGAGGGGGAGGGGGAGGGGAAAGGGGAAGGGAAGAGAGGGTGTGACGGGGGGGGGGGGGTGAGATGGTAAGAAACCGAATGCGTGAGGAGGGTGGAAAGAGGAGAGGAGGGAGATGGGAAGGGGAAATGGAGAGGGAGGGAGAGAGAGGAGGTGAGGGGTTGTGAGAGGCCGAAAGGGGGGGAAAGATTATAAATATAATGAAAAAAATGTTGGTAACACCAAAAACTAAATGAGATAAGAAGTAATAAAAAGTCACGGGTAAATGGAGCGGTGAAACAGAGGCACAAGCAAACGGAGGCGAGAGAATGTGGGTCACAAGCAAAACGGCTGAGCAGAGCGAGGCGCGCCCTTCGTCCGAACGCCCGCGCGCCCCCCCACCCACCCGCCACCCACCCACCCACCACCCCCGCCACCCACCCGCTTGGGAACACAAGGGGGCCGTTATGGTCACACGTGCTCCCTCCTCTCCACCTCTTCCCCTCCTCTTCTACCCCTTCGCCTCCCGACTTCCTTTACTCCCCTCCCCCCTCCCCTCCCCCTTCTCTTTCCTTACTCCTTCCACCCTCCTACCCCTCCCCTCCTCCTCCCGCCTTCGTCTACTACCGTCCCTCAACTCTCACTTAACAACACCCCGTTCCCTGTCGCCCCCTCCCCAATATCACCTCTTTCCCCCTCCACCTCTTCGCTTCCACGTTTTCCTTTAATACTGTCCCCTCCCTGCTAACACCCCCTCCCCTCTACTCCTTCGCCCCCTTCCCCACTTTCACCCTCCGACTCTCCTACTCCCCCCCCCCTCCCTGCAAGACAACTGTTGTGCCATTAGCGTCTCTGCACGCAACAACCCACATTATCTCTCCCTCCCTCCCTCCTTTCCCTCCCCCTTTCCCTCCCCGCCCTGTTATTTCTTCCCCTTGCCTCTCTCGTCCTACCCTACCCTACACCTCCCTACCCCTCCTAGTTCGTGTCCCCCCCCTCCACCCCCCGGCATCCTTCCCTTCGCCCTCCCAGCCCTCCTCTTTCCTACGCCCCCTCGCCACCCCCTCCCCCCGCCCCTCCTCCTCCTATCGGAACTCTCCTTCGGCAGTTTAAGCGCCTGTGTACTGTAGCCTCCGAAGCCCCCGCCTCGCGCGACGGGGAACAAGGCGTCGAATCCCCAAGACGTTTCAACGGCAGGATTTCAACGGGGGGGGATTTCAACGGGAGGATTTCAACGGGAGGATTCCAACGGAGGATTTTTCAACGGGAGGATTTCATTTCAACGGGAGGATTTCAACGGGAGGATTTCAACGGGGGGGATTTCAACGGGAGGATTCAACGGGAGGATTCAACGGGAGGATTTCAACAGGAGGATTTCAACGGGAGGATTTCAACAGGATTTCAACGGGAGGATTGCCCAAACAGCATTAATCGGACACGCGAACGCCGCATCGTTAATACCGGACGAATGTACCGATACGCGGAGTGTATGTCAATTAAGAGATAACAACAACAACCACCATAATGGCAACAACAATGCCAATACTAATAAAAAACAACTAAAATCCCCCCCCCAAAAAAAAAATAGGCAGCCAAAGAAGAACAACAACAACAAACAAAAACCAAAACAAGACGCACGCACGCGCTCCCGCAACAGGAAGCAGCCGACGCGGGCCATGTCTACCGCCGCCGGTAGCTGAAGCCAGCAACCCGCAATCTTGAAACCTTTTTTTTTTTCTCTCGCCGCCTTTTTTGTTCTCGTTCGTGCCAGTTGCATAATTGCGTCTCCCAGTCATGCTGCGCCCGGCAAGGGCAGTGTACTGCTGACTCTTGCAAAAGGGGACCGACCTCTGAGTGAGTGAGAGCGCGCGCGTGTCTTTCTTCTTTTTCTTTTTTTCTTTTTTAAGGGGAGCGTAGGGGGAGAAAGAAATAGAAAGAAAGAAAGAGAGAGACAAAAACAGAAAGGAAAAAGAGAAGGAGAATAAGAGAAGAGAAAGACAAATGACGAAAGAGAATACACAGGCAGTGCAAGCGCGGGATCCTGTTCCTGTGCCTGGGAAACCAAGGGCGTGACGGGCAGTACGATCCCCGTGATCGCCGCCGCGCCGCCGCCGCCGCGCTGCCGCTGCGCCGCTATCGCTCACAGGGCCTCTCCGGCCCGCCGCCTGTCGCCCAGATAAGCTGGTGCTCCTGACCCCGCCGCTGCCAACCGCCACCGCGACGCCCCTTCACTCGCTCACTCATTCACAGTCTCTTCACTCACTCATGCTCTCACTCACTCATACATTTGCTTACTACTCGCTCGCTCAATCACATTCTCTCTCATTTACTCACTCCCTTACTTACTCCCTTGCTCGCTCACTCGCTTACTCGCTTACTCGCTTACTCGCTCACTCACTCACTCATACTCTCGGTTTCTTTCACTCGCTTACTCACAAAACCCACTAGCACAAGAACAAGAACACGAACAAATATACACACATACAATCCCAAACACGAACACACACAAATTAATAAAACAAACAAAACAAACACACACACACACACACACACACACACACACACACACACACACACAAGAGAAAGAGAGAGAGAGAGAGAGAGAGAGAGAGAGAGAGAGAGAGAGAGAGAGAGAGAGAGAGAGAGAGAGAGAGAGAGAGAGAGAGACCGAGACAAAAGCTGAGTTGCAGAGAGGAAAGAAATCTCAACAAGGTCCAGAGTGGCAAAGCCTGAAAAAAGGTCACAGACACGAGAGCAGACAGGATGAAAAATGAACTGAATTCCTTTGAGACGAAACTTCGTGATAGGAGTAAGAACGAGTATAAATGACGTACCCAGAGAAAGAAATAAGAAAATAGCACAGCAGTCCCAACGTGATAGAAATTGACAAAAAAAGGACAGGGACGACATAAACACATAGTTACAGCCAGGACGAGAAAACTAATAACACTATTGTGATAAAAGCTCGAGAGAAAAAAACAATAACAATAATAAATAAATAAAATTCAGCAAGCAAGACCTCTACCGGGCATCTATCCGGCAACCCACGAGCCACATCCACATCCGATACGCACACACAAAGACCGCGTGCACACGAACGCTCGGTGCACACGATCCCTCTCGCAACAACAACCGTGAGCCGGACACCCACCGAAGACAAGAATAAAGAGTGACGAAGAAAAGATACAGCAACAAAGGGATAAATAGATGAATCGAAGGAAGAAAACAGATCTCCCAATACGTGAAACAAAGGATAAACAAAACATATGTAAACACACAAACACGCAGATACATTTGAAAGAAAAAAAAATCCGTGTTTGTCTGCCATGGTGTGGAAATACAATAAACAAAAATCCTAATCACAAAGCAAAGACCTCATATACGCAAAAAACAAACAAACAAACAAACAAACGAGTCAATAAACCACAACGAAAATATAAAAAAGAAACAATCCGCCTGGACCCCCACCCCCGCCCATGCCTGGACCCCCACCCCCCCCCCCTCCCTCCCCTCCCCTCCCCACACGCCCCCCGCCCCCGAGTAACGCACGGAGACAGCCTCTGGTCACGGAACATCGGCGATCCGTCAGTCTTCACGTGACCTTGGCTTCTCTCTCTTCACGCTCCTCTTTCCTCTCCTCGGATGGGCTCCTGATTCCCCCGAGGTTGTCTCTGTCTGTCTGTCTGTCTGTCATGTCTAAATGTCTTATTCGGAGCTTTGTTATTTTGTTGACTTTTTAGAGAGAGAGAGAGAGAGAGAGAGAGAGAGAGAGAGAGAGAGAGAGAGAGAGAGAGAGAGAGAGAGAGAGAGAGAGAGAGAGAGAGAGAGAGAGAGAGAGAGTGAGTGAGTGAGTGAGTGAGTGAGTGAGTGTGTGAGTGAGTGTGAGTGAGTGAGTGTGTGTGTGCGTGCGTGTGTGTGTGTGTGTGTGTGTGCGTGCGTGCGTGCGTGCGTGCGTGCGTGTGTGCGTGCGACCTATCCATCAATCTATCTACAGCTAAATACAAATCAACGCAAGCCATTTGTCTCTTTGTCTGTCTGTCTGTGTCGCTTTTATCCGTCTGTCAGGGTTTAACATAAGGCTGCGTTGAGGCGATGACAAAACAGAAGACAAATGCAACGCTTCGCAGGAAAAATGAGATGACACTTTTGGAGTCGACCGCTCTTCACAAAATGACTCACTCACTCACTCACTCACTCACTCACTCACTCACTCACTCACTCGCTCACTCACTCGCTCACTCACTCGCTGACTCGCAAGCAAACTCTCACAAGCACACGCACACGGAAACACACACACGTACAAGCACAAGCATGCGCACACGGACACGCAAACGTACACGTACACGTACACATAAAAACGTACGAGCGTGCTTTACACTTAAGGCTTGATTTGGCAATGGCGATGTTGCCTTTTCTTTTTCCTTTTCCTCTTTTTCTTTTGTCTCTTCTTCCCTCATCATCCACCGCTTTCTCAGCAACCCTGGTTCCTCCTACTCCACATTTCATTTTTTCTCAATTATCATTATATTTTCTTTTACATGCTCTTTCTCCTTTTCCCTTTCCTCATTTCTCATAAACTCTTCTACGACGCACTGGTATGAAATGGAAGGGTGAAAAAAACGAGAGAATAACGGAAGAGGGGGAAGGATAGGAGGAGGAGAGGTGACAAAGGAGAAAAGGGACGGAGGGATGAGGATACGGAGGAAGGAGGAGAAATAAGAGAGGAGGGGGGAGGAGGAGAAGGGTAGAAGTGGCAGGGGGGGAGAGGGGAGGGGAGACTGAGGTGGGGAGAAAGGAGGGAAGGGGTAAAAAGACAAGGATGGGAAGAGGGGAGAGGAGGGAGAGAAGAGAGAAAAGGGGAGATGGGAGAGGGGAGAGGAAGGCGAAAAAGAGAAGACGGGAAAGCAAGGGGAGAGTGAGACAGAATGAGAGAATAGAGGAAGAGCGAAGAGAGGGAAGATAGGAGATAGGAGGAAAAGAAAGGGAGAAGATAGACAGGAGGTAAAGAAAGAAAGAGGGGAGACAGGACAAAAGCGAAGCGAGACGATGAGAAGGACAAACGAAGGAAAAGAGGAGCGAGGAGAAAATGAAGGAAGGGTAAAAAAAAAGAGGAAGAATAGGGGAAAAAGAGATAAACGAGAGGAATGAAGAGGAGGAAGAGGAAGAAGAGGAGAGGAGGAAGAGGAAGGGAAGAAGAGGTTGATAATAACGCATTAAAACCCGAGTGTGCTGTAAACACTCCCCCGCTCTCACGCACGAGAAAGTCTTGCTTAAACAAACAAACGCACAAGAAGCTGCTGCTGCTCCGCTCTCTGCCCGTTCCCTTTTTTCGTCTCCCATTATCCCTCTCTACCCTTTTCTCTCGTCTTTTTTTTCTCTCTCTTTCCCCCTTGTTATTCATTTTCTTTCTACGTCTCATTCGTCTTTCCCTCTTCTCTTTATTCAATTATTTTATCAAGAAAACGAGACCGGGGGGAGAGGAGAGGAGAGAGAGGAGAGGAGAGGAGAGGAAGAGGAGAGGAGAGGGAGAGGAAAGGAGAGAGGGGAAAAGGGGATGGAGAGGGAGGGGGGGAGGGAGGGAGGAGGGAGGGAGGGAGGGAGGGAGGGAGGGGGGAGGGGAGGGAGAGGAGAGGGAGGGGAGAGGGAGAGGAGAGAAGAGAGAGAGAGAGGGAGAGAGGGAGAGAGAGAGAGAGAGAGAGAGAGAGAGAGAGGAGGAGAGAGAGAGGAGAGAGGAGAGAGAGAGAGAGAGAGAGAGAGAGAGAGAGAGAGAGAGAAGAGAGAGAGAGGAGAGAGAGAGAGAGAGAGAGAGAGAGAGAGAGAGAGAGAGAGAGAGAGAGAGAGAGAGAGAGAGAGAGAGAGAGAGAGAGAGAGAGAGAGAGAGAGAGAGAGAGAGAGAGAGAGAGAGCAGACAAGAGACATCAGAGAATGTATACAAAATAAACACAGAATACAAACAGTTGGAAGGCGCGGGGGATAAAAGTAAAAACAAAAAAAAAAATAAATAAATAAAATAAAACATAATAAAAACAAATCAAAGCAAAAAGAGCTCTGTCCCATATCTTTCTTTTCTCTTTCATCTACCCTTCTCTAACCCCTTTTTACTTTCTGTTTCCTCTCTCACCTTTTCCTGTTCATTATTCTTAAATTCCCCGTACTCTTACTCTTACTCTTACTCTTTCTCTTTCTCTCTCTCTCTCTCTCCTACAACAAAGTGAGACTGACCGACTGAATGGCAGAAAGAGAAAGAAACAGGGTAAGCGAGAGAGAGAGAGAGAGGAGAGAGAGAGAGGACAGAGAGGACAGAGAGAGAGGAGAGAGAGAGAGAGAGAGAGAGAGGAGAGAGAGGAGAGAGAGAGAGAGAGAGAGAGAGAGAGAGAAGAGAGAGAGAGAGAGAGAGAGAGAGAGAGAGAGAGAGAGAGGAGAGAGAGGGGGGATGGGTGGGGGGAGGACAGAGAGAGGACAGACAGAGGACATAGAGAACAAATACAGCGAAAAAGACGCACAGAGAGCAAAAACACTGATAAAGAAAGAGAGAGCAAAGAGACAGAGAAAAAACAGAGAGAAAGACACTGATAAAGAAAGAGCAAAGACAAACAGAAAGAGAAGAGAGAGCAAGAAAAGAGAGAAGAGAGAGCAAAGAGCCAAACAGAGAGAGAAAGAGAGAGCAAAGAGCCAAACAGAGAGAGAAAGAGAGAGCAAAGAGCCAAACAGAGAAGAGAGAGAGAGAAAAGAGAATAAAGAAAGAGAAGACAGACAGACAGACAGAGATAGAGACAGAGAGAGAGAGAGAGAGAGAGAGAGAGAGAGAGAGAGAGAGAGAGAGAGAGAGAGAGAGAGAGAGAGAGAGAGAGAGAAGAGAGAGAGAGAGAGAGAGAAGAAGAGAGAGAGACAGAGAGAGAAGAGAGGCAAAGAGCCAAACAGCGAGCGAGGGCGGAGACGGGAGCCGGGCGCGGGCACGGCGGGCATCCCGAGAATCCTCCTCCCGCAATGGCGCGGCGACGGCCAGAAATATCTCGCGAGCGTCTTGGAAGGAGATCGGGAACACGTAATTAACTTCGTCGTCTCTCCGCTTTTTCTCCCGGACCTCCTGTTCCTCCGTCGTTCCGTTCTTCCTTCGCTCTCTCGTTGTCTC
>NW_020870640.1:206470-210760 GCF_003789085.1 Penaeus vannamei | reverse complement strand
GAAGCTGCTTCTCGTTTACAACTAAAGGCTTCACAGGATAAATGTAGAATTTTTTAATCAAATATACAAAATGGAACTTTTCATATGCAAATTATGGAGTTTTGGACCGCCCACCCAGCTGCTTGTCCGGTCTTGAATTGGTCAGACCTGGAACTGGTACACAGATGGACAAGATTGCATGCATAAGTAGTATATATGTATGTTTAGGATAGATAATCTCTGTCTGTCTGTCTGTCTGTCTGTCTCTCTCTATGTATGTTGTATATATATATATATATATATATATATATATAATATATATAATATATATATATATATATATATATATATATATATATATATATATTATATATATATATATATAATATATATATATATATATATATATATATATTATATATATATATTATATATATATATTATATATACATATGTATTTATATATACATATATGTATAGGAACAAGTCCATTGTTCCAAGGCTCCTTTAACAGACTAATTATGCAGGATGAAATTTTGGTCCAGAAGCGAAGGCCCAGTCAAAACAACGGAAGCACTTTGCTCACCCCCCCCCCCAAAAAAAAAAAAATAATAATAATAATAATAAGGCAGGTGCCACACCCTTGGGAGGCAAGGTCGTGCTTACAGCTCTTTGGCACTAGCATGGAGTAGTGATGATGGATTTCCTGGGCAAAATGCACCATCAATTACAGGATCTTACTGCACGTCTACACAAATTGCGGGAGGCTGTCAAGACCACGAGGAATGATGACCAAAGGTGTCTGCCTCCTACAGGACAACGCGGGTGTTCGCAACTCTCACATTGCCCAAGATTGTAGCGCAGTCCCGTGGCTACAACATCCCTTTTTCGTCCTCCTTATTCTCCCAACCTTGCGCCATCTCATTTTCGTCTCTGTCTGTCCATGAAGGAATTTTTTGAAGGGCAAATGTTTCCAAGATTTCATGGCTTCAGACCCAACCTGTTGGCTGTAGACTGCGGACTGTAACAGAAAATATGTCGTAAGTTATGGACTGGAAATCAACACGTCCTATAAAGATGTTTATCTTTATGCTTGTGAAATTTCAGCATTCTGGGATAAGCGGAAGTGGGTCAGAAATCTTTAATGAGCGCACACGTACACACACACACACACACACAAATACATACGTACATACATATATATATATATATATATATATATATATATATATATATATATATATATATATAGATAGATAGATAGATAATATATATAGATATATCATAATAATCAACGTACGTACCTGTAATAAAATGATGATAATAGTAATAGTATAGATAAAACTAGCAATAACAACAATGATAATGAAAAAAGTAGTACCAATACAAAATCAATAGATTGTTTAATAAATATGCAGATAAAAGGGTAGCCAATCCATCAACCCGCTCACCAACCAATCCGCCAATAAACCAATCAATAACCCCCCCCCCACCCCCACCCCAAAAAAAAATCCACGCGTAAGTCATAAAACGATAGATAAATAGATAAAACTCCCAGAAGGGGTGTGGTGGGGGATGGGGGAAGTCAGGGGGGACGAGGACTCAGGGAGGGCACAGCAGGGAAGCCCCCATTGCCCGGAAACCTGTCTCGTTGGGGTCAAAAGCAAGGTTGAGAGAGAGAGAGAGAGAGAAAAAAATGGGGTACAGGAGCACTCATCTTAATGCATCTCAGGTTCGTTCTGTCGAGTCAAGGTCACGGGTACATTTTAGGATTTTTTTTTTTTTCTCTCGTTTTCTTTTTCATTGTAGGGGAAGGGTGGCTGGGAGGGGGGGTGGGTGGGGTGTTAGAGGGTGGGAAGAAGGTAGGGTAGGGTAAGGTAGAGGGAAGGTAAGGTGGTAAGTCGTGTGGCAGAGTGGATTTAACGAGAGACTCGGTCGATCATTGTTTTGGTGGTCGCGGTGGAATGACGAACGCATAGTATAAATCAGCGGGATGGTGGGAGGATGAGGTCTTCTCTCTCTCTCTCTCTCTCTCTCTCTCCTCTCTCTCTCTTTCTTTCTCATCTCTCTCTCTCTTCTCTCTCTCTCTCTCTCTCTCTCTCTCTCTCTCTCTCTCTCTCTCTCTCTCCTCTCTCTCTCTCTCTTTCTTTCTTCTCTCTCTCTCTCTCTCTCTCTCTCTCTCTCTCTCTCTCTCTCTCTCCTCTCTCTCTCTCTCTCTCTCTCTCTCTCTCTCTCTCTCTCTCTCTCTCTCTCTCTCTCTCTCCTCTCTCTTCTGTCCTGTCTCTCCTCTCTCTCTCTCTCTCTCTCTCTATCTCTCTCTCTGTCTCTATATCTATCTCATAATCAGCGGGATGGTGAGAGGATAGCTCTCTCTCTCTCTCTCTCTCTCTCTCTCTCTCTCTCTCTCTCTCTCTCTCTCTCTCTCTCTCTCTCTCTCTCTCTCTCTCTCTCTCTCTCTCTCTCTCTCTCTCTCTCCCTCCCTTCCTCTCTATCTTTATCTCTCTCTCTCTATCTCTATCTCTATAATATCAGCGGGATGGTGAGAGATGAGGTCCTCTCTCTCTCTCTCTCTCTCTCTCTCTCTCTCTCTCTCTCTCTCTCTCTCTCTCTCTCTCTCTCTCTCTCTCTCTCTCTCTCTCTCTCTCTCTCTCTCTCTCTCTCTCTCTCTCTCTCTCTCTCTCTCTCTCTCTCTCTCTCTCTCTCTCTCTCTCTCTCTCTCTCTCTCTCTCTCACTTAATATCGGTCTACGAATCTCTCGTGGGTCATTTACATAAAGTTCTGATGGCGCCATTAATGTTCCTCTATCTGTCTTTTACTGCCTGTATCAGTTATAGTCTACTGGTTCCAAATCTGCATTCTTTTCTTCTTCTTTTTTGCGCGCGGAGGACATAAAAATTTGCACTAATTTTGTGCAGACGTGAATGGCATTGCCGTATTTTGATAATAATTATTGTTATTATTATTATTTTAGGAATTAAGCCTATATTTTTTCATTGTGATTGATTTTTATTATATAGATTTGCCTATTTATTTATTTATTTTGCAATCCCCTCCCCAAAGAAGAAAAAAAAACCGTTGCGTTGTGTTTTAAATTCAAAGAAATTCTTAACGGCTTCGATCGTTGTTTTTTGAACCGCGGGTGTCGGTTGGCGAAATTTAATAATTGCCTGGAGGATTTAAAAATGACATATAATCTGGTACCTGTTTATCTATCTATCTATCGGTTATTTTATCTGTCTGTCACTATTTTATCTGTTCTATCACGTCCATCCATCCATACACAATGAATTAAATACCGGAATAAACAATTGATACAATTTGAATAATACGGCAAGATATAATGGAAAATGGACAATAAAAGTAGAAAAAGAAAAAGAAAATGGACCGAAGCGAAGATGAAGAAGAAAAAAAAACAAGAAAAGAAAGGAGGAAAGTCAAAGAAGGAAGAAGAAAAAGAAAAAGTAAAATAAATAAACTGAAAAATAAAAAGAAACAGTAAGAATAGTAGTCGAACAAGAAAAAAACAAGAAAAGAAAAAAAAAGAAGGCAAGGGGAAGAAAAGAATAAGAAAAACAAAGACAAACGAAGAAAAAAGCGAAAGAAAAAAAAAAAAAGAAAAAAGAAGCAAAAAACGAAAAAAGAAAAAAGCAAAATCGAAAGAAAGAACAAAAAAAAGTAAAATCGAAGAAAAAAAAAGAATAAAAAACAGAAAAATAAATAACATAAATATAGAAAAAAAATTAAAGAAAGAAAAAGCAAAATCAAAAGAAAAAAAATAATAAAAAACAGAAAAAAATGGCTAAAGACAGCCATTAAAAAAAGGGACCAGCTTCTCTCTAAATCAAAACACACGGTATATAGGACCGGTATTATTGGGTAAGGTAAGGGAAGCGGCGAAGAAATGAGAGGCTGCAACATAAATTTCTTGCGGCAGGGTATGAGGGGCCAAAGAGGAAGCAAGAAAACCATAAAACTTACGAATAAAATGCTGACGGCGATGTTTCTGCTGACTTTTTGGGGGCTTTTGTGGGGGGGGGGGTTCTTTTCTTTTCTTTTTTAATCTTTTCTTAATGGGACTACGTTTTTTTTTTTTGAGAAGAGGGAGAAAACTTTAAAGATTTCGTATTTCTAAAGAAAAAAAAAATAAAAAAAAAGAAAAAAGGTGAAGGCGGCGGCTACGTTTATGCTGACTGTTTGTACTCTTGGCTTTTGCGCGTGTTTTTTTTTTTTTTTTTTTTTTTTTTTTTTTGCCTTTTCTTTTCTTTTCGTAATGTGACTTCGGTTTTTTGAAGAGGAAGAAAACTTTTACGA
>NW_020870640.1:193970-198970 GCF_003789085.1 Penaeus vannamei | reverse complement strand
GATTAATGAAGATAATTCGTTATCCGGCAAAGAAGCCTCCTTACAACGGCCGTCTTTGACTCTGCTTGAACCGAAATGCTATTTTTTTTCGGAGATTTCCAGAGGTATTCATCGCGAGGGAGGCTTTCATGTCCCTTGAACCGCAGCTGATACCCCCCCCCTAACCCCCCCTGTATTTGTTCTTTTCCCTTTTCTTTTTTTCTATTGTTCTCTGCTTCTCCGTCTTGTCTCTGCGGCGGACTTCTCTCAAGATTTTTTTACCGTCCGGACATGCGGTGACGCCGTGACGCTCCTCCGATTTGTCGCGTCCCTCTTACGTCACGCTTCTTGTTGTTAACCATCCTTCTTTTTTTTTTTTTTTTTTAAATCACGGCTCTTCGCGACAGCCAATCTCTCGTATCGGATTCGCGTCTCATCCTAACTAATCATATTCCCGACGCGATTCATCAGCCAGACGTGTTGCATTTCCTCTTGCAACTCGAAGCAGCTCCTTGCTCTCGCCACGGCCTTTGCACACGTTCTCCGTTCTGACGCTGCGAGGGATCCGTTCCCCGACCTGGCTGAGCGTCACGGAACGAGCTTATGCCGCGGGAACGCACGTAGCTGCAGGAGGCGTACGGAGACGACCGACAACTAAAGAAAAAAAAGGGAAAAAGAAGAAAAAAGAAAGACGAAAGAAAAAGAAAAAGAGAAAAAGACTAAAAGAAAAGAAAAAAGAAAGACGAAAAAGAAAAACAAAAACAAAGACGAAAAAGAAAAGGAGAAAACAAATAAAGACGAAAAAGAAAAAGAAAGACGAAAAAAAGTTAAAAAAAAGACGAAAAAGAAAAACAAAAAGAAAGACGAAAAAGAGAGAGAGAAAAAAAGAAAGACGAAAAAGAAAAGAAATGACGCATGGAGGACGAAACCCAATACTCACGGCCAGGCGCAGAAGAGGCTGTCGTGACCTATGTTAAAGAAAAAAGAAGAGAGAAAAAAAAATATCTTGTGATTGATACGCCTTCTCTACCTTAAAAAAAAAAGAAAAGAAGAAAAAAAGTCTTGTTAATTAATGACATCTGACACCTTATCCTCTCGTGTTCTATTAACCGCAAAACCCTTATTCTGTTCTCGATTATTTTTAGTCATTTATGAACAAACCTCACCTGGTAGGATTATGTTCACTGCTGATTAAACTAGTATCAACTTGGTTTGGCTTTTACCTGCTTCTTAAATCGGGGATTTTTGTTAATTAAATTAGTCCTTATTTCATAATCAAATATGTATTTTTTTATTATTGTTACCTCAACTATTATTACTGTTATTATTATTATCATATTGATAGTAGTAGTTTGTTTATGATTATCATTATTATGGCTATGATCATTATTATCTTTGGTGATTTTGTTGTTGGTTTCTGTAGTATTGCTGTTTTGTTGTTGTTGATTATTGTTGTTGTATCGTCGTCGTTGCTGTTGTTTGTGTTTGTTATTGTTGTTTTTGTTATTATTGTTATTTTGTTATTTTTGTTGTTATTGTTGTAATTGCTGCTGTTATTTTGTTGTTATTGTTTAATTGCTATTGTTGTAATTGTTATTGCTATTATTGTTGTCATTGTTGTAGCGTTTTTCTCCATAAAAAATACTGTTGTATGATAGTTGCATTGACAGGGTTCGTCTCACTGTCACGTCGTCAGCATGTGTCAGGAAAATTGATTAGATAAAGGAAATGTTTGGTTATTTGATGAAATGATTTAGCCTTGATTTTTATTCTATATCCATGAGTTTTCATAGAATATCATAAAATCTTTTTACTAAACAGGACTGAGGTTAGTAGAGCCCTCCCCCCCCCTTTTTTTTAGAGAGAGAGAGAAAGCTTTTCGTTAAAAGGTTCTCTTACTTATTCTCGCTCATCCATTCACTCACTATCTCTCGCTCCTCTTCTCTCTCTCTCTTCTCTCTTTCTCTCTCTTCTCTCTCTCTCTCTCTCTCTCTCTCTTCTCTCTCTCTCTCTCTCTCTCTCTCTCTCTCTTCTCTCTCTCTCTTCTCTTCTCTCTCTCTCTCTCACCCTCCCTTCCACTTTCTCCACCTCCATCTCCCTCCGCCTCTATTTCCCTCCCTCTCTCACCCTCCCTTCCTTATCCTCCCTCCCTCCCTCCCTTACCCTCCCTCTCCTTCCCTCTACCTCCCTTCCCTCCCTCTCCCTCCCTCCCTCACCCTCCCTTCCTTCCCTCTACCCTCCTCTCTCCTCCCTCCCTCTCCCTCTCTCCCTCCCTCTCCTTCTCTTCCCTCACACACACACACACATTACGTGACTGAGGTGAAAAGACATGTACACTTCTTATGTCATTACTTGCAACACGACACCCAGTCAGTGTAGTCAGCGAAGAATTCTCATAATGCTGCTTAGCGTTTTATTTATTTCCTATCTGATGGAGTTTAGAGATGATGATGAAGATGATGCATTGTAGCGGTAGGAATAGTAACTGTTAGTAGCACGTTAGTAGCAAGTTAGTAGAATATTAGTAGCAATAGTAACTGTTAGTAGTAGTAGTGATGGTAACAAGTAACAGTAGTAATAGTAACTGATAGTAACTGTTTTGTAGAATATATTAGTAGTAATAGTAACTG
This sequence comes from Penaeus vannamei, assembly GCF_003789085.1. Taxonomy (NCBI): domain Eukaryota; kingdom Metazoa; phylum Arthropoda; class Malacostraca; order Decapoda; family Penaeidae; genus Penaeus; species Penaeus vannamei. The sequence continues at coordinate 196,361 of NW_020870640.1, read as the reverse complement.
TTAGAATAGTAGTAATAGTAACTGTTAGTAGAATATTAACTGTTAGTAATAGTAACTGTTTAGTAGAATAAGTGTGATAGTAACTGTTTGTAGAATATTAGTAGTAATAGTAACTGTTAGTAGAATATTGGTAGTAATAGCAACTGTTAGTAGAGTATTAATAGTAATAGTAACTGTTAATAGGATATTAGTAGTAATAGTGTGTAGTGGTAGTTGGAGTATAGCTATTAGTAGTTGTAGCAGTAGCTGTAATTAAAGTAGCAGTAGTAATAGCAGGAGTATTAATAGTATTAGTTGTATTAGAGTTAGTAGAAGTAGTAAGGGCAGCATTATCGCCATCAATATGTGTAGTAGTAGTAACAGGACTATCAGTAGTATCCGTTGTAGCAGAGTTAGTAGAAACAGCAACGGTAGCATGATCGCCATCAATATAGGTATTAGCAGTAGCAGCAGTATTAGTAGTACTAATTGTACAAGAGGTATTAGGAATAGTAATGGTTGTATTATCACCACCAATATATGTAGGAGTTAGCAAGGGTATAAATAGCCTCATTTGTAGCAGAGAGATGGTGAGGGTAGTTTTATCATCCACCATATATGTAGGAGTTAGCAGGGGGTATAAAATAGCATTATTTGTAGCAGATGGATGGTAAGGGTAGTTTCATCACCACCAATATATGTTGGAGTTAGCAGGGGTATAAATAGCATCATTTATAGCCTGAGATGGTAAGGGTAGTTTTATCACTACCCAATATATGTAGGAGTTAGCAGGGGTATAAATAGCCTCATTTGTAGCAGAGAGATGGTGAGGGTAGTTTCATCATCACCAATATATGTAGGAGTTAGCAGGGGTATAAATAGCATTATTTGTAGCAGAGAGATGGTAAGGGTAGTATTATCACTACCAATATATTTTAGAGTCAGCAGGGGTATAGATAGCATCATTTGTAGCAGAAAGATGGTATGGGTAGTTTTATGACCACCAATATATTTTAGAGTTAGCAGGGGTATAGATAGCATCATTTGTAGCAGAGAAATGGTAAGGGTAGTTTCATCACCACCAATATATGTAGGAGTTAGCAGGAGTATAAATAGCCTCATTTGTAGCAGAGAGATGGTGAGGGTAGTTTTATCATCACCAATATATGTAGGAGTTAGCAGGAGTATAAATAGCCTCATTTGTAGCAGAGAGATGGTGAAGGTAGTTTTATCACCATCAATATATGTAGGAGTTATCAGGGGTATTAATAGCATCATATGTAGTCAGAGAGATGGTAATGGTAGTATTATCACTACCAATATATTTTAGAGTTAGCAGGGGTATAGATAGCATCATTTGTAGCAGAAAGATGGTAATGGTAGTATTATCACTACCAATATATGTAGGAGTTAGCAGGGGTATAAATAGCATCATCTGTAGCAGAGATTTTGGTAAAATGGTAATATATCACTACCAATATATATTAGAGTTAGCGGGGGCATAGATAGCATCATTTGTAGCAGAAAGATGATGGTATGGGTAGTTTTATGACCACCAATATATTTTAGAGTTAGCAGGGGTATAGATAGCATCATTTGTAGCAGAGAAATGGTAAGGGTAGTTTCATCACCACCAATATATGTAGGAGTTAGCAGGAGTATAAATAGCCTCATTTGTAGCAGAGAGATGGTGAAGGTAGTTTTATCACCACCAATATATGTAGGAGTTAGCGGGAGTATAAAATAGCATTATTTGTAGCAGAAAAGATGGTATGGGTAGTATTATCACTACCAATATATATTAGAGTTAGCAGGGGTATAGATAGCATCATTTGTAGCAGAGGGATGGTATGGGTACTTTTATCACCATCAATATACGTGGTAGTAAAACAATAGCGGTGAAAATGACCTCGGTACCTAACGCCCAAACCATCTATCTTCTTCGGTAAAAAAAAAAAAAAAAAAAGGAACCCACTGCTCCCTCAGGCCATGACCGTCTATCTCCTATGAACAAAAAGGGACCTGCTTGAAGAACGACCAAGGTGTTTTATAGTATGACAGTGCCATTAATTCCCCGACCATTTAGCACCCTGGTTAAGGCCTTTGATTAATGGCCGGCGCGCTAAACAGGGACTTATTGCAAGTAAGGGTGCGAGTGCGTGTGACGAAGAATTTGTACTGATTTTCTTTTTTTTTTTTTTGGGGGGGGGGGGGTAGCCACACGCGAGCGATTACTTGTAGGTACACGAGTATATTCACACGCACGAACACGTGGCTACGCACACGCGTACACATATTCAAACACACACGCACACACACTCAAAACAACACGCACAGTCACACACGACACCAACAAACACGAGACACTATACTCACACGCACACGACAGTACACAACACACTCACACTAATC
>NW_020870640.1:181470-186470 GCF_003789085.1 Penaeus vannamei | reverse complement strand
CAGCGCCCATCAACAGCTACCCTGGCTATCCTATTACTTTGAAGTTTCAGAAGACCACCTGCACGCTATTAGGTTGAGGGGCTGCGGCTCTGAATATTTGATGAGCTGGTTAGTATGGACGGGCTGATGGATAGATGTAAACGCACACGAAGACACACACACACTCAAATGCATATATCTGCATGTGTGTGCGAATGCGTCTAGAAACGGAGAGGGAGAGAAAGAGAGGGAGTTAAGGAAAGGAGAGAGAGAGAGAGAGGGAAAGGGAGAGAGAGAGGAGGAAAGAGGAGAGGGGAGAGAGAAAGAGAGAAAGAGAGAGAGAGAGAGAGAGAGGGAGGTGAGAGAGAGAGAGAGAAAGAGGAAGTGGGGAGAGAGAGAGAGAGAGAAGAAGGGGGGGAGAGAGAGAGAGAGAGAGAGAGAGAAGGTGGAGGGGGGAGATCTGCGCCTATATGCGTGCATATACTTACCTTTCATTTATGCAGAAGCACGAGAAGCAAGCTAAAGAGAGATACACAAGTTCTAAGACGATGTTCGCAAATCTGTCAAACGTAAGCTACCGAAGTGGAGTGAAAAGTAGAGAAAGAAGAAGCAGAAAAAAGAAGAGAGAGAGAAAGAAAAAAAAGAAAGAAAAACATCGCTAGCCGCCCCATCACTGCCAGATGAATTGAAGAGCACTAGACTGGATTGAATTTCACGAAAACCCCAAAATCACGGTATATGAGATCAAGCACGCACCGAATTCATTACCATGACACTTCGCACATGCAGAAGGCCTCGCTCCCTCCCGAGTTAATGGGATGCTATTCAGGTATCGTTGGACATCACTGACTTCCCGTAATTTTGAGTCCAAACTATCTTCCATTATTGATAGCATTTGGGAAACCGTATCAGGACAGTACGTAAAAAAAAAGAGATATATTTGCTCCGGTATTTCTGCGGGTGTTGGAAATATATGAAGTTCGACTCGGATGCCATCATCAGAGACATCGTCTTCGTGAATGCGTCGATTCAAACACTTCCGTGATGTTGGTGTCGCCATCTGTTGGTGACCGGCGCAACTAAGCAAGCAGCGTTGAGGCGTGCTGAATCATAAGGATTTTGATCTCTCTCTCTCTCTCTCTCTATCTATCTATCTATCTATCTATCTATCTATCTATCTATCTATCAATCTCTCTCTCTTCTCTCTCTCTCTCTCTCTCTCTCTCTCTCTCTCTCTCTCTCTCTCTCTCTCTCTCTCTTCTCTCTCTCTCTCTCTCTCTTTCTCTCCTTCCCTTCCTCCCTCCCTCCCCCTCCCTCCTCCCTCTTCCTCCCTCCTTTCACCCTTCTCTTCCTCCCCTTCTCCTTTCTCCCTTCTCCCTCTCCACCTCTCCATCTCTCTCTCTCCTCCCTCCCTCTCCTCTCTCTCTTCTCTCCCTCCCTCCCAATCTCTCTCTCTCTCTCTCTCTCTCTCTCTCTCTTTCTCACTCTCTCTCTCTCTCTCTCTCTCTCTCCCTCCCTCCCTCTCTCTCTCTCTCCCTCCTTCCCAATCTCTCTTTCTTTCTCTCTCTCTCTCTCTCTCTCTCTCTCTCTCTCTCTCTCTCTCTCTCTCTCTCTCTCCTCTCTCTCTCTCTCTCTCTCTCTCTCTCTCTCTCTCTCCCTCTCCACCTCTCTCACCCTCCCTCCCTCCCTCTCTCCCTTCCTCCCTCCTTTCACCCTTTCTCCCTCCCTCCCTTCTCCCTCTCCACCTCTCCACCTCTCTCTCTCTCCCTCCCTCCCAATCTCTCTTTCTCTCTCTCACTCTCTCTCTCTCTCTCTCTCTCCCTCCCTCACAATCTCTCTTTCTCTCACTTGAAAAAAAAAGAAAAAAAAAACGCTACAACTTTCAAAAACATCACATCTAAGCCATTATCCCAGAGTACAACGTGTAACCTGTCGAAACAAGTAGTAAAATGATAACCGGATACGGTGCCTGTGTAATCATGCACATCGGATATTCACTTAACTTGGCTTTTTTTTCCGTTCAAATTTCGGGTGTATAACATGTCAAAGATCCTATCAATGATGCCGGTTTAATCTTCGAGAATCTCTATTGCTGATGGGGTTATCAGTTTTGTTGCCATTTTTGTTTATGCTGTTGTTATTATTATTATCATTATTATTATTATCATTATTATTATTATTATTATTATTATTATTATCATTATTATTATTGTTATTGTTATTATTATTACTGTTATTATTATTATCATTATTATCATTGTTATTACTATCATTATCATTTTTATCATTATTACGATTGTTATCATTTTTCATATCTTTAGTATAATCATTATCATTAGAACTGTTATAGCGATGATCATTGTCGTTATTATTGTTGTAGTTAGTAATAATAGGAGTAGTAGTAGTAGTAGTATCATTTTTATTATTGTCATTATCATTTTTATTATCATTGATATTAATATCATTATTGTCATCAATATTGTAATAACACCATTTTTTAATTCTTTTTATTATTTTCATTACAATTATGTCATTATTCTTACTATTAAATCATTATTATTATCATTATCATCATCATCTTCATTATCATTATTATTATTGTTGTTGTTGCTGTTGTTATTATTTATGCTATCATTATTATCATTATTATTATCATTATTGCTATATATATCCCTATTGTTATTATCATTATCATTATTATTATTATTATTATTGCTATATATATCATTATTGTTATTATCATTATCATTATTATTATTATCATTATTAATACTATTATCATTATTATTATCATTATTATTAATGATATTGTTATTATTATTGTTATTATTATTATCATTATTAATACTATTATCATTATTATTATCATTATTATTAATGATATTGTTATTATTATTGTTATTATTATTATCATTATTTTTATTATCATTATCATTGTTATTAGTTTAGTAATTATTATTATTATTATTATTATTATTATTATTATTATTATTATTATTATTATTATTATTATTATTATTATTATTATTGTTATTATTATTATTATTGTCATTATTATTATATTATATATTATTATCATATTATTATTATTATTATTATTATTATTATTATTTTCATCATCATCATCATTATCATTATCATTATCGTTATTATTATTATTATTATTATTATTATTATTATTATTATTATTATTATTATTATTATCATTATTATTATTATTATAGTTACTCTTATCATCATCCTTATTGTGATCATTATTGCTATAATTATTACCTTTGTTATTATCATTGTTATTTTTATTATTATTATCATTATTATCATGATCATCATTTTTATTATTGTTATTATCATTATTCTCATTATTATTATCATTATTATAATTTTTCTTTTCATTATTTTAATTATCTATTAGCCTCATTAATATTGTCATTATTGCAACAAATATCATTGTTATTATTATTATCATTATTATTACTATTATCATTATCATATTTTTTCTTATTGATAATATTATTACAATTATTATTATTATTATTATTTTCACTTTCATTATTATCATTAATAATCATCATTATCATTATCATTATTGTTGTAAATATTATGATTGTTATTAATATTATCGCTGCTATTTTTATAATTATTATTATTGTTATTATATCATCATCATCATTATCATTTTCATTAATACAGGGATCATCATCATCATCCTTTTATGGTTATTGCTATGAATATCATCATCATTATTGTTATCATTAGTAAAAATTATCATATTCTTTTGTTTATTATCATTATTTTTGTTATTATTATCATTATTATCATTATTGTTATTACTATATTATTGCAGTCATCCTTATTAATGTTATCATCATCATCATCATCATCATCATCATCATCATATCATCATATTGTTATTATTATTAATATTATTATTTCTATTGTTATTATTATTATTATTATTATTATTATTACTATTATCATTACTTATTATATTATTATTATTATATTATTATTATTATATTATTATTATTATTATTATTGATGTAGTTAACATTGATATTATTCTTATCATCTTCATCATCATCATTAACATTATCATAGTTTCGTGTGTCAATAGTATCATTATCTCATCGTCACCATCACCATCACCATCACCAATTTCACTCCATGACATTGTGTGGCTCCAATTTTCTTCCGAGAGTCATCAGTTAACAAAGCACTTTATCTAAATAACATCTAAAAGTAGTTAGGTAAGTTTCTGCTTCGGTCACCCCCCCCCACCCCACTCCCCTCCCCTCTCCCCCCCCCCCCTCCCTCCTTTCCTCGATGCGCATCTAAGGTACAAATCTTTTTTTTTTTTTTTTTTTTTTTTTTTTTTTTTTTTTTTTTTTTTTTTTGGCCTGGTGCAGTAATCACATCTTTGGACATGATTTAATGAAAGGTAATTGTCCAATTTTCTTTGCTTGTACCTTGCGTGTAAGATGTAAATGAACCACATTGGATATTATTGCCCTGTTGATAAGCGTCTATGGTTTTGTTAATTCCAGTTATTATTGGCGATAATGTTGATGATAAAGTCTTGTAAAAAAAATTGCTGTAACTCCCCTGGAATTATTTCCTTACAACAGATATTTAAGAAATAGCAAAGCAAAAAAAAAAGCGGGAACGAATAATAATACTCGTTTTCTTCCGGATCAACGGAATAAAAAACAAAAAAAGATCAATAAATAAAAAAAAACAAAAGAAGACATAGCGGAAATTGCGAATACCTGGAATTTCAAGCACTGTCTTTAATCTCAAAGTTATTTTCCTACGCGCCTCTTTGACACATAATCCGGCTTTTAACTTCAGGCTTGGAATACAAAACTATCCACATCGGAGGCTCCACGTTCATCCACATTTTCCAGTTGCCAATCACCGAATAAAACGACCGGTTTACACGTCAACGCAATACGCCTTTGGAGAGTTGCCATAGGTCGCTAAATACACAATGGTACAATTTTTTAGCAATACGTGTCTGTCTC
>NW_020870640.1:161470-166470 GCF_003789085.1 Penaeus vannamei | reverse complement strand
AAGTGATTTAGAAGATTTAGAATCTAAAAATAGACCTAATTCTGTTTTCACCTACGGTATTGCATTTTAAAATAACGTAGGAAGTCGTGATGGTGTATAATTGTAGTACATTACTATATTCTCACCGGACGCTATTCGTGGAAACCCATAATATGAGTACAAAACACACACATAGTAGAGTACCTGTTCTATCTCGAAACGGTGGATGATGATCTTGGCACCGTGTATTTACGTCTAAATATTCACACTTTTCTTTCTCTATTTTTTTTTTTTTTTTCGAAAGTGACAACATAGAGTTCATATTTACACTTTTCTTTCTCTATTTTTTTTTTCGAAAGTGACAACATACAGTTCATATTCACACTTTTCTTTCTCTATTTTTTTTCGAAAGTGATAACATACAGTTCATATTTACACTTTTTCTTCTCTACTTTTTTTTTCGAAAGTGACAACATACAGTTCATATTCACACTTTTCTTTCTGTTTTTTTTTTTTCGAAAGTGACAACATACACTTCATATTCACACTTTTTCTTCTCTACTCTTTTTTTTTCGAAAGTGACAACATACAGTTCATATTCACACTTTTCTTTCTCTGTTTTTTTTTTTCGAAAGTGACAACATACACTTCATATTCACACTTTTCTTTTTTTTTTTTTCGAAAGTGAAACATACAGTTCATATTCCACTTTTCTTTTCTTTTTTTTTTTTCGAAAGTGACAACATACAGTTCATATTCACACTTTTCTTTCTCTATTTTTTTTCGAAAGTGACAACATACAGTTCACGCTTTTCCTTTTCTCTTCTTTTTTTTTTTCTTTCTTTCTAGAGTGACAGTATATTTACGCAACTGCCTATCACTTTGTGCAGACCTGTTTCTTTTAGCGATTTCATACGCACCGCGAAGTGTAAAGTACAGCTAATGGAAGTTAAGAGTATCTTTGTCCTTTTTTTTTTTTTTTTTTTTTTGTCTTTTTTCGTCAATCGTTTTTGTTTCGTTTCGTTTTTTTCTTATTCTTCCCCCGCAGTGACGAAGTGTGTTTCGCGAGAGAGAAACAAAAACTCTCGATTTCAGAGTGTCGGCTTCACTTCAGGCGGTCTTTGTGCGCGGATCCGCTTTCGGAAATATTAATGCTGGCGCGAGCATACGTTATCCCGTAATCCCTAGTAATTGGTTTTAAGTATTTAGGGATGTTTACACTCATCAAGATCAAGAAGTTGAGGCTTTACATTTCTTTTTTAAGCTCCTTTTTTTCTTCTTCTTCTTCGCGACAGGCAGCGGCAGAGGAGCGCTTTGATTAGGTTAATAACAAATTCGTTCTATTCATGTCTGCGTCCGATTTCCATTTTTTCCGTTATTCAATCGGTTTAATCCGATGGTGTCCGATGCCGCAGGTGCTCCTTCGCGTGGAATTATGCTTCTGCAGCGTAAGACGACAGTGCTGCCGAAGAAAATCTTTTGGCGCCAAAATGGAAGGAGAGTTGCATTACGAACTTATTTTTTTTTTATTATTAATTCATTAATTTAATTATCTATTTTGCTTTCGTATTTTCGTTATTTCTTTTTCATTAATTCAGACATTTTTCTCTCTTTGAATTATGGCAAATAAAAATCACATTCAGTTTGCGAATCGTTGAGGACAAAGGGTGTTTACCCGGAGGATGACGTCACCAAGGACGATTTGCTTTTACGCCTGGTTTGATATTCAAAATCGTCAAACTCGGGGGTCGTGTTTACTATCCGCGGCCATTCAGCTGGGTTGCAAGTCATATTCAAATGCGGTAAGAGTAATTTGCTGATTTCTTAGGCTCGAGACCGAAATGCGAATAAATCATAACGGAATAGACGGCTTATTCCAAAAATAAACCGAGGATTTCGATCTTTAAAAAAAAAAGGGTCTCGATCCTAAGATTTTTTATATGAACCTAAAGCGTTGGCGTTAGATCCCTTATGCGAGATTGGGAATTGCGTCGGTTATTAAGTCACCTTGTCCGATTCCAATCCTCTTGCTCCTTTCAGCTCTACTCTCCTTTATAGCAATGAGCAATGTAAAAAAAGAGAAAAAAAAAATAGTTGCGAGTTATGATTATATTTATAGACCCTTGTTTACCTATATTTTTTTCTGAAGAAGCGGTGAACGTGACGAAGTTGGGGTTACGTGGGAGAGGTTGCCGCCGCGTTCGAATGCGTGACTTCGGCTTAGACGTTTGAATCTTTGCAGGTCTGACTTGACGACACGTGCGATATTTTTCGATCTTATGCATCCAATATTTAGAATTTGATAATATATATATATATATATATATATATATATATATATATATATATATATATATATATATATTAATCTATATTTCGTAGTAGAATATGATGCCAGTTAGGGTTTCTTGTTATCTTAATCCGATAGCAGCCAGTGGTAGGACTATATATATATATATATATAAATATATATAATATATATATATATATATATATATATATATATTAATGCATAATGGAATATTTAAAGCTTTGATAAAGTCCCAACTTTTGCAGTTTGGTTTTCATGACACAATTATTTCTTTTTATCCATAACATTATCGTTTAATTGATGATGATTCGAACATTCAATAGAAGGTGAAGGTTACAAAATACACATAACGACTTACAAAACAAACAAATAATTATAATAATATTAATGATAATAATTTTGATAATAATAATGATAAAATTAAAAAATAAATAAAATCAAGTATCGTCGTTGTTTTCATGATCGCTGTGTATTTGTTTTGTTTATTTTTTCTTCTTGTTTTTCTTATTCATGAAATCAAACTTTCAAAACACGAGCAAACTGAAGGCTCTTTGTACTGGGCGGTTTCTTGTTGCTTTCTTGTCTTGTTGATTGTCTTTCTGTTTTTTGTGTCTGTCTGTAACTCGCTTTCTCTCTCTCTCTCTCTTTCGCTCTTCTCGCTTTCTCTCTCTCTCTCTCTCGCTCACTCACTCTTTCTCGCTTACTCTCTCTCTCTCTCTCTCTCACTCACTCTTTCTCGCTTACTCTCTCTCTCTCTCTCTCTCTCTCTCTCTCTCTCTCTCTCTCTCTCTCTCTCTCTCTCTCTCTCTCTCTCTCTCTCTCTCTCTCTCTCTCTCGCTCTCTCGCTCTCTCTCTCTCTCTCTCTCTATCTCTCTCTATCTCTCTCCTTCTCTCTGTCTCTCTCTCTCTCTCTCTCTCTCTCTCTCTCTCTCTCCTCTCTCTCTCTCTCTCTCTCTCTCTCTCTCTCTCTCTCTCTCTCTCTCTCTCTCTCTCTCTCTCGCTCACTCACTCACTCTCTCGCTCACTCTCCCTTTCTCTCTTGCTCTCTCGCTCTCTCTTGCTCTTTCTCTCTCGCTTACTCACTCACTCTCACTCTCTCTCTATTTATCTATCTATCTATCTCTAACAGGTAGGTCAGTTAGCAAAACATTCAAATGAAAAAATGTGTTAAGTGCTTTCTTCGAGATTATGAGGACCAGGTACGGACCATCAAAAAAAAAAAAAAAAAAATGAAGAAAAGTGGACATGGTACCGTCTGGTATTATGAAAGTATTGTAGGGACATGTGATTGACTATATAAAGTCTATAACGGACCATTTCGGAGACCAGGCTACGCATAGGATATCAGTACACTCTACATTACGTACAGGATGCGGTTTTGGAGACAAAGCAGAACAAAATACTGTCTCTCTCTCTCTCTCTCTCTCTCTCTCTCTCTCTCTCTCTCTCTCTCTCTCTCTCTCTCTCTCTCTCTCTCTCTCTCTCTCTCTCTCTCTCTCTCTCTCTCTCTCTCTCTCTCTCTCTCTCTCTCTCTCTCTCTCTCTCTCTCTCTCTCTCTCTCTCTCTTCGTTTCTTTCCCTTCATTCATTTTCCTGTGTTCTATTTAGTAATTGTTTTTACACATAGATGGCTCCACAAGTACTAAGTAACCAATGAGCCAATTATGAGTACTACTTGTCTCACCTGTTTACCCTGATACTAACTAGGAATCTAGGCAAGGTGAACTCTGAACATTGAGTTGAATGGGAAAACTGGGACCTATTACGCTATGTTGAACTGAGACATTACGCTTACTATGTTGGTCAACCCCGCCAAAACTAACGACACCTTTTCAGACCCAAGGGAAAACGAGCTTGAGGAATACAGCCATGAACCCGCATGATGTGGCCAGAGGCAAATGTTCAGCCCCCATTTTTAACCCTCAGAGTACGCTCGTGATCGCAACGACGTGTGTAAGCGAAGCAACCTGGGATTAGATGAGTGTGTGTGAATTTGTGTGCGTGTGTGTGTGTTTGAGAGTGAGAGGGAGGGGGAGGGTTCCCGCTGAGCTGGGGATGCCATGTCGCGTTTTGTTATTTATTTATTTTTTTGGTTCTTGTCTGTCTTTGTTGTTTTTAATGGATTTTGGTTGGTTTGTTTGGATGGTCGTCTTTTTCTCGTTGTTTTTTATTTTACATGTGATGGTTTTTCCGATGGCTGAAAGTGGGTTGCCGCGTCATGTATTTATGTATTGATATAATCTGTATCATTATTTTAGTTGTTTCCCCGTCACCCCCTCACCCTATTTCGTTCTTTCTTTTTTGTTTGTTTATTCTTCTCTTCGCTCTCCCCTTTTCTTTCGTTTTAGATATTAGTTGATCGATTAGCAAGTGTACAGTTATTGTACAGAGATCCCAATAGATGGAAAAGAGTTGCCGTGTCGTATTTTTTTATTCATTTATTTTTTTCTAATGTCCCACTTTTCTATCTCTCTTTCTTTGATTAGGTATGTGGGGAGGAGGGGAGGGAAGGGGGGGTATGTAGATAGAGAATGAGGAAGATGAGGAAGAGAAGGAGGGAAGAGGGATAGGGGAGGAAGATAAAAGGCAAAGGAGAAGGAAGAGGAAAAAGAGATATGTATATATATATATATATATATTATATATATTAATATATATATATGTACAGTCACGTTCAAAACTCTTGTCAAGCGCATTTCGAATTCCATTTC
>NW_020870640.1:136470-148970 GCF_003789085.1 Penaeus vannamei | reverse complement strand
GAGAGAGAGAGAGAGAGAGAGAGAGAGAGAGAGAGAGAGAGAGAGAGAGAGAGAGAGAGAGAGAGAGAGAGAGAGAGAGAGAAGAGAGAGAGAGAGAGAGAGAGAGAGAGAGAGAGAGAGAGAGAGAGAGAGAGAGAGAGAGAGAGAGAGAGAGAGAGAGAGAGAGAGAGAGAGAGAGAGAGAGAGAGAGAGAGAGAGAGAGAAGCAGGGGAGAGAGAGAGAGAGAGACAGAGACAGAGAGAGAGAGAGCGAAAGGAAGAGGGAAGAAGAGGAAATGGGAGAAGATCTGAACTAATGGAATGATTTGCATTGCAAAACTATTGCTTTTGATATAGGCCCGTCTGAGTGACTGATTATATCAATGGTTTTCTCTATTATCCTATTCTGTTTCGTTATTATTTTGATACTGATGTGTGGCATTCTAGATTAGCCTAGAAATGTGCAAACACACAAACGCTTAATAACATAGATACGAACGCATACAAATTTGTATACACACAAAGTTACAGTTACACAGTATCTTTCTCTCTCTTCTCTCTCTCTCTCTCTCTCTCTCTCTCTCTCTCTCTCTCTCTCTCTCTCTCTCTCTCTCCTCTCTCTCTCTCTCTCTCTCTCTCTCTCTCGCTCTCTCTCTCTCTCTCTCTCTCTCTTCCTTTTCCTCTATCTGTCTATATCCCTCTCTTTGTTACTTTTTCATCCTTCCCTCTCCCTTTCTCTCTCTTCTCTCCTCTCCCCCCTCCCCTTCCTCCTCATCACCTCACTCTCCAAATTATCCATGTCCTTCCTCTGTCATCTCTCTCTTTCCCTTCCTCTGCCATCTCTCTCTTTCCCTTCCTCTGCCATCTCGCTCTTTTCCTTCCTCTGCCATCTCTCTTTCCCTTCCTCTGCCATCTCTCTCCTTCCCTTCCTCTGCCATCTCTCTCTACCCCTTCCTCATCTCAATTTTTTCTCTTCTCTTCCTCTGCCATCTCTCTCTACCCCTTCCTCTTCTCAATTTCTCTCCCCGCCCTCCTTCTTTCCCTACCCCTCACTCCCTACCCGCCCTCACTCCCTACCCGCCCTCACCTGCCCTCCTCTCCCCCACAGGGCCCCGTGGACTACCCAAACATCGGCACCGGCTGCTATGCTTTCCGCCTTCGCCCATCCGTCAACCCAAGCCCCATCTACCACGGGTTCCTCTGGCTCAAAGCTAAGGTCAATGTCACCAACATGGACGACTGGAACACCACCTTCTTTCTACAGCCCGATCACGGACGGTGAGTAAAATGAGGGATGGGGATGGAGGGAGAGGGAGGGATGGAGGGAGAGGAAGAGGGGAAGAGAGAGAGAGGAAGGGGGAGGGGGGAAGGGAGATGGAGGAGGGAAGTAGGGAAGAGAGAGAGGAAGGGAGGAAGGGGGGATGGGGAGATTAGGGGGGAATGGAGAGATGGAGGGAGAAAGGAGGGAGGGGAAGTAGGGGAGAGAGAGAGGAAGGGAAGGAGAAGGGGGGGGGAGGGAGGTAGGGAGGAGGGAAGTAGGGGAAGAGAGAGGGAGGGAAACATGAGGGGAGAGAGAGAGGAAGGGAGAATGGAGAGATGGAGGGAGGGAGGTGAAGTAGGATAAGAGAGAGAGAGAGAGAGAGAGAGAGAGAGAGGCGGACAGGCAAACATACAGACACAGACACACACACAAGCAAGTGTCAAAATTAATTAAGTCATTCCGTGGTTACCTCATTAATGACCTGACTTCCATCAGCCTCCCCAGCCTCCTCTCCTCTTGTCCTTGTTGTCCTTCATATATTATTAACATTCACAACATTCTCGGACTTCATTCTCGAAACATGGATGCCATCTCAAAAAAAAAAAAAAAAAAAAAAAAAAAACTTTTTTTTTTTTTTTTTCTTTTTTTTTTTTTTTTTTTTTTTTTTAGAATAATAAATCTTTGTAAAACTATCTTGCCTCTGATCTTGAACTATCTTGCTCTGATTATTGAAACAACTACTCCCAGTTCGCCCATTTATCACGCTTATTAGACCTCGTTACAGAAACAGTACATGCTTTATACGGCCTGTCTGTTTTATGACCTTCCGCGGTATGATGATGGTTGTAACGAATATAGAACAGACCTGACCTGTGGCTATTTGAAAGTAGTGATGGATGCCATTCTATAAATATTTATAATTTCGAATGGGCGAGCATAATTAGGCCCGTCGTCTCAATCACTAATGGTACCGGGGAGTAGATTTCAAAAGATATAATTGGGTCGTTTGAATTCAAAGGTTTTGAAGACCGTTACTGGTTTTCCAAATGATGCGCTTGTTTTATTCATCACTTTCGTTCTTCTTTCTTTCTTTCTGTTTGTTGTGGTGGTTACTGTAGTTGTTTCGTTTTTTTTTTTTTTTTTTTTTACTTTTTGTTTGTTGTGGTTGTTACTGTAGTTGTTTCGCTTTAACGGTGGGCAGTTCCAACGCTCTTCGATATCTGAGCGTTGTTTCCTAGTTGTTAGGTTAAATGTGCTAGAGAACGCTTATAAAAAGGACTCCAAAAATGCTAGTGGTACTTCTTCTCTTCTCTCTCTCTCTCTCTCTCTCTCTCTCTCTCTCTCTCTCTCTCTCTCTCTCTCTCTCTCTCTCTCTCTTCTCTCTCTTCTCTTCTCTTTCTCTCTCTCTCTCTCTCTCTCTCTCTCTCTCTCTCT
Organism: Penaeus vannamei; assembly: GCF_003789085.1. Lineage (NCBI taxonomy): Eukaryota > Metazoa > Arthropoda > Malacostraca > Decapoda > Penaeidae > Penaeus > Penaeus vannamei. The sequence continues at coordinate 146,297 of NW_020870640.1, read as the reverse complement.
CTCTCTCTCTTCTCTCTCCTCTCTCTCTCTCTCTCTCTCTCTCTCTCTCTTCCGTCATTTTTATTCCCTCCCTCCCCCTCTCGCATTACAAGTGTATGTGTTTATGCGTGCACACACACACACACACACACACACACACACACACACACACACACACACACACACACACACACACACACACACACACACACGCAAAGCCTTTGAATATCTTACTCACCCCCCCCCTTACATACACACACACTAAAATATTGAACGTAACTGGATCACTATCTCCTGAGCGTTGAAATCACCCAAACAGCCCCACTCGCTATTTTAATTATGTCGTACTAATGGCAATAACAAAAGAGTTTAATGATGATAATGATGCTGATAACGATAATGATAATGACAGTATGAATGATAATGATATATATTGATAATGGCAGTATCAGTATTGGCATCATAATGATAATGATTTATCATAATCATGATGGTTATAGTAACAGCAAAATCGACAACAAAAACAACAATGATAATGATTATTATAACAGCAATGCAAAAAGCACTGGTAGTAGTGATGATTATGATAATCACAATGTGGATAGTAATAATAATAATAAGTATAAAAATGATAATGACAATGATGATAATGATAGTAATAAATATGATAACATTATTCAGTAATGATAATGACAGTAATGAGATAATGATAATATTAATGTTAATAATATTTACAATGATAATGATAATACAGAAATAATGATGATGATGCTAATACTCATAATGATAATGATAAAAATGATAGCAGCAGCAAAATGATAATAGTCGTAGTAATAGATAATAATGATCATTATGATAAAAAATGAAAAGAATATGAATGATGATGATGATGATTATAATGCATTGATGGCAATAAGGATCCTAATATTGATAGTAATGGTAATAAAACTAATAATGATAATAATAATAATAATAATATTAATGATAATAAAATGATATGGATAATGATAACAGTGAAGAGATGATAATGATAGTGATATTGATAATGACGATGATGACATTGATAATGATGATAATGATAATTTAATCATGATGGCGATGATGATAACAATAGTAATAATAATCTTGACAATGATAAATTTAGTGATAGTAATGATAAAGATAACAATGATACTAGTAATAATAGGAACAGTAGTGATAATATTGATAATGAAATTTATGACAATGATGATGATAAATGATGTAATAATGTAATATAATACTGGCAATGATAATGATTATAATAATAATGGTAATGGCAATGATGATGATGATGATAATGGAGATGATAATATGAATGATGAAAACAATCATAATAAAGTAGTAATTAAAACACAGCTATCATCTCTCTCTTCTTCTTCTGCATTGCTTCATTCTTGACGATGTTGCAGCTTCAGTGTCTTAAGAAGTGTGTTATTTTCTTAGCCATTTCAGAGAGAGAAAAATAAGTAAAAGGAAATGAAAAGAAGAAAGAAAGAGTCTTAGAAAGTGGGTTATTTTTTAGCCATTTGAGAGAGAGAGAAATAGGAAGAGAAGAAAAAAATAGAGTCTTAGGAAATGGGTTATTTTTTAGCCATTTCAGAGAGAGAAAAATAAGTAAAAGAAAATAAAAGAGAAGAAGAGAGAAAGAGTCTTAGAAAGTGGGTTATTTTTTAGCCATTTCAGAGAGAGAAAAATAAGTAAAAGAAAATAAAGAGAGAAAGAGTCTTAAGAAGTGTGTTATTTTCTTAGCCATTTCAGAGAGAGAAAAATAGGCAAAAGAAAATGAAGAGAAGATGAGAGAAAGAGTCTTAAGAAGTGTGTTATTTTCTTAGCCATTTCAGAGAGAGAAAAATAGGCAAAAGAAAATGAAGAGAAGATGAGAGAAAGAGTCTTAGAAAGTGGGTTATTTTCTCAGCCATTTCAGAGAGAGAGAAGTAAGTAAAAGAAAATAAAGAGAGAAAGAGAGAAAGAGTCTTAGAAAGTGGGTTATTTTCTTAGCCATTTCAGAGAGAGAAATAGGTAAAAGAAAATTAAGAGAAAAAGAGAGAAAGAGTCTTAGAAAGTGGGTTATTTTTTAGCCATTTGAGAGAGAGAAAAATAGGAGGAGAAGAAAAAAAATAGAGTCTTAGGAAATGGGTTATTTTTTAGCCATTTCAGAGAGAGAAAAATAGGTAAATAAAAATGAAGAGAAGAAGAGAGAAAGAGTCTTAGAAAGTGGGTTATTTTTTAGCCATTTGAGAGAGAAAAATAGGTAAAAGAAAATGAAGAGAAGAAGAGAGAAAGAGTCATAGGAAGTGGGTTATTTTTTAGCCATTTGAGAGAGAGAGAAAAATAGGAAGAGAAGAAAAGAAATAGAGTCTTAGGAAGTGGGTTATTTTTTGCCATTTCAGAGAGAGAAAAATAGGTAAATAAAAATGAAGAGAAAAATAGAGAAAGAGTCTTAGAAAGTGGGTTATTTTCTTGGCCATTTGAGAGAGAGAAAGATAGGAGGAGAAGAAAAGAAATAGAGTCTTAGAGAGAGAAAAAAATAGGTAAAAGAAAATGAATAGAAAAAGAGAGAAAAATAAAAATGAAGAGAAAAAGAGAGAAAAATAAAAATGAAGAGAAAAAGAGAGAAATCGTGTTTACGTGATTTTAAAAGGCGACCGACGCCATCCACCTTTTCAAACGTATAAATATTTTCTAGCTTGCCTTGAAGTAAATATTTGAAGCTCGCAAGCAGTCTTATTAATCACGGAATAGTCACGTCTAAGATGTTGCGAATGATTAGTCAATTTTTATATGCATTTTTCTTGTTTTTATTTATCCGTTTATCTTCTCTCTTTCTTTCTTTCTTTTTCTTACGTTTGTTTGCATTTTCGCTCCATTCGTAGTTCGTCAAGTTGGAAACCATCGTAAAGACGTGTATGTTTTACTCCTTAACTATTATTTAATTAATTATTATTTAAGTTAAGGGTGACATTAGACATTCCATTGATAGTGATACCTGATATACCTCCCCGGTGTATCTAATCAAATAGAAAATTAGTTTAAGAAATGTAGACTTCCGAAGGTAATGGAAGAAGGTGTAATATAGTCTGTTTTGTGGGTATTGAATCATTAATTATAGTAGTATCGGATAACTGTAATAATTGTAGTAGTAGGCGATAAAAACGCTACTATGAATGGGTGACGTTGATTGTTATAATGTCAGTTTCTCTCTCTCTGTCTCCCTCTCTCTTCTCTCTCTCTCTCTCTCTCTCTCTCTCTTCTCCCTTTCTCTCTTCTCTCTCTCTCTCTCTCTCTCTCTCTCTCTCTTCTCTCTCTTCTCTCTCTTCTCTCTCTCTCTCTCCTCTCTCTCTCTCTCTCTCTCTCTCTCTCTCTCTCTCTCTTCTCTCTTCTCTCTCTCTCTCTCTCCTCTTTCTCTCTCTCTCTCTCTCTCTCTCTCTCTCTCTCTCTCTCTCTCTCTCTCTCTCTCTCTCTCTCTCTCTCTCTCTCTCTCTCTCTCTCTCTCTCTCTCTCTCTCTCTCTCTCTCTCTCTCTCTCTCTTCTCTCTCTTCTCTCTCTCTCTCTCTCTCCTCTCTCTCTCTCTCTCTCTCTCTCTCTCTCTCTCTCTCTCTCTCTCTTCCCTCTCTCTCTCTCTTCTTTCCAAAAAGGAAAATCCTGTTACATCTACGTCTTTTTTCTACCACACACGAAGACAACATCCAGTATGGCGCTGAGACTCACAAAGCTGAAAAAATACCATACTTGAAACAGCAAAATCTATTCAGCGAAGTGTTAACGAAGGGTATCAATTTTTCAAGGTTTTACACTCCTGCAAAATGCGTTATAAAAGAGCGAAGGAATGAGGTACGAACGTGATGTACTTATTTGCAGTTTTCGATGTTTATGACCTTCCTCATAATGGAATGATACTCTGCGTGTGAAGCTGAATAGAGTAGGATGGAAAGATAAAAAAAAAAAAAAAAAAAAAAAAAAAAAAATCTTGCTTTGAGAGTGAGATTCGGGAGAGGTCAAGTGTAGTTTTTTTTCTTTTTTTTTGTTGTTGTTGTTCTCCTCATCTCTCTCCTCATCTCTTCTCTCTTCTCTCTCTCTCTCTCTCTCTCTCTCTCTCTCTCTCTCTCTCTTCTCTCTCTCTTCTCTCTTTCTCTCTTCTCCTCTCTCTCTCTCTTCTCTTCTCTCTCTCTCTCTCTCTCTCTCTCTCTCTCTCTCTCTCTCTCTCTCTCTCTCTCTCCTCTTCTTCTCTCTCTCTCTCTCTCCTCTCTTCTCTCTCCTTTCTCCTAACTCCTCTCCCCCTTCCCCTCTCTCTCTTCATACCTTACCATCCACCCCCCCCCCTTTTTCTACCCCTCCTCCACCTTACCTCACCGCCCCCTTCCCATCCTTCGATTCTTTAACTCCATACTACCCACCCCTCCCCTCCCTCCCCTCCCTCCCTCCCCTTCCCTCCCCCTCCCCCTCCCTCCCCTCCCCTCCCCTCCCCTCCCCTCCCCTCCCCTCCCCTTCCCCTCCCTCCCTCCCTCCCTCCCTCCCTCCCTCCCTCCCCTCCCCTCCCTCCCTTTCATTTTCCACTCTAATCCATCAGCTGTTGACATCCTTTCTCCCTCCCCTCCCGTCCCGTTCCCCCTCCCTCCCTCCTTCCCCTCCATCCCCTCCCCTCCCTCCTTCCCCCCTCCCCTCCCCTCCCCCCATCCCTCTCTCCCTCCCCTTCATCTTTCACTCCAATCCATCAGCTGTTGACATCGTTTCCCTCTCCCTCTCTCTCCATCCCTCGCAGTGGCAGCCTGGAGGTGCGCTGGACCGCCCCCTCTTACCCGTACAACTTCTCCAGTTACGGTCTTCAGCTTTGGCACAACGAGAACACCAGTATTACCTGTCGGGGGGAGACAATTTACAAGGGGCCGATCGTCGTCATACCGAAGAATGAGAAGATTTACCTGACGTCGGTGAGTTGTGGATCTGGTGTTTGGGAGGTTGGTGTGTCTTTCTTTTCTTTTTTTTTTTTTTTTAGTTTTTCTTTCTCTCTTTCTTTTCTCTGTCTCTGTCTCTGTCTTCTCTCTCTTCTCTCTTCTCTCTTATCTCTCTTTTCTCTCTTTCTCTCTCTTTTGTCTTTCTTTTGTCTCTTTCTTTCTCTTCTCTCTCTCCTCCTCCCTCCCTCCCTCCTCTCCCCTCTCCCTCCTCCTCCTCCTCCTCCTCCCTCCCTCCCTCCCTCCCATCCCCCCATCCCTCCCTCCCCCCCCTCCCTGCTCCCCCTCCCTTCCTCCTCCCATCCCTCCTCCTCTTCCCTCCCTCCCTCCCATCCTCCCTCCCTCCCTCTCTCCCTCCCTCCCTCCTCCCCCTCCCTCCCTGCTCCCTCCCTCCCATCCCTCTCCCTCTCCTCCCCCCCACCCTCCCCTTCCTCCCTATCTATCCATCTCCCTACAACCAATCTTCGCCCTTAACATCGCATTGTCTTGCAGACCAACTACACCTTCACTGACCTCCGTAAGGGCTGGTATTGCGTGCGCGTGACACCCATTGACGACCGCTGCCCGCCAGATGGGTGCCAACCGCGATCCAGCCTCGCCAAACAACTCCTCGTAAATAGATAATGATAGATAGATAGATGATTAAGATATGGATAGAAATGATAAGTGGAATATGGATAGATAGATGAATAATAGCTGAGTTGAATGATAGATAGATAGATAGTAGCTGAGATAATGATAGATAGAGATAGCTGAGTTATGAATGAATGGATAGATAATAATAATAAAAGATTAATGAATGGATAGATAGATAGATAAGCTGAGTTAATGAATGAATGATAATAGATAGATGAATAAATGAATAAATAGTTAATGTTTAAATAGTTAATGAATGAATGGATAGATGAATAGATAGCTGAGTTCATGAATGAATGAATGGATAGATAGATAGATAGATGGATAATAAGCTAATTAATGAATGAATGGATAGGTAGATGGATAGATAGCTGAGTTAATGAATGAATGGATAGATAGATAGATGAATAAATGAATAAATAGTTAATGTTTAAATAGTTAATGAATGAATGGATAGATGAATAGATAGCTGAGTTAATGAATGAATGGATAGATAGATGAATAAATAGCTGAGTTGATGAATGAATGAATAGATAAATAGATAGATAGATAGATAGCTGAGTTAATGAATGAATGAATAGATAGATGAATAGATAGCTGAGTTAATGAATGAATGGATAGATAGATAGATAGATAGCTGAGTTAATGAATGAATGGATAGATAGATAGATGAATGAATAGGTGAGTTAATGAATGATAGATAGATAGATAGATAGATGGATAGATAGCTGAGTTGATGAATGAATGGATAGATAGATAGATAGATAGCTGAGTTAATGAATGAATGGATAGATAGATAGATGAATAAATAGCTGAGTTAATGAATGAATGGATAGATAGATAGATAGATAGCTGAGATAATGAATGGATAGATAGATGATAGACAGCTAATGACTGGGTAAAAGATAGATAGATACATAGATGGATAGATAGATAGATGAATAGATAAGCTGAGTTAATAATGAATCGATAGATAATAGATAGCTGAAGTTATTAATGAATGAGATAGATAGATAGATGAATAAATAGCTGAGTTAATGAATGGATGGATAGACAAATGGATAGATGAGTAAATATGAATGGATTAATGAATAATAGCTGAGTTAATGAATGAATGAATGGATAGATAGATGATAAATAGCTGAGTTAATGAATGAATGGATAGATAGATATGGAATAGATAGCTGAGATGAATGAATGGATAGAGAGATAATGAATAGATAGCTGATGAATAATGAATAGAATAGATAATAGATTAATAGAAAAATCAAAGAATTGATTACATAATAATTCTAAATATAATAGTAGCATAACAATAATTCTAAATATGATATTAGCATAACAATAATTCTAAATATAATGATATACCAATAAGTAAAATATAATAAAAACATTTAAAAACAAAAGTCAATATTATGACGAACATAAGATTCTGAACAAACGCCTAATCTCTCCCCTTCCCCCCCACCCCCACCCCACCCCCTCCTCCACCCCCCACCCCACCCTCTCGCCACCCCCTCCTCCACCCCCACCCCACCCCCCTCGCCACGACCCCACCCTCTCTCTCTCCCCTTCCCCACCACCCCACCCCACCTCTCGCCACCCCTCCTCCACCCCCCACCCCACCCTCTTCTTGCCCACCCCACCCCCACCCCACCCACCCTCTCGCCACGACCCCCGCAGACGTGGTGACCGACAGGCCCGAGAAGGCGCCCGAGAGCATAACCCCGGGCGTGCTAGGGGCGGGGCGGCCATTCTCCTCGCGGGCGTCCTCCTGGCGTGTCTCGTCATCCCGCTGTCGCTCCTCCAGGGCGTCTCGGCGTCTCCTACACGAAAGGTGCGGAGGTGTCTGTTTTTGGCGTGTGTGTGTGTGTGTGTGTGTGTTTGTGTGTGTGTGTATGTGTGGGCGTGTGTGGTGTGTGTGTGTTGTGTGTGTGTGTGTGTGTGTGTGTGTTGTGTGTGTGTGTGTGTGTGTGTGTGTGTGTTTGTGTCCTGCGTTTGGGGACGTGTTTGTGTCTGCGTGTGTGTGTGTGTGTGTGTGTGTGTGTGTGTGTGTGTTGTGCGTTTCGTGCGTGCGTGTGTTTGTGTGTGTGTGTGTAGTGTGTGCGACTGCGCGCGTTGTGTGTAGCGTCCTTTGTGTTTGGATGTGAGCGTGTAATTGTTTGAAATAATAATATCGTTTGTGCATTCATTCACATCTACCATCATGTAATCCTTTCTGTATAAATTCTCAATACACCAGGGAAAACCCGGTTCGCAATACTCATAACACATACCACTAGCAATATTTAAGCCCGTGTGGTGCATTCAATTCAACTCCACCAGCAATCAAATATAAGCCCGCGGTACATTCATTCACATCCACCAGTAATATAGACCGCAGTACTTTATTCATACATCTACCCATCTCTAATACAGCCAGCGCTAAACATATCATTCACATCCACCACCAATGGTAAGCCCAGTGTGTGCCATTCAATTCACATCACCATCCCACCAGCAATATAAGCCCGTGTGTGCATTCATATCACATCCACCAGCAAATATAAGAAGCCCGAGCCGCGTAACATTCGTGTTCACATCCACACACAAATATAAACCTCGTGTACATTCATTCACGATCCCTAGCAATATAAAGCCCGTGCGTGCATGTCCATTTCACATCCACCAGCAATATAAGCCCGCGGTCTATTCATTCACATCCCCAGAATATAAGACGCGCCGTACTTTTTCCACAATCCACCAGCAATATAAGCCCGCGGTACATTCATTCACATCCACCAGTAATATAAAGACCCGGCCGAGCATTCATTCACCATCCACGCAGACAAATATGAGCCCGGCGGTACATTCATTCAACATCCACACCAGTAATATAAGACCGCCTAAGCATTCATTCACATCCACACAAAGCAATAAGCCCGCCGCAACATTCAATTCACATCACTAGCATAGAACCCCGTTGCGTACATTCAATTCACATCCAGCCAGGGCAAATATAAGCCCGCGGCATATTCATTCACATCCTTTAGCAATATAAACCGCGGTACATTCATTCACTATCCACCAGCAATATAAGCCCGCGGTACATTCGTTCACATCCACCAGCAATATAAACCTTGTGTACATTCATTCAAAACATTCCACTAGCACATATAAGCCCGCGCACATTCATTCACATGTTATCCACTAGCAAAATATAACGCTGTTGTAAATTCATTCACATCCGCGCATTACTTCAATATCCACATCCTTTACGGGCAATTATAGCCGCGGTACAGGTTCATCTCACAATCACGCAGGCAATATAAGCCCGTGTGTGCATTGCCATTCACATCCTAAGTAAATAAGCCCTGTTGTAAATTCATTCACATCCGCGGCATAATTCATTCACATCCTTTAAGCAATATGAGCCCGCGTAAACATTCATTCACATCCACATGCACAATATAAAGTCCCCTCCGTGCATCACATCAATATAATTCAACATCCACTAGTAATATAAGCCTGTTGTAATTCATCCTTTCAATATCCCGCGGCATATTCATTCACATCCTTTAGCAATATAAGCCCGCGGTACATTCATTCACATCCACCAGCAATCCAATATAAGCCCGTGCCTGCATATAATTCATTCACATCCGGACCAAGCAATATAAGCCCGTCCGGCACATTCATTCACATTCACAGATAGTAATATATGCCCTGTGTGCATTTATTCACATCCATTCCAAGCAACATATTAAGTTCCGTCCCTGCATTCATTCACATCCGCCAGCAATATAGACTCGTGCGTGGATTCAATATAATGTACACATCCACAGCAACTCATTCACATCCACCAGCAATAGAAGTCCGTCCCTGCATTCATTCACATCCTTTAGCAATATTAGCCCGCGGTACATTCATTCAGATCCACCAGCAATGTAAGCCCGTGTGTGCATTCATTCACATCCACCAGCAATCCTGCCAGCAATTCATCACAACCAGCAATATAAGTCCGTCCCTGCATTCATTCACATCAATTTCATTCATCCACCAGCAATATAAGCCTGCGCACATTCATTCACATCCACTAGCAATATAACCCCGTGCGTGCATTCATTCACATCCACCATCAATAATTACGACCATCTTTCTTCGACAGTTCACATAGGCAAGAAGCTGAACGAGGGCGGGGCGGTGCTGCTGGTGTGGACGAAGACAGGCCCGTACGGTGAGCACCTCGCCCCCGTCGTCCTG
>NW_020870640.1:128970-131470 GCF_003789085.1 Penaeus vannamei | reverse complement strand
TCACTCTCGTTAACATAGATTTCATCATCCGACATTTTGGGAATATATCATAAAATTCTTTCTTTCGCTGGATATTTTTCTTCATTTTCCCAAGTTTAAAAAGCTCCCAAAGAAATGAAGAAGGCAATACACACACACGCATATACACATATATTTATGTGCGTGTGTGTGAAACACACATGCATGTATGTATGTACATATATATATATATAATATATATATATATATATATATATATATATATATATATATATATGTGTGTTGTGTGTGTGTGTGTGTGTGTGTGTGTGTGTGTGTGTGTGCGTGTGCGTGCGTGTGTGTGTGTGTATGTATGTATGTATGTATATATTATTCTTTATTTTACATCTAGAATTATGAGAAATCTAAGAAAGAATCTTATTGATTATTCCATTAATGTAATCATCAAATTCATCTTTTTATGCCGCTGATACATCTAGTGTTTAGTTAAGAAAGTTTATTATATTGTACACATTCTATCATTGTTCATTTACGAAGTATTTGGCTACTGCTGCGCGTGTTAAATTGTAGAAGTAAAGATATTTGAAGTACAAAATAACGGTAGCGCAAAGGCAATAAATACTTATCATTCTCTTTCTCTATCTCTTTCCCTTTCTCTCTCCCTTTCCTTCCCCTTCCCTCACTTCCATTCCTAGTTCCCTACGCTTTCTCTCTCTCTCTCTCTCTCTCTCTCTCTCTCTCTCTCTCTCTCTCTCTCTCTCTCTCTCTCTCTCTCTCTCTCTCTCTCTCTCTCTCTCTCTCTCTCTCTCTCTCTCTCTCTCTCTCTCTCTCTCTCTCTCTCTCTCTATCTATCTATCTATCTATCTATCTATCTATCTATTTCAGTCTTCCATTCCTTTTATCTATGCAAAAGTTAAATTTCCGATCAGAACCAAGTTTCACATTTGGAGTAGTGTTAGATGATATATATGTATATTTTTCTATGGTGGTCGTTTCTCCGAGTTATATATATATATATAAAGAAATAACACGACCAATAACATTAACAAAAAAGGTTGTAGTTATTGAGAACTCGTTTTGAGGAAATAAGAGATTGACTGTAACGCGGGAAATAATAAGAAAGTGTTACGAAATATTTAGCAATTCGTCTTATGCCCCTTTTTTTTTTTTTTTTTTTTTTTTTTTTTTTTGATTGTGCAGAAAATGTGGAAGTTAGAAAGCAAAGAAATAAATAAGAAGAAGAAAATATGTAGAAACGAGCTGTAATTCCTAATGTTTTACTATCCATTCGTAAGACCGCAAGTTGAAATCAACACAATGATAATTCACATATTACATTATGAGTTAACGAATGTCAGTGAAATCACAAATGTCAAGTTTTTTAATTACGAAATATTTGCTAGCTTTCAGTGTATAAAAATCTTTCGAATAATATTTACATGTATAGCATAATGAGTTGAGAAAGGTATGGCGAGGATTAATAACATTAAAAGATAAGTCATTTAAACATATTTGAATGCATAATGTCTCTTACTTTCCTATTATTTATTTTTGTCATGTTTCAGCATTTCAAACACGCGTCTTTTAATACTGAAAATGTGGATAGTTTGTGTTGTTATTATTATGATATTAACATTTCTAGTGCAAGTGATATTGTTATTATAGATCAGGCCCAGGTAAAATAATTTCAATGAAATCATATCTCCTATTTTGAGAGTTGATGTTCATATTTGCTCAATGTAGACAATGTTTATATTCAAATGAGTTAAAAGGTTTGTATGGTAAAGCTTTATATCTCATTATGTGTTTGTATTAGCCTCTTTCTTATAAAAAAAAACAATTCTTTATAAATATTTGTATCTCTTTGATATTCTTATTTTTTTTCACCTCAGAAATAAATATAGGCTTTACAATAGTTCAATTTCTATAACGAATCAGCTGGACCAATAGTGAATGTGATATATACGCAGGAAAGTTGAAATATGGAATTCGAAGGCCTTGATTACGATTTGATAGTGTATGTTTTGTTTTTTTTACAATCACATTCCATCTCATTAGCACATTCCAAACACACACACACACACACACACACACACACACACACACACACACACACACACACACACACACACACACACACACTGTGCAATGTAAAAATTACTCAGATTATATTCCCCGGTGATTACATGAGAATATCCACTAAGACTTTTACATTCTAAATCATAAGGCTTTGTAATTTAGAAGAAAAAAAAAATTATATATTGCTGTTAATGACAATGGCTGCCAATAATTCCTTGTTTTGTGTTGAACGAAAATAACACAGTTTCCAATGAAACAGTCTCATCGACCTCTTAGTTTCATTTTTACCATACAACTCTTCAGGGAAAAAGAAATGGATGTACAGCAGACGTTGACCTTTTTTTACTGTGCAATAGCTGTCCCTTGCAGCCTCTCGTCCTCATGGGCGGTGGTGTCACACGGTCTGCCATTGAGACTTGGTATGATGAAAATTGTGGCACCG
>NW_020870640.1:91470-98970 GCF_003789085.1 Penaeus vannamei | reverse complement strand
GAGAGAGACAGAGAGAGAGAGAGAGAGAGAAGAAGAGAGAGAGAGAGAGAGAGAGAGAGAGAGAGAGAGAGAGGAGAGAGAGAGAGAGAGAGAGAGAGAGAGAGAGAGAGAGAGAGAGAAGAGAGAGAGACAGAGAGAGAGAGAGAGAGAGAGAGAGAGAGAGAGATTCCCTATCATCACTATCAATGACATAACTGAATTGCCGTATTCCCAAAAATAACCCAAAATTCATAGAAACTCATGGTAAAAAAAAAACTCGTGTCAATAGGTTCGTGCAGATACAAGGACAATAATGGTTCAGGGAAATACAGTAGATAACAACTGATAACACAGATAAAATGAGACGTAAATGAACTAAATATTAAAGAACATTAAAGAACATAACCAGAGTGTTGATCATTGAACATTTCTCCACGTGCAATGATACTGACGATAGCAAGAAATGATACACAACATCGATGGCAAGAGAGATGAACACATGAATAACGACAATAGAATTAAGCAATGCAATAATAACGCCACCAATAATAAATATAACAGAAGTGTGAATGGTGTGACAAATGATTTTCATCAATTTATTCTCATTGTTTATATTGATCTTGTTAATATCAATATTGGTATCGGTTCTAATTACTGTTATTCTTATTATTGATATTGGAAATTATATGAATTATCCTTTTTCTTATTATTATTGCTCTTATCTTCATCATAAGTGCTAATATTACTATTCTCTCTCGTTACTATCGTTGTTTCGTCCCATTATTTGATAATAATAATTACTATTGTTATTAATATTATTATTGTTGTCATTATCATTATTAATATTATCATTATTACCATATAATGGGATGTAACAATGATATATAGGATCATACTGATGATAATTATTGTTATTAATACTATTATCATTATAATCATAATCATTACCATTACTATCATTGTTGTTATTATCATCATTATTTTTATCACCATCATTATTCTTATTATTATTACTGTTATCATTATTGTTACTATTATTATCAACATTATCATTTTTATTATTATTATTGTTATCATGATCATTATTATTATTACTATTATCTTTTTACAATCAACATAACTATCATTATCATTATTGTTATTATTTTTATCATCATTATTAATACCATCATAGAAGAGGGGTAGAAGAGTAGATTTCAGCCAAAGAGTGAACGCTCCGAGTAGATTATGGTAGATTAATGTTGGTTTTTAGTGGGGTAGATGAAAGTAGGCCTATATTAAGTATATTTGCGGCAAAGAGATGGAAGACTGGGATATATTAAGACTGATGAGAGTACAGTACTCTTGATCAAGTGTGATTAAAGTTAATAAGCGGTTAACCTCTGCGTACTCCAAAGCAGCGGTCACACTAGTCTTCTCTGGTCAGGGATTCCAAGACAGCCCCACCGAGTGTCTGTCATTCGCAGAGCGGGATTGGTCACACTATGCATAGAGTCTGCCTTTAGTGAAACGTCGTCCCAGGGTAGAACAAAGGCTCTACAGTATTTGTTAATGTTTTAAACAAACAAATGTGCTAGACATCAAAGGCCATATAGGACTATGTGTCTACAATAAACTGGATGAAGTAGGTATATCCATTTTAAAAAATCAAGAAAGAAGACACTAAACTTTGAAATGCCTAATAACCAATTTTATTCATTATCGTACATCATACAACCGTGCCAGCTACCCTGATATCCCACATTTCCACAAAAAAAATCTGACAGTATTCCTTCCTATATCATATAACATTATGTGTCATCAGTGATGTGGGAGAGACGTAATTCTGGACTGTTAAGAACTAAAGTTGGGAGGAATCAGACACTAAAAGCTGAAATTAAGTAAAATATCAGTAATTGTCGATCATGCCAGCCGTACGATTATACTCCCTGTAAAACAATTTTTGTCAATTTCACCCATTTTATTTCTTTTTTTTTTTTTTTTGTTTTTTTTTATTCACATATCATGCTGTTTTCGGACGGTATTTCAAAATTGTTCTACGGCTCTCACTTTACCCACCAGGACGTAAATAATGCTTTAACTGAGCTTCACGTCTCCAACATGTCGGATTGGGGGTGTGTTTACATTCCTTGATCAAATGAACGTCTGTCTGGATAATCTTTAAGATCTTAGTGAGGCATCATTGTAAGTTGTGATATATATTACTTATTCCTACAGTACAGTTGTACCTCACATGAAGTTATAATCACTGTTTAGATAATTAAGTAATAAGCTTCTTAGTAATTATACGATAGTTTTTATTTTGGCATCATCTTTCCCTCTCCACCTGGGACGAAAGACCATCAGAGCGGTGCCGCTTTAGGCTGGGATTTTCGTCTCTGTTCCCTTCACAGCTGGGGATGTATGCCGCTCTGTGACGGGATCCCTGGACAGAATAGACCAGTGTGACCGCCTCTTTACTGTTTCCTAATTGTTACTCGTGTTTTGTTAGCCATCAGTATTTCTATCATTATCAATTGTCATGATTGTTATTTTTGTCTTACCATACAGTTTTTTTTCTTTTATTACTATTTTTATTACTATTATCATGATCATAATTGTTTTAGAATCATTATTATTATTATCATTACCGCCATTGTTGTTATTGTTATTATCACAATTAACATTATAACTTGCTGTTATTGCTTTTCTTATCATTATCATAGTTGTTATCACTATTATGCTATTATAATTATCATTACCATCATTGTTATTATTGTTATCGCTGTTATCATTATTGTAGTTATTACCTTCATTATTATCACTATTGTTATTATCATTATTATCCTTATTTTTACTATTACCATAACATTATTACTATCCTTGTTATCATCCTTATTATTGCTATCTTTATTATTATCCTTCTAATTATTACTATTATTATTATTATCATTATTATTATTTTCAGTTAACATTATCATTATTTTCTATTATCATTATTATTATTATTATTGTCATCATTAATAGTAGTAGTAGTAGTAGTGTAATTATGATTGTTACTGTTAAAATCATACAACTACTGATTATTATTATTGGTAGTGGTAATAGTATGTTTTCTTATATCATTATTATCATTACTATTTCATTGTTATTATTATTATTATTATAATTATTATTATTATAATAATTATTCATACCATTATTATTCTTATTAGTATTACCATCATTATCATATTTATCATTATTGTTATCATCATTATTATCATTATTACTCTCATTATTATTACTATTTCAATTATCATTATCATTATTATTTTATCGTTATCATTATCATCATTGTTATCATAATTATCATTATCATTAGTAGTAGTAGTAGTAGCAGTAGTAATGGTAAGATTATTATCATTACTATCATTACACTACTACTACTGCTACTACTACTCTTGAGATAATGATATGTATCACTGTTATTGTTGTTTTATTATTATTGTTATTATTATTATTGTTGTTGTTGTTGTTGTTATCATTATCATCATTATTATTATCAGTGTTATTTTCATTAGTGTTATTATAATTATCATCATCATTATTATTATTATTATACTACTGATGCTATTTTAGCTATTTTTAATTTTAACTGTCACAGTTGCTATCAATATTGCTATTCTTTTACTTTCATCATCATCATTATTATTATTTTCAGTAGTAGCAGTAGTAGTAGTAATAGTAGTAGCATTGGAATTATAAATATAATTATAATGTCAGTTATTATTATCGTTATTATTATAATCATTATTGTTGTTGTTGTACTTATACTAACACCAAAAACAAAATGACTAATAGTAACAATAATGATAATGATAATAATAGCAGTTACAATAATGATAATGGTAAGAGTGATGTAATAATGATAATTGTGATAATAAGTATGGTAATGATGATGATATGATAATTACAAATAATGATTATAATAATATTGATGATGATAATAATAACAATAATTATTGTTATTATGATAATAATAATAACAACAACAATAATCATTATGATGATAATAATAATGATAATGATAATAATGATAATAATAATAATAATAATAATAATAATAATAATAATAATAATAATAATAATAATAATAATAATAATGATGATGATAATAATGATGATGATAACAATAACAATAATAACAGTAATGATAATAATAATAATAATAAGGAAAAGAATAACAGTAATGATGATAATAATAATAATAATAAGGAAAAGAATAACAGTAATGATGATAATAACAATAACAATAAAACAAATTTGTTAATAATAGTAATAATGATAATGATAACAATAGCAACAATAATAATGGTAATAATAATGACAACAACAACAACAGTAATAACGGTAATAATAATAATAATAATAATAAGAAGAAGAAGAAGAATGAGAATAATTAGCTGATTTAATTTACAAACAATAAGTTAAAAATATAAACACGATATTAAAACAAAGAAACTAGATAAAAATCTTTAATAACAATGGTAAACATGCTGATGAGAAGTATTTTACTCATAATAATAACGCTATTAATGATCAATAATAATGATAGCAAGGATGATGATGAAATTAATAATAGTAATTACGATAGTTCAGATAATAAGCAAATGAAATAACGAAACAGACACGAAGAGAAATGAAAAAGAAGGCGTGGTGTGTCTCCGTCCACGTTGGAGGGGAAGAGAGAGAGAGAGAGAGAGAGAGAGAGAGAGAGAGAGAGAGAGAGAGAGAGAGGAGAGAGGAGAGAGAGAGAGAGAGAGAGGGAGGAGACGGGAGAGGAGGAGGGGGGGGGGGGGGAAGAGAGCAGTAGACGCCGCGCCGACCTCGTGGGTTGTATTCACCTCCCTCCTCCCCTCCCCCCTCCTCCCCCTCCTCCCCTCCTCCTCCCACAGTCCCCTCCCCCCACCCCCGCCCCCCGTAGCCGACGTCCGCCAGACCCTGAGCAGACTCCCAACTCGGCGTCAGTTCCCTGCTGGCTAGTAAGCGAGGTGGGCTGCGACTGTGTTTCTCCGCACGACAGGCACAGCGTGTACCCGTCGCCGTCCCCCTCCCGATCGGTGCGTTGTGTGCTTCCCGACCTCACGCGTACTTGTAGACTGTGTACGTGTGTCTGTGTATATATATATACATACATATATATATATATCATACACATCGAAGACATTTTAAGCTAGCAATATACTTTGCAATTTTTTAAGGTCATTTATACTCATGTAGCGGATGTGGGATAGTTTTGCTGAGGAGACACTTGCTTTTACAGTCTTATGCGAGTTCATTGCATTTGTTTTGCGTCTAAGAGTTTAGTTAAGAAGGAATACGAGACGATTAAAAGATCCCCCGAACCGTTTTCTTCTCCCAGACTCTAATGCTTGAGTTCCATGACCCTTTCCAGCCAAGCTATTCGCCCTCCAGTCTGTCCTTAACTGCTAGGTTTAAGAGAGCGAAATTATATCGCATACCTGCATAGGCGTTGCAATAATATGATTTTAGAAGATAATTCATCAGTGTCTGTATTTGTGTGAATTTCAAGTATTATTGGTTATGCTTGTACAGTACGTGCCTTTAACAAGATCTAAAGTAATAAGGATTCATAATCACTTTATTACATCCAGATCATAATTAAAGATTCCATATTTCTCGTGGTAGTGTTCCAGTGTTGACTGTGAAAGCCAGTTGTTCATAATGCCAAAGACATATGGTTAGGTATCCTTTTCGGAGAGACTGTACGCGCTTTTATAGGCGATAGGCCTACATAGTTCCTTCCCCCCCCCCCACTCTCTCCCCCACCCCCTCACCCTCCCCGCGCCCTCATTTCTGCCTGTGTCCCTCCGTGTGCTTGGGTACATCCCTCCACCACAGCAGCGGCGACTTGTGTCTGAATTCTTTTAGTGTTTTACAGATGACATGAACAGTCAGTGCTGAGTATTGTTATGACAACGGATTTACAGACAGCGGAATGTACTCGGGTGTGAAGATACAGTGTCAAGGAAAAGAGATATAAAAGAGTGGCCGCAGCAGTGATTTTAACAGTGAAAGAGAAACCGATCTGTCGTTCACGGAGAGCCAGCGGCCGCCCAACCTGGCTGGAAGCTCCTCGAGGCATCCCCAAGGAAGAGACGCGAAGTGTGGACCCAGCCTCGGTTCCTCAGCCTCCGACACCTGACGTTAGAACAAAATGGGGTACGTAGACCGTGAGGTTCACCGACATGTGTTTCTTCTTCACCTGACCTGCTCTGCTTGTGTCTCGCGTGGGTGGCTGGCAGACCTGGTTCTTGGTGTGCCTGTATCATGTATATCGAAGGCCGTGTGACCTTGGTGTTAAGATCACTCGGTGTATAACGTGTTTTTCTTGGTTCGGTTAGGTGACATGGCCATATTAGGAAGTAAATCAAGCGATATTTCAACTTCACAACTTGGTCAACCAGTTATGCAGTCTGTTTTTTTTTTTTTTTTTTGATACGGTGATGTTTGTGCAACACGAAGCTTACCAACAACGGATCTTTAACTGAAGCATAAAAAAACAAGTATAAATATCATAAACGCCTATCTGCAGTTTACGGAAGCCTGCTCAGAGGATCCAGCACCCTTTGCAGATTGCATTGACGAAGTTTTTTGTTGCATACAAGGATTCCGATGCTTTTACTGTGGATTTTGATCCCGGTTGGATGCGCTCGGCAAGATTTTCGTTTCGTCTATGGCTCCCTTAAGTTGTAATGTTTGTTGATGTGTGAAATTGTATCCGGATTTTAGTTGAGGATTATGAAGAAAGGTATAAATGAGAATGAATATCTTCACAATACAAGAGATGTAATTGACCGGTTTCGAATGTATCTTCGTCAGAAATACATAGATTTATTCGAAACCGGTCAAACACATCTCTTGTATTGTAAAGATATTCATTCTCATTCATACCTTTCTTCATTTGTCAACATGAATACGGTTGATTGAGGTTTATGATCATAAGCATCAAGATACGATACTGTGAGAGTGTTTTGGACCAGCCAACTAGTTTGAATATATTTCAAAACATGCATGTCACTACCGCTTTCCCCGTTTTCGCTCTCTCTCTCTCTCTCTCTCTCTCTCTCTCTCTCTCTCTCTCTCTCTCTCTCTCTCTCTCTCTCTCTCTCTCTCTCTCTCTCTCTCTCTCTCTCTCTCTCTCTCTCTCTCTCTCTCTCTCTCTCTCTCTCTCTCTCTCTCTCTCTCTCTCTCTCTCTCTCTCTCTCTCCTCTCTCTCTCTCTCCCTCCTCCTTTCCTCCTTCCCTCCTTCCTCCTCTCTCTCTCTCCTTCTCTCTCCTTCTCTCTCCTTATGTCTCTCGTCTCTCTCTCTCTCCTCTCTCTCTCTCTCTCTTCTCTCTTCTCTCTCTCTCTCTCTCTCTCTCTCTCTCTCTCTCTCTCTCTCTCTCTCTCTCTCCTCTCTCTCTCTCTCTCTCTCTCTCTCTCTCTCTCTTCTCTTCTCTCCTTCCCTTATTCTCTCTTCTCTCTCTCTCTCTCTCT
>NW_020870640.1:81470-86470 GCF_003789085.1 Penaeus vannamei | reverse complement strand
CAGGGTCTCGTAGTCCTAGTAGTCCAGGGTCTCGGGTCTCGTAGTCCAGGTCTCGTAGTCCAGGGTCTCGGTCCAGGTAGTCTCGTAGTCCAGGGTCTCGTAGTCCCAGGGTCTCGTAGTCCAGGGTCTCGAGTCCCAGGGTCTCGTAGTCCCAGGGTCTCGTAGTCCCAGGGTCTCGTAGTCCCAGGGTCTCGTCCAGGGTCTCGTAGTCCCAGGGTCTGTCCCAGGGTCTCGTAGTCCCAGGGTCTTATCGTAGTCCCAGGGTCTTCGTCTCAGCAGGGTCTCCCAGTTCTCCCAGGTCTCGTAGTCCAGGGCCTCGTAGTCCCAGGGTCTCGTAGTCCCAGGGTCTCGTACCAGGGTCTCGCAGGTCTCGTAGTCAGGGTCGTGTCCCAGGGTCTCGTAAGTCCCAGGGTCCCAGGGTCTCGTAGTCCCAGGTCCAGGGTCTCGTAGTCCCAGGGTCTCCCAGGGTCTAGTCAGGGTCTCGGGTCTCCCAGGGTCTCGTCCAGGGTCTCGTCCCAGGGTCTCGTAGTCCAGGGTCTCGTAGTCCCAGTCTCGTAGTCCAGGGTCTCGAAGTCCCAGGGTCTCGTAGTCCTAGGGTCTCGCAGTCCCAGGGTCTCGCAGTCCCAGGGTCTCGCATACGCACACACAAACACACATACACATACACTAATACACACACACACACACAGAAAAGATAAATAAATATAAATAATAATGATAATAATAATAATAATAATAATAATAAATGACAATAAATAAATCAATTAATCACTTAATCAAAACAAAGATAAAAACAGCATCACTTGCCCGAAGATGCACAACAAACTACTGCGTGACTACAATACATGTTATGCAAATATAAACCATCATTCGTATATTTACGGCTTAATAGGACCCTTTTTACTACCTGTCTATGGAAGTAGCCCATAGACGGAAGTAAACAACCTGGAACAACATTTCCCTTCACTCACCTTGGCTAGAAGAGCTGAACCAAGAGTTTAGTGTCTTGGAAAAAACGATCATTAGAAGTAAAAAAAGAGGTAATGATAATAAAAGTGATAGTAGGAAGAAAAGTTTGTTAATAAAAGTGATAGTAAGACAAATAGTTTTTTTTTATTGGAATATGAATTCAAGGAGTGTTTAGTGATGTACGTAGCAAAGAACACAACATAAATAGTAAAAAAAAAAATAAAACAAGAAAATATTGTGGAAAGGATAGATAGAAAAAAGGAAAAGACTAAAAGAAAGAAAGGAAGAAAGAAAGGACCATTAACAGAAGCTGAAACTCGGTCACAAAGAAGCAAGAGATGGCTAAAAACAAACAAGAGAGCTTCGAGGGAACTGGTTTTTGTCGGATTTCTCAATCACGAAGACTAGAGGCCCTATCGCACGATCACCTTTTCCCGTCATTTTTTGTGTTTGTCTGAATTCGAGACTTTCAGCAAGTATCGTCTGCAAACGCCTCCCAGACAAAGACGGTTACGACCGTTTCCGTCTGACTAAATTCCGGCTTGATCTTGTGCTATTAATAAATTAGATAGGATGAGTGAATGTAAACGTAAACTAATATTTTAGAACATCCGTATATACGATATACATCATCATATTTCTTTAAAATAACGTAATATGTATGAGAATGCTCGTGTGATTCCCGGGACCTCACTCCGATAGCGCCATGTTTGTTTACATGGATCAGCTGATTTTCATACAGAAAGTTCATTCGGAAACATAAAATTTTACGGAAAAAGGGATAGTGTGATAGGGCATCTGATGGTGAGACGGATTACAAAGAGCTAAGGCATTCGTTCAGATTAATAATCTTGAGGAAAAAAAAGTTTACGATTTAGGTAGAGTTAGGGCTGGATTTGTAATTTTATTCGGGAAGATGTCAGAGAAATAAAAATTAACATGGCAGCTGCGATGTTAAATAATGATAATGATGATGATGATAACAATAACAACAACAAGAATGATGATGATGATAATAGTAGTAATGATTATAAAAGTGGTTAATATAATAATAGTAGTAACTATAATAATAGTAGAAACGATAATAATAACAATAACAATGATAATAATGAAAATAATTATGATAATGATGATAAAAAGGATAATAATGACAGCAATGATAATGATGATACCAATAAACGATTAAAACATGTTAAAGTGTCCTTAGAAGAAGTGTCAATTTACGTAACAAGCAAATCGCCACTTTTTTTTCCACCCATGCAAAGTGGACCGCATCTCTCTACATGGTTGACAAGCGCCACTAAGTTTCGCAGAATCATGCGATGAGGCAACTTGAGCACGTGTGAGTGTAGCTTCCATTGCTCATCGTTGCGAAGGAGGGAATGTTTTGCAACAACGGCCTACTGGTACACTGGCATTGCACGGGATTCATAATGCATAGTGTTTAAGGCAAGTAAAAATGGAATGAGAGACAGTGTGTTAAATGTATGTGAGCAGGGGTTTTATTTGGGAAATCATTAGGCTACCTTTCAAAATAAAAAGAAAAAAATAGACTGTATTTATAGGACACACACGCGCGCGCGCACGCACACAGACACACGTACACACACACACACACACACACACACACACACACACACACACACACACACACACACACACACACACACACAACACAAACACACAACACACACACAACACACACACACACACACACACACACACACACCACACACACACACACACACACACACACACACACACACACACACACACACACACACACACACTTACACTCGCGATTGCACACACAAATATACCTTGCAACACACATATATTAACATGAGAATATTGACAGACTGTAGACGAGGACGGCCTCTTCTCCGGAGAGGCCGAGTCCATAAGAGTCAAAATTGCTTGCTTGCTCCCGGTACCTATTACCATGCCAAGTTGCACGCGTTCCTCGAAAGTGACAACATCATTGCAAAGAGGAAGTTGTAGCAGCGGCAGCGTGGGAAAATTATCTGCATTGCATTCTAAGTTTTTAAAAACCGTGTTTAACTGATCGTGGAGGGGGTTCATTGTCGACTTTTTTTTTTTTTTTTTTTTTTTTTTTTGGATTCGTTGTTATTCACTTTCTTGCCAAAATATACGGTTGGCGAATATTGCTAAATATTTCTGGGTCAGCACAATGCAGTCAGATATATTTATAATCATATTCATAGCCCCTAACTGGCCTTAAAGATACTTTTAGCTGATGCCGAAGGTGCCAAACGCGAGAAAACACACACACGCACGAGAGTAATCCGAATGTTGGTTGCCATAGGGTAGGTTTTCAACTCTCTTTCAACCAGATTGCAACCTTGATATCAGAGGCAACCATAGAGATGACGTTGACTAGCGCAGTATCACACGCACGCACGCACGCAACGCACGCACGCACACACACACACACACACACACACACACACACACACACACACACACACACACACACACACACACACACACACACAACACACACACACACACAACAAACAAACACACGGAGAAGAGAGAGAGAGAGAGAGAGAGAGAGAGAGAGAGAGAGAGAGAGAAGGAGAGAGAGAGAGAGAGAGAGAGAGAGAGAGAGAGAGAGAGAGAGAGAGAGAAAAGAGAGAAAAGAGAGAAGAAAGAGAGAGAGAGAGAGGAAAATAGCCTCTTATAGTTTGATGTTATCACTTGCGACGACATAAATAATGTTTTATTTATTATCCTTTCTGCCAAGAGTCATGTGATTACCTTATGATATTAGCTATGATGGTTTCTTATCAGACTTTATTATACTGCTTTTCGTGGGTGACATATCTCACGTATATTTCAGATTTGGAATTAGTGGAGTTTATTAACGTTGAGTGACATAGAAAATAAAAGTAAAGAAAGAGAGAGAGAGAGAGAGAGAAAGAAATACAAGTCATGAATGATCAAGTAACAATAATAATGATTTATAATAACTATAATTAAATACTAAAAATTATAAAGTATAGACACATAAGAGATGTAGAAGGGTGTTCTAGATCAACCTAAAACACTTAATAGTAACAATTCGCTTGGTTGATAATGATAATGAGTAACGGCCATCATCATATAAATGTATAATTATTTTTCATGGTATATCCAACACTAGCAGGATTGACACATTTCTCGCTCCTACTTTGGCACTAACTTCAGCTCATTTCAGGCGATGTCTGTGTTGACGTTCTTGCTTCGGTCTTCATGTCACTGTCAATTATGACGTGAATAAATACATTTTTGTACTGGCGCTGAAAAAAAAAAAAATATTTAGAGTAGAGTGACTATAGTTGGATGTTTCTGCATCGACTTTCATGTCACTGTTAAATTTGACGTGAATAAATACATTTTTATACTGGCGCTGAAAAAAAACAAGATATTTAAAGTAAAGTGACTATAGTTACAGTTCTATCGACTTTCATGATACTGCTAAATTTGACGGGAATAAATCCTTTTTTTTTTTTGACGAAGAAAGAAAAAAAATATTTGGAGGAAAGTGACTATATTTGGATTCATTATTGGAATGCCATTTTGGAAAGAACAGAGACTTGGGTGTTCTTAACCTTTCGTTCTTAGGAGACCAAGGTTGGGGTAGGCTTGGAAGAACCTTTCACTGCCAGCTGTGTGGAGTCGAAATCTTAAAAAAAAAAAAAAAAAAAAAAATTTTGTCTTTTTTCTAAGTTACTCTTTAGGGTTGACATGCACGGAATTTTTCTAATTTTTTTTTCTGTGTGGAGTCGAAATCTTAAAAAAAAAAAATTCTAGTCTTTTTTTCTAAGTTACTCTTTATCGTTGACATGCACGGATTTTTTCTAATCTTTTTTTCTAAGTTACTCTTTTTATCGTTGACATGCACGGATTCTTTCGTCATGCACTTTCTCTCGAAGATTCCGTGATATGACAAAACGAATTCATGTAAGATTTTGGAAAAGATTTTACGCACGGGGGTGGATATCTGACATGCACACACACACACACGC
>NW_020870640.1:68970-73970 GCF_003789085.1 Penaeus vannamei | reverse complement strand
CTCTCCCTCTCTCTTCTCTCTCACACACACACACACACACAACACACCACACACACACACACACACACACATAATATATATATATATATTATATTATGTGTGTGTGTGTGTGTGTGTGTGTGTGTGTGTGTGTGTGGTGTGTGTGTGTGTGTGTGTGTTCGCCAGGCTGGTTGTCATCCATATACAGAAACCCAGAATCAAATGATGAAATCCCAGCCCGCCCACCGCATCATTGGACCACCCACAAACAGCTGTCTTCGCTTCACAATGTCACGAAAAGACCATTCTCACTTTTTTAAAGTCTTATCATCCTTCTATTTCACTCTCTTTCATTAGTTACACAGCATGCCTAAAAAAACTATTTTCTTTCTAGTTATTTTTTTAACCTATAATGATGAAGATGTTTATCTTAGTTACGTTATTCCCCAGAAAGTGTTAAGACTCGCAAATACACCTGAAATTAGAGAATCTTCGTAAAGGTGATTTTAATTCACTTCGTACATGGGTTGAATTGACAATCCTATTTAGGCCTCGCGTCCAGGTAACACGAGTTAGATTAAAAGTCGGGTTACATACAGGTGTTTAGTGACTGCTTACAACGACAGACTCCTGATTACAAATGGAGTTAATTACATGTCTCTGCCACTTAGCTAATTGTTTTGACCTCTCGTTTGTAATTTTAAAGAGGTTTGTGGTAACTCTCAAGGAAAGCGTATTCAGTAATTTTATTGGCCTTTATCACACACGCATATGCATAAAGATAAACGCTGTTTCATCTGCTAAACAAATGAGCAACTAAATTAGTAAGGAAAAGAAGATCAAGAAATATGCATAAATGGAGATTTAAGCCATGTTATTTGTCTAGTAATTATTACATTTTTACCGCAGTTTAGAATCGCGACTTGAGCTTACCCTTTCAGACAAGAAAGAATGAGTCCCTGTACGAGTCTATGGCGTGTTGAAAGACGCAACTCTCACGAAAGTAAGCCCAAGAAGAAAAAAAAAAAAAAAAAAAAGAAAGGCGTAGGTGCCCACCTTGAAGTAGAGGAAAACTTTTGCAGCGAAAGAATGCCCCAGCGCAGAAAAAAGAAGAAAAAAAAAAGAAAGGCGTAGGCGCCCACCTTGAGGTAGAGGAACGACTTTTGCAGCGAAAGTAATGCCCATCGCAGGAAAAAGAGAAGAAAAAACAACAAAGAAAGCCGTAGGTGCCCACCTTGAAGTAGAGGAACGACTTTTGCAGCGAAAGTAATGCCCGCAGGAAAAAAAGAAAAAAAAAAACAAAGAAAGCCGTAGGTACCTTGAAGCAGAGGAACGACTTTTGCAGCGAAAGTAATGCCCGTCGCGAAAAAAAGAGAAGAAAAAAAGCAAACAAAGAGAGGCGTAGGTGCCCACCTTGAAGTAGAGGAACGACTTTTGCAGCGAAAGTAATGCCCATCGCAGGAAAAAGAGAAGAAAAAAAGCAAACAAAGAAAGGCGTAGGTGCCACGCTTGAAGCAGAGGAACGACTTTGCAGCGAAAGTAATGCCCATCGCAGGAAAAAGAGAAGAAAAAAAGCAAACAAAGAAAGCCGTAGGTGCCCACCTTGAAGTAGAGGAACGACTTTTGCAGCGAAAGTAATGCCCATCGCAGGAAAAAAGAAGAAAAAAAAGAACAAAGAAAGGCGTAGGTGCCCCCTGAAGGCAGAAGGAACGAGGCTTGTTGGCAGCGAAAGTAATGCCCATCGCAGGAAAAAGAGAAGAAAAAAGCAAACAATGAAAGCCGTAGGTACCCACCTTGAAAGCAGAGGAACGACTTTTGCAGCGAAAGTAATGCCCGTCGCAGAAAAAAGAAGAAAAAGCAAAAGAAAGAAAGGCGTAGGTTGCCAACCTTGAAGTAGAGGAACGACTTTTGCAGCGAAAGTAATGCCATCGCAAAAAAAGAGAAAAAAAAAAAGAAAGCCGTAGGTGCCCACCTTGAAGCAGAGGAACGACTTTTACAGCGAAAGTAATGCCCATCGCAGAAAAAAGAAGAAAAAAAGCAAACAAAGAAAGGCGTAGGTGCCCACCTTGAAGCAGAGGAACGACTTTTGCAGCGAAAGTAATGCCCATCGCAGGAAAAAGAGAAGAAAAACAAACAAAGAAAGGCAATAGGTGCCCACCTTGAAGTAGAGGAACGACTTTTGCATATATATATATATATATATATGTTTGTGTGTGTGTGTTTGTGTGTGTGTGTTCGCCAGGCTGGTTGTCCAGTCATCCATAACAGAAACCCAGAATCAATGAAAAAAAGAGAAAATAAAAGCAAACAAAGAAAGCCGTAGGTGCCCACCTTGAAGTAGAGGAACGACTTTTGCAGCGAAAGTAATGCCCAACGCAGAAAAAAGAAGAAGAAAAAAACAAAACAAAGAAAGGCGTAGGTGCCACCTTAAAGTAGATGAACGACTTTTGCGGACAAAGTGTTATTATGGCGAAAGATGAGCCCGCGATTTTAGGAAGCACATAGGCAAAGTAAAGGCCAGACTTCCTCAAGTGCGGACCGAGCGAGGACTGGCAACTGAAATGCCTGTATCTGGGGGGGGGGGGCAGACTTGGGGATTAGGGCAAGGAGCGCTCAGGATTTACGAAGCAAATCGATTTCTCTATTCCCTACCTCTTTTACACACATCTCTCTTCTGCAAATTTCGCAAATATAAATGAATCCCTTGGAAATTTCCTCTTTCAAGAATATAGTTTGATCTTTGTGTTTTTCCCAATTATTTTTTATCCATGTGGTAGTGTTTTGCCTTTCACAACTGGAACAGAACTACAAAAATAAGTGAAGAAAATGTAAAACTACTACTCATTCCAGCAACATATTTCCAGGTAGAGAAATAAAGAGATATTGATAGAAAGGGAGAACGAGAGAGAGAAAGAAAGAGAGAGAGAGGGAGAGAGAGACGAGAGAGTAAGGGAGAACAAGAAAAAAAAACTAGAAAGAGAGAGAGAAAGCGACCATTCGGAGCAAGTCAACAAACAAACAAGCAAGCACTACGTAAGGCTTTTACGCAGTTGGCCCACTATAGAGACAAAGGAAAGGGAGGAGGGATGCGGGGGGGGGGGGGGGGGGGGGGCGAGGGGGAAGGGCAGATGTGGCTGGGCGGGGCGGGTGGAGGAGCGACAAGAAGGGAAGGGAAGAGACAGGGTGGCGTATGCACTGGAGGGGCATTAGAGAGAAGAAAGGAGAGAGAGAGAGATGGAGGGAGAGAGAGAGAGAGAGAGAGAGAGAAAATGATAAATAGATAGATAGAGACATGTTGATTGACAGACGAACAGATAGATAGATAGATGGAGAGAGGGAGACAGAGAGAGAGAGAGAATGATAAATAGATAGATAGAAACATGTTGATTGATAGACGAACAGATAGATAGATAGATGGAGAGAGGGAGACGGAGACAGAGATAGAGAGAGAGAGAGAATGATAAATAGATAGATAGAGACATGTTGATTGACAGACGAACAGATAGATGGATAGAGAGAGAGGGGAGACAGAGATGATTGATGGATTAATAGATAGATGGAGAGAAAGAGAGAGAGAGAATTATAGATAGATTGAGACATGTTGATTGATAGATTAATAGATAGATACACAGATAGACATGTTGATTGACAGACGAACAGATAGATAGATAGATAGATGGAGAGAGGGAGACAGAGAGAGAGAGAATGAGAGATAGAATAATAAATAGACATGTTGATTGATAGATGAATAGATAGATAGATAGATGGATAGAGAGAGAGAAAATAATAAACACACAGCCATGTTGACTGACAGACGAACAGATAGATAGATGGAGAGAGGGAGACAGAGAGAGAGAGAGAGAGAGAGAGAATGAGAGATAGAATAATAAATAGACATGTTGATTGATAGATGAATAGATAGATAGATAGATGGATAGAGAGAGAGAATAATAAATACATAGAGACATGTTGATTGACAGACGGACAGATAGATAGATAGATGGAGAGAGGGAGACAGAGAGAGAGATAGAATAATAAATAGATAGAGACATGTTGATTGACAGACGAACAGATAGAGAGAGAATAATAGATAGATAGATAGAAACATATTGGCTGAAAAATAAATAAATAGATGAATAAAGAGAGAGAGAGAGAGAAAGAAACACAAAGAGACAAAGAAGGAAAACATTTACCCAAGGAGAGGGAGAGGGGAAAGAAGGGGGTGAGAGCCGGGGGGGGGGGGAGGAGGAAACAGAAGACAAAGGAAGACCTTAGACCCTTAATCACCTCCGTGGACATCGATACGGAATCTGACGGACCTTATTTTTATTTAGGCAGAAGATTCGTGTGGTAAGGTTATGTTCAGGATTGCGAGGACACCTTCCCTTACATGTGAAATAATGATAATAATAATAATAAATAGGCAGAAGGTTATGTTCAGGATTGCGAGGACACCTTCCCTTAAATGTGAAATAATGATAATAATAATAATAATATAGGCAGAAGGTTGCTTTCAGGATTGCGAGGACACCTTCCCTTAAATGTGAAATAATGATAATAATATAGGCAGAAGGTTGCTTTCAGGATTGCGAGGACACCTTCCCTTACATGTGAAATAATGATAAAATATAATAATATATAATTATAGGAGCAAGTTATGTTCAGGATTGCGAGGACACCTTCCCTTAAATGTGAAATAATGATAATAATAATAATAATATAGGCAGAAGGTTGCTTTCAGGGCTGCGAGGACACCTTCCCTTACATGTGAAATAATGATAATAATAATATAGGCAGAAGGTTATGTTCAGGCTGCGAGGACACCTTCCCTTAAATGTGAAATAATGATAATAATAATAATAATAATATAGGCAGGAGGTTGCTTTCAGGGCTGCGAGGACACCTTCCCTTACATGTGAAATAATGATAATAATAATAATAATATAGGCAGAAGGTTGCTTTCAGGGCTGCGAGGACACCTTCCCATAAATGTAAAAAATAATGGTAATGATAATAAATAT
>NW_020870640.1:61470-63970 GCF_003789085.1 Penaeus vannamei | reverse complement strand
GAGAGAGAGAGAGAGAGAGAGAGAGAGAGAGAGAGCAGAGACAGAGAAAAAGACAGACAAATAGACCGAGAAAAGAACTGAGTAAAGAATAAAATAAACCTCCTTATGGCTGTACATACAGGTACATACGGGTTATGTAACCTTTTTTTTCAGTCCCTTTTTTTGCCCTTACTCGCTCGCCCAGCCTTGACCGTGGACCTTTCGATACCGGTCTTCCATCCTTCCTCCCCGGACTCAGTCTCTTGAGCTCTCTGGCTTTCATTCTCGTCTTATTCTTCCTCCATCCTTCGTCCTCGGACTCAGGCTCTTGAGCTCTCTGGCTTTCATTCCTCGGTCTTATTTCTTCCTCCATCCTTTCGGACTCACTCTTGAGCTCTCTGGCTTTCATTCCTCCTTATTTCTTCCTCCATCCTTCGTCCTCGGACTCAGTCTTGAGCTCTCTGGCTTTCATTCCTCGGTCTTATTTCTTCCTCCATCCTTCGTCCTCGACTCAGATCATTCCTCGGTCTTATTTCTTCCTCCATCCTTCGTCCTCGACTCTTGAGCTCTCTGGCTTTCATTTCTCATATTCTTCCTCCATCCTTCGTCCTCGGACTTAGTCTCTTGAGCTCTCTGGCTTTCATTCCTCGGTCTTATTTCTTCCTCCATCCTTCGTCCTCGGACTTAGTCTCTTGAGCTCTCTGGCTTTCATTTCTCAGTCTTATTTCTCTAAATCCTGATATATATATATTCTCTTAATGTGTTCTTCCTTGCTTTTGGTTGATGGTGCGTTGTGTAATTTTTTTTCTGTGTGTTCATTCGTCTTTCGGTTATTGTTGTTTTATTGTGTTTTTTTTCTTTTCTTTTGTGATTTTTTTTTTAAATCTTATTATGAATTGTAATAGTTGTGGTTGTTGTAGGTTTATCTTGTTATGAACCGTACTAGTTGTAATTGTTGTAGGTTCGATCCTCATCCCTGGTATTTAGACACGATTTTTTTTTCTATTATTTTCTTCATCTAAATTCCGACTCACCAATTTTCTTCCTTTTCTTATCATCCACTGCCTCCTTTACGATTTTTCCCCCTCCGGCATGACCGCCTCATTATTTTCCTTTTTTTAAATACACTTCGCAGCTTCTGGAAACGCTCATTTCGGACGAGTAGGAGCAGAGGCGAAATACCACGGCTTGTGTCCGTCGAAGGTACCCCGCGGTTGCGTTCAAGGTCCCGATACCACCTCCTCTTAGCCCACACAGGGGACACCTACACCATACAGGACGCTCTTCCATATCCGCTTCGGAGGGTTGCCATGCAGTGGCGTGGAGGGAAGAATAGGAGAGAGGATGTGGAAGAGGTGGGGGGGAGGGGGAGGGGAGGGAGGAGGAGGAGGGGAGGAGGGGAGGGGAGGGGAGGAGGAGGAGGAGGAGGAGGAGGAGGAGGAGGAGGAGGAGGAGGAGGTGGAAGAGGAGGAAGGGGAGGAGGAGGAGGAGGAGGAGGAGGGGAGAGGGAGGGAGGAGGAGAGGAGGGGAGGAGGGAGGGGAGGGGGAGGGGGAGGGGAGGAGGGGAGGAGGAGGAGGGAGGAGGGGGAGGAGGGGAGGGGAGGAGGAGGGGAGGAGGAGGAGGAGGAGGAGGAGGAGGAGGAGGAGGAGGAGGAGGAGGAGGAGGAGGAGGGGGAGAAAAGGAAGAGGAGAGGAGATAGAGGAGATAAAAGAGGGAATATAAAAGCAGAAGGAAATAATGAAGGAACGAGAGAAGGAAGAAGAAAAAGAAAAAGAGAAGAATAAAAGAAGAGAGAAAAAGAAGAGGAGGAGGAAGATCAAGAATGGGAGGAAAGGGAGAAAGAGACAATGAAAAGGAAGAATCTAGCTTGAGAATCCATCCAGGTTTCGTTGGTATGAAAAAGCTCTGATTTTTTTTGGGGTGAGATGCCGAGGAAGTTGCCAGTAGTACTTTTATTCTTGGTATTATTGTTATCACCATTGTCCCAGTTATCATGGTCAAATAGTAAATGAAGTGATAGTAGAACCAGACACAAAATTTAAGCATATATATATACATATACATATGTATTTAT
Organism: Penaeus vannamei; assembly: GCF_003789085.1. NCBI lineage: Eukaryota > Metazoa > Arthropoda > Malacostraca > Decapoda > Penaeidae > Penaeus > Penaeus vannamei. Next base: position 61,916 of record NW_020870640.1, on the reverse strand, counting down.
ATTTTTTCTTTTTGTTCACCGTCGCCCATCCCTCATCAATGAAGGACCAGGAATGAGATCTTAAAATTATGTTCTAAAGCTGTTGGTTGCTTTGATTTTTCCCCATTGTAGATGCGATTGTAATGGGAACTCATGTGTATATAATTTGCATATGTTACAGCGTCCAACGTAAGTGCATACGTCTCACTGCCTCTATCTCTTTCTCCTGACTCCACCCCATGTTTTTGTACCAACAACTTTTTCGTCATACTTGTACCGGAAGGAACCGCCTTTTCCTACCCTCTTCCTCTGTTCTTGTTGGATGTGCAGTCGATTAAATATATCCTCACTGACCACTTCCCGGAAACCTCTTCCCTGTCCTTTGGAATAGACGGATGATTAAATATATTTTTACTGACCACTTCCCGCAGCAGAGTTTGTTAAAAGCAAGTTATTAATTTTTAAGT
>NW_020870640.1:48970-58970 GCF_003789085.1 Penaeus vannamei | reverse complement strand
ACGATCAGCCTTCTATGGCAGGGTTCAAAGAGGAGAATATGACGAGTAAGCGACTACAAATATACATTTTTTTTACGTCTACAAGTTTTTATCCTTGTCTGGACAGGAAGGAAGAAAATAGATCCTGCCAGACTGCCGAGAAAGGACTACTTTTTGTCCTCCTCCGCCAGCGGGTCTGTCTTCCAGGAGGAGGTCGCCATGGGATTTCCTTGCCCGGTGGATTTCGGCCGGGAGAGAAATCCTGGGGAATCCTCTAAGTGATTTCGGTATTGGAAAAAAAAAATCCTTTTCTTCGTTGTTTTAGTTGATGGGATTGTGCATAGATTGGATTTATTACGGATACTGAAGAGATACTATTTTTGCTTGCCTTCGCTAATCTCACTGAACTGAAACCTCTCGCTCTCTTTATATATATATATATATATATATATATATATATATATAATATATATATATATATATATATATATATATATATATATATGTGTGTGTGTGTGTGTGTGTGTGTGTGTGTGTGTGTGTATACATTGTACATTATATATATATAGTTTGATAGATAGATTGATAATGGCGTATTACTAAAGTTTACCCAAGAAATCTTATGGCTTCGTTTTCTGTTAAAGATCATCATCACCTATAGTTGCGTAAACTATGTTATTTTGGGTTGTATACAATAAACAGGTTTAACATATGTTTATAATCACTCACAAACCAATGCTACTTGGATTCATGGGCGTCCATTGGGGGGCTAGGGGATATTGCCCCCAATACTGGCTTACCCCCGAAGAGCCACATTTTTTTTTTCTTTTTTTTTACTAATTACACCTATATAAGTCCGGTTACAGCTTTAAAATGTCCCTGGAATAGTTAATTACCTCGCCTACCCCGATAAAAGAGCTGAAATTACACCCCTGCTTGGATACACACTATGAAATTCCAAATGCAGGAACATTCACGAACGCACTTTTCACAACGGACACACCTGTATGCTTACATGGATTATTTATCTAAACCCACGATAAAAAGGGGGAAAAATCTGATAAACCAAGGCTAAATGTACTAATATGACTGATAACTTTTTTTTGTCGTCTGCCATTTACAAAATTCATCTGTAAGTCAGCGATATTTTTCCCTAAATTTGTTTCGTTAAATACCACAGTGATTGACCAGAATGCGGACAGTTATTGTTTGGATATTTCAGACATACAAAATAACTTTCGAAAGTCGACGGTTTTGAAACGTTTAAGCTACACATTCTTGTTTTTTTGTTTTTGTTTTGTTTTTTTAGAGTGTGGAGTAACTCTGGAAAGGTTGGTCATCCTGAAGAAATCATAATGACATCGTACCGTTTCTCAAGACTCCGAATCGTGATTGTTATCAAATGTAAATACAAAAATCTGACAGAACAAGGACATTTTTAAAGCTGTGTCAGAAAAATCAGGATTATTCGGTTGAGCAATAATGGCGCCGTTATGTTGGCGACCCTGCGAACATTGGCGGTAAAATCCCCGGATTTTTTTGTGTCCGTTTTGTACGCGGTTCTGCTAGTTTTTGCGACCCGGTCTGAACTTGTTGTTATTTAAGCGTTTTCCATTTTGAAAATTAATCCGATTATAATATAGGTGACCGAGAATCTATCGTAGTATATTTAGAAAGTACAATAAAACCATCTGTTGGAATATAATTACAAACTACCCATTTACCGCGGGCAACCTGATTTACACAAGAGCAATAAATCTACATTTTTTTTGTATCATCTGACTCACACCACTAGTTTATACTAGAAGCGACTAACGTTTATTCAAACTTTTGAATCCTATTTTGCTCACTCCTTCCAGTCTTATCACACAAAAAGCTTCCTATGATCAACGAGGGAAACAGGCTCAATCTTATCTGAAACCCCAAGTAGTCCGTAGCATTTAGAAGCGACCCGAACGCCCTTCTGGACTCGGCGCGGGCTGTCCCATGTCGTAATGTGGGTGATTGCAAGTGAAGGTTTGTGCGTTCGTTAGTGAACAAAAATTTTTACGCGTAGATCTTGGTCTGGTTTTAGCGCCAGTCTTCTGTTCAGTGCCAACGTCGGTGGGTAACGGAGCCCGAATATTTTGAGTGTATTTTGAGTGTATTTTTTTTTAGTTACGTTACTGTGGATTTCATCTGGGAAGACGTTGTGTAAGGAAACTGTCGGATTTTAACGTCTGGTTGATAAGGACACCGTTTGCATCCGCAGTTCTTGAGATCGTTTAGAGTAAGTAAATGGCAAAACGCAATTTGTGTTTACTAAGAAATGAGGATAAAGTATCTTTACGTGATCTTTCCAGTACTTGAATGTTCATTTAGTGGATATGTTTTACAAAGAACATAATCGCGTTCGTTATCTTCGCTGCATTTAAACCATATCAGACACTATTCTGTCCTCAAAAGTCCTCCATACATGTTCAGAACAGGTTTTATTTGTTTGCTTTCTTTAGTTATGTCACTGCGTTCTTAGGATGCATCCTCTCTGTAAGTTCGAATGTGTTTACATAAATAAAATTATGATTTAGGAAATTATGTAAAATGTGGAATCTGTGCATCATTTTTCCGGTTTATCTTGGAGGTGACGTTAAATTTTCTTTTATTTATTTATCTATTTATGATTGTGTAATTTTGTTGTGGGTTTAATGTTTTGTTCTCTAAGTTTTGTTTCAGCTTTCTCTATTACGTACGACTTGTTATTTTTCATGGATTTAAGCCTTTCCACAGGAGTGATATTTGCAGTATAAGCGAATAATACACATTATGGCAACGCTGTGAATATTCGCACGCATTCCTTGTCTGTTTCTGCCCCCGTTTCCTCCCTTTGGCTCGAAGGCGCAAACCCCAGTCAACCCGTTCTCTTCTTCAGGTTCAGCGCGATGGACGGCTTCTTCCTGGCTGTCTTCCTGGCCGTGTGCATCCTGGCGGCGGTGATCCTGCGGTGCATCTGCTACCGCTGCTGCCTCCAGTCCTGCTCGCAGAAGGCGCGCCAAAACAACGGCGAGATGATCCTCCCCCGCCACACCACGCCCACCATAACGCCCGCGCGCCCACAGCCGTATTCGCAGGTGGACGGCACCCAGCGGGCGGCAGTGCCTCCTCAGTCCCGCGCCGTCTTCACGATCTACACTTTCCCGCAGCACGAGTCCCCCGAGATGGATAGGAGCCCCCCGCGCACCCCGGGCCCCCCCAAGTACTCCTCCCTCCCCGCCGACGCCCCGCCCAAGTACGAGGACCTCTTCCCCCAGGCGGACTTCACCTTCCCCTCGAAGACTCCGTCGCCAAAGCTAGCTCCTCCCACTCGGGACTCCATCAACCTGCAGCCCCTGCGATCCTCCCCGCAGCAGAACACCCTCGTTCCTCTCGCGCCTCCGCCTGTGGTCGTCCCTCCGCCCCCTGCCTCGCACTTCCCTGCTCCCAGAGTGCCTTCCTCCGCTCCCTCTCCCAGCCTGCCTCCGTCCTCCCCGCCCTCCGCCGCCCATTCGTCCTCCTCCCTCTCCGATCCTTCGGCCGAAGGAGTCCCTCGAGAGGCGCCGCCGACGTACACACCAGTGCCCCCTGCCAGAGACGGGGAGTGAGGCGGACGGACCGACGGCCGACGGTGTTCTCAGCTTTCTTCAGGGCATTGAGTGATCCCTCTGCGGATTATTTCCCAATTCGTAACTGCCAAGGTTCATTAACGTTAGCGGGAAAAAAAATAATTTCTGGCCATGGACCAAAGTGCCTGTAATCAGGAACGTGATGTGAAAGTGCGAAGAACCTCGGAAACGCACGAAGTGAACTGAAAGTGTGCCAGGTTGTGCCACGACCCGTTCGAAGGATGGCACTGAATCTTCAAGGAGGAATCTCTGGACCTCAGACAAGGAATTCCTTTGTGTTAGAGGACGGGACTTTGACTGCTCAAGGGGACTCGATATGCTGTTACCATGTTGTCGTTACCAAGGTTTAATAATTCATAGGACTAATATGCTATTTCTGTTGATCGTAACCATACTGGGATATCAAGTAATAATTGGCCTTGAGCTTGGAAACAGGCCAAGCCTCATTGATTCTCATAGAATATCAAAAAGATTATTTTCCCGGCCCACCTTCTCTAAGACATTTTACAACACTACTTTTATTTATGTTCAGTTATCCCAAATCCCTTCCTCCTATCTACTTACCTATTTATCATTCTGTATCAATTATCCCCAAATTCAGCCTATCTTCTCATCTATTTATCATTCTGCCTTTCTATAAGGGAATAACGTTCTGTCTTCAATGCATATATGGATATTGAGACACACACAATACTTACTAACTTGAAATCTAAATCTTGAAACTTAAATTTCTGTAACGGAGAGCCGGTCACCAAGTCGGCTTGTTCAAAGGCTTTCAAGGTGCTAACTTCTTGTCCTTCAGTCGAGGTCGAAGGAAAAGTCGAATTCGAGTGTCTTCATAATTGCGAATACGGCAGCGTTGTGGCAATGACGTTCTTCCAGTGATATACAGTTATATTCTTCCAGGTAGACAGACGTTTGAAAATCTACCTCCTGTTAGACAATTATTTTTGCTGTCTTTCTTTATGTATGTACGTATAATATATATATATATATATATATATATATATATATATATATATATATATATATATATATATAATATATATATACACACACACACACACACACACACACACACACACACACACACACACACACACACACACACACACACACACACACACACACACACACACACACACACACACACACACATATATATATATATATATTATATATATATATATATATATACAATATAACACACACATATATACAGTATATTTTTTTCTTACATACACATAAGATAGCATTTCAGGGTCTTGTGACATCGAATTTTTAATTAGCATATATATTTTAGAAAGATATTTCTACCAACAGTTTCTTCCATTAGAAACAGTCGGTTCTGAAGGAGAAAAAGCTTCACTAAATACGTAGAGATCCTTTGTTCCTGTGACGAAGAGGTATTCAGATATTTTTTTCTAGACTTTTAGTTAAAAGATGGTTGATAACCTTTTGGTGTCTTTATGTACTTTTTTGATAAATTATTCCCAGTACGTAGTTAGTAATTAATAGAAAAAAGGACATTAGTATTAGTAACAGTAATGTCACTGTAAATGTATCAAAAATTCCCATTATGGGCAGTGTCTTCCAGTATGAATGTTACAAATAATACGTCTTGTCATAATTTGTACTGCATAATGTAAATAAATGTGTAAATATGTAAAACTCCGTAAGGGATGAATGTAAACTCGAACGCCAAACGTGACTTAAAATATTATTTAAAGTACTAGACAATAGACTTTAAATATATATTTTTTTTCGTACAATCCAAGGTGCTCTTTTGTACATACCGCGTTTGTATCAGCGATGTAAGTTTTGTAAATATACTTGTGAATAGATTATGTTTGTTTGTTGTTCATTCCTCGCTATATTTCAGCATTCACAAATCTGATCTTAATATACCTAAAGGTGTTATTATTGTTAAGAACAGTATGATGATAATAATGATTATAAAACCTTCATTCATAATTACGATCAACAGTGGTAATAATAGTAACACACACATACACACACACACACACATGCACACGCACGCACACACACCACACACACACACACACACACACACACACACACACACACACACACACACACACACACACACACACACACACACACACACACACACATGTATATTGTTAACAATAAATCGAATTAAAGCAAATCTGAGGATAATAATAATAATAAGCACTGAGTTTAATTGCAGTGAATATGATGACAATGAACATGGTCATAATGAGAGCAAAAATAATCATGATCATGATAATGACTGTGAAGACGACGATAATGATGATGATAATAGAACAGAAGAACAATGATGATGATAATAACATATAATGATAGTGATAGTAGTAATAATACTGATATTGATAGCAATAACAATAATAATATTATAAATAATAATAAAAGTGATAGTAATTATTAAAATAATAGTGACGAAAACGAAAAAATAAAAATCCAAATAACAGTAATACAAATAATAATAATAATAATGATAAAAAAATCATGATGTTAATGATAAAAGAAAATAATGATGATGATGATGATAAGGAGGAGGAGGAGGAGGGGGACGAAGATGAAAACAAATATTAATAAAGATGATAATTAGTACAGTTCCTAATGCTACTGCTATTCGCAATAAAAATAACAATACTAATAACTGAGAATCATGAATCAAAATAGATGGCTAAAAACTAAACAGCAAAATACAGGAAAGAAGATTCATTGACAGCTGTTAAAAAGGTCAGTGAAGTCGTGTCGATCAAAACAAATGAAATGGAGAGAGCGCACGGGACAGGAAGGTTCGTACGCGTATCTCTGTCTTTCTGTCTCTCTATGTCTCTCTCTTCTTTCTTCTTCTCTCTCTCTTTCTCTCTCTCTTTTTTTTCTTTCTCTTTCTCTCTCTTCTCTCTCCTCTTTCTTTCCTCTCTCTCTCTCTCTTTCTTTCTTTCTCTCTCCTTTTGTTTCTTTCTTCTTTTCTCACTCTTTTCTGTTTCTTTCATTCTCTCTCTTCTCTCCTTTTCTTTATCTCTCTCTCTCTCTCTCTCTCTCTCTCTCTCTCTCTCTCTCTCTCTCTCTCTCTCTCTCTCTCTCTCTTCTCTCTCACTCACTCACTCACTCACTCTCTCTCTCTCTCTCTCTCTCTCTCTCTCTCTCTCTCTCTCTCTCTCTCTCTCTCTTTATTCTCTCTCTCTCTCTCTCTCTCTCTCTTCTTCTCTCTCCTCTCTCTCTCTCTCTCTCTCTCTCTCTCTCTCTCTCTCCTCTCTCTCTCTCTCTCTCTCTCTCTCTCTCTCTCTCCCTCCCTCCAAAATATGTGTCTATAAATAGCATACACATATACGGCATAAATACAAATAGTAGGCACAGAAAAATAAGTAAATAAATACATAATGATATTTATTGACAACAAACAATACAAGGTATATCCAAACGTATCATATGTCATGGTCCAAAAGGTATATCTGAAATGGTAAATTTTTTTTTTATTATTATTATTTTTTTCGATTTTTTGAGGGCTAGAATTGTCAAAGGGATTGTCTTTTAATTTTGCCTACCAGAGATCTCGAATATAAAAAAAAAAAACAGGAAAATTTATCTTATCGGTCTCTGAATATGAATCAAACCAGATCTCAAATGTCAATAATTTTGAAAATTTATTTATCAGTTTTTGAATTATAAACCAAAATGTGGAGACTAATATTGCGACTAATATTCCACGTTTATTTAAGCTTGTTAATGTTTTTCGCCCAAATCATCAAATTGTGTTGTATGTTTGTAAGTTATGATATTGTATTACTTACGATAAAATGCAATTAATGGTAATAAGATTTAACGAGTGTATCGTTTTTTATTTACATAAAATAAGCATGTTTTGTCATTTGAATTAGATTTTTTTTATTTAAGGAAATACGTCATAAGGGACATTTATTTCTTCCAGAGATTGTAAGATTTACTTGATCTTTTCAGATCTTGAAACTTTCTGCCCTCAGGATAATATTTTGGATGGCGACTGTACAAAAGTTTTCGTTCAAATGCCTTTAATCCCTGCTGTTGTAGTTGAAGAAGTACTTAAATGATGATAATACACTAACTATTATAAACCGTGTTCATGGTCATAATCGAGACTAGGCATCCTTAATCAAAAAGGTCAATAAAAGGTCATATCGCGGAAATAGAAACGCCACGATCAACCTTGTACTGAGACCCATAACCCGTCAAAATCGCGTATTTCTGTGCTATGCGCTAATATTCGTGTCTTTTGTTCAATTTTCTCCATTATTCATGTCAGCAGAAACAAAACGACGAGGTGAATGCACTTGAAACAATAAATGAAAAAGAAGAAAAAATCGTAACGAAAAATGCGACCAGCAAAGCTCCACTTCACCTCCACTTGAAAAAAAAAGCCAGAGTTGGAAGCAGTAGGACAAAGACCAGCAACAGGCATTTAAGGAACTGAAAAGGTATCAGTTCTAAGTCATTTTCGACCTTAGAAACAAACGTCTCCTGTACACACCTCGCCCCATGGATGTGCAAAACATATAAACATGAAATCCTGTTGTTCTATTTGTCTATTTGCTGCTGCCGACCTCTGCTCTCTCGTGGCCGTCAACTTTGCATACAGTAAGGAATCTATGACATAATGTTCATGTAATCTTCTGTCGGATACGTAGAAATATACAGATCGAATCAACAGATCATTCATTGTGTTCATCTGACTTATATGACCGTCGATTAAATTAACATATTGCCAAACAAATAAATAGACAAAGTAAAATAAAGGATTATTGTTTTTATGTTTCTCCCAATATATCTAACAAAGGGTCTCGTAGAAATACAGACTCGATGAGTTGCAAAGAGTATAGAGAGAAGTGTGAATCTCCCTACATAGATGACCGTGGTGATTGAAAATAAGAAAATGAAACGTAGGTCTTCTATTCCATCATCATTTCTTCGATGAAAATCACATATTTTGATGGCATTCTAAGGAACATGATGTCTAAATGAATGTAATAATGTGCATAGACATTATCTTTTCGCGTCTAGTTTATCGCCTGGCTGACATGTATTATTCTTTGTCACTGTTTCACATACCCGGCGGCTTCACCAGTGGTTAGGGCCTCATGTTGGAGAGGATCCAGGGCAGGTGGTGGTGGACGTTCGTGAACAGCGTCTGCGTGTTCGGGACGCCGCACGCCCTGGGCCCCTTGCTGGTGATGCCCAAGACGTACCACCTCGTCCTCGAGCGGTTGTCGATCATAAGAGGGCCCCCCGAGTCCCCCTTGCACGTGCCTGGGCCCTCGCCGCCCGCACAAAGGGTGGACGAAGGGTCAGGGTACTTCTGCTGGAGGGCATCGCAAAAGGGCGTCCGCAAGAGGGGCACCAAGGCCTTCTGCAGCACGGTCGGCAGCTGGACGTTGAACGGGTCTGAGGAAGAGACCATGGAAGGCTTCTTGGTCAGGACTGATGGGAATGCCCTGATGAGGATGGCGATTAAATAGAATCAAATACAATAGAACAGAAATCAATATTCAACAAAGAATTGACACAATGAAGTAGAAAACATGAATATTTAAACCAGTACTCATAGAATCTCAAGGAAGCAACTATAAATCAAAAATAATCATCAACAAATAACAACAATATCGATTTACTACGAAATTGCTACTGAACCCTCAAGCACACACACTGCCTTCAGCTAGAGCCCCTGGAAGCCAAGCCACTCACCTCCCGAGACGGAGCCCCAGCCGCCGATCAGGCCCATGTCACGGGAGGCCTGAAGGGCGTCAATGCTGGCACCGAACTCCTCTTCAGGATCCAGAGGGAGGCAGATCGGGTATATCTGGGGCGCGGGAGGATTTGCAAAACGGTTAAGGTGGAGGGGATGGATTAGCATGCGGGTGAGTTTGTGATGCGTCGAGAGAGAGTACGTGTGCACACTTAATCACATACAGAAACGTACACACGAAAATACATACGGACGGACACACACAAGACAAGATCTATACAGATACAAAAATACACACAAGACAAGGTCTATACAGACACAAACATACACACAAGACAAGGTCTATACAGACACACATATACACACAAACGCGCAGGTGTTTGTGTATATGCGCGCGTGTGTGTGTGAGAGAGAGAGAGAGAGAGAGAGAGAGAGAGAGAGAGAGAGAGAGAGCGAGAGAGCGAGAGAGAGAGAGAGAGAGAGAAGAGAGAGAGAGAGAGAGAGAGAGAGAGAGAGAGAGAGAGAGAGAGAGAGCGAGAGAGAGAGCGAGAGAAAGAGAGCGAGAGAAAGAGAGCGAGAGAGAGAGAGAGAGAGAGAGAGCGAGCGAGATCGAGATCGAGAGGAGGGGGGAGAGGGGAGACGCACAGACAGA
>NW_020870640.1:41470-43970 GCF_003789085.1 Penaeus vannamei | reverse complement strand
AATTCTTATAATAGTAATGATATTGATGATAATGATAATAATAACAATAATAATAACAACAACAGCAACAACAACAACAACAAGTAATAATAATAATAATAATAATAATAATAATTAATAATAATAATAATATAATAATAATATAATAATAATAATAACAAGTAACATATACCAACTGAGATTCACACAATAACCGATACTATATCAAGTATAAGGTCTATAATACATAATATATTCGAAATTAATAACCCTAATATAACAACATATATAATATACGATCATTAACTAAATAATAATCATAATCAATAATTACATAATCACAGCCGCGCGAAATAATAATAATAATGTATAATAATAATAATAGTAATGATAATATTAATAATTGATATAATAATGATATAATAATAATAGATGAATAATAATCTAGTAATGATCAATTTATCAATAATGTATCAAGATATAACTGATCACATAATTAAGAATAATGATAATACCAGCATTAAATATTAATTAGATAATACTAATATAATATATCAATAATGATAATATAATGATTTGATAATAGTCTTAAATAGGATGACAATAATAATGATAATAATAAATAATAATCATTTATCATGAGATAGTGATATATCTCGATGAGCCACACAAAGAAGCTCCCCATTAAGAATGAATGTATAATCTGGCACCAAATCCCAGCTTCTAACTGCCATGCTTTGATCCAAACACTCAGCAGTCCTGCGCTTCCCCATCTGACAACCATTTCCCTCAACTCTCTTTTTGCACTTAATATAACAAAATAAGACTATCTCGAGTGCACTAATAAATAGTCTCCTCCAACTATGATAAAATGACTGACTTCTGAATTTGACTACGCTAAACAACAGATATACTGGAATGATAATAATAATCGATATACAAAGACTGACTACACATTGAGATCACACCCGTTGGAAATTAGTAATCGCATCAATAAAACCCACCACCATAACATTCAATATATATCAACCGACACATATTCCCGAACAATAAGACAACTTGAATATCACGTTAATCTCCCCAGATAATAACTCCAATAATCGATCACATCATATATCCGGATAATCATATACACAGATACGATTGCATAATAGTACTCCTACTAATCATTAAAATATAAAATATATTAATACTAATCTAATGATAAACAATACTCACTGATAATAATGAACGCGCTTTTATGTCCAATAATAATCAACACAATACGATTCGTGCAATACAAATCATATCAATCCACATAACCTTATTTAATAATACACAACTATACCCGCAATAATGATAATAAATGATATTGAATAATAATAAAAATAATCATAATAACAATAAAAACCAATCATGAAACATACATCGCGCTCCTTAGACTACAGGAAACCAATGATAACATTCATAATGGTCAATTATACAATCAGAATCGATACAAGTAAACACCCAACTACCCTGTAACGGCGAGACCTTGAGTAACAACAATAGACCACCTCCTAACAAAACACCGCTCCACTCTCGCGAATATAGTAGCGTAATGATCTCCAAGCTTCTTAACTATTCATGGCAGAAGTAAAGGGTGATCATACCTCTATGCCTCTCTATAAATTCCTTCGACTGGAACATCATCTACATCCGACTCACCAACTCTAATCATACTCCTTCTTTACCATTCGACATCCCACAGCCACAACCACATCCACTGTGACATGCACTAGGCGCACACAAATCCAATGCAGGCGCCACGTCTCGCCCAAGCACCTGCCAGCACATACTACCCACAAACGACTCATCACCTGCATGCACACACGTCAGCGCAAACCACACAGTCCGCGCATAATCCCCTGTAGCGACCAACTTATCCGTCGTCCCTATCCCCCTACCCCGCACACAACACGGTTAGCCAGCGTGATACCCTGTTATCTCTCATCACACCACTCTCTACTTACCACACACACACAAACACTCATACACACACCTTCTACACTACTTACACACGACCTCATCAACCAGATTTGCACACACAACCTCATATACCGCTGTCTAGACTAACTGATGTCCCGTGTTCACATACAATTAAATGGATCAAACTCCGCTCTGCACATCAGCCCATCGCCCAGAATTCATCGCCACTCATACTTGTTCACCGCCACGCACCGCGACGCCCACACGCCTCACTCTCCAACCCACATAGCGTCATATATCTACATACCGATTGAGCATCCCGAATACAACAACGCCACTATACACACTCACACGTGCCTCTTTCCTACACCCTCGGACAGAGAAAAAAAAAAACTTGGCCACAGCACACTCGTAACGAACCCTCACCTGCAAGAACATGAAACAGGTCTGGCGCTTGAAGACTTCCTGCAGGAATGTCGGTTTCGTCCTTCTCGAGACATGTCCTCATACTGTAATACGAATGCATAAGCCCTAAGCTTTCGCCTATTTCCCCTTTTCGTATATAGGCGTCGAG
>NW_020870640.1:5000-25000 GCF_003789085.1 Penaeus vannamei | reverse complement strand
CGCGAGTTGCACCCCAATTCAAATAGAGGGAGAAAAGGGGGGGGAGGGGGGAGCGACCGCCCTCCAGCAGGCCTGCCAAGCCGCTCTTATAATCTGCCGGCCAATCACTCCCCATCGATAATCCAGGGAAGCCGATAAAAGCCGCAAATGGCCGGACACGTGGCTTGGGCAGGGGGGAGGGGGGGGGGAAGGAAGGGGAGAGGAGGAGGAGGAGGAGAGAGGAGGAGAAAGGTAAGATAGAGGAAGGAAAAGAAGGAGGAGAAGGGGAAGGAAGATAGGGGGAGGAGGAGGAGGAGGGAAGGAGGGAAGGGAGAGAGGAGGAGGGGAAGGAAGAAAGGAAGGGAGGGAGGAGGAGGAGGAGGGAAGGAGGAAGGAGAGGAGGAGGAGGGAAAGAAAAGGGAAGAGGAGGAGGAGGAAGGAGGAGGGAAGGGAGGAGAGGAGGAGGGAAAGGGAAGGAAGGAGGAGGAAGAGGAGGAAAGGAAGGGAAAGGAAGAGGAAGAGGAGGAGGAGAAAAAAGGGAAAAGAAGGAGGAGGAAAAGAAAGGAAATGAAGGGAAAGGAGAGGAGGAGGAAGGGAAAGGAAAGGAAGGGAAAGGAGAGGAGGAGGGAAATGAAGGGAAAGAAGAAGGAGGAGGAGGAGACAAAGGACGAAGGATAAAGGAAGAGGAGGAGGAGGAGGGAAAATAAGAGAAAGGAGAGGAGGAGGAGGAGCAAGAGGAGAAGGAAAAAAGGAGGAAAGGTAGGGGAAGCACGAGAGAAAGGAGGAAGAATAAGAGGGAGAAAGAGAGAAAGGTGAGGAGGAGGAGGAGAGAAAAGAGGAAGGATAGGAGGTAGAGAGGAGGGGAATGGATGAGGATGAAGGATAATAAGGGGGAAGAGACTGATGAAAAATATGTATATACCAATATCCTCATATCCTCCTCCTCATTATCATCATCCTCACTCTCACCACGAAAGGAAGGAAGAGGAGGAAGCAAAAGAGAGAAACGCTAATAACATTAGAGTAAAGGGCAAAGTCAAACACTCTTGATGTTTAAGTTCAAGTAACCCGTTTTCCTTTAAGTGTTTGTCAATATTGGAGCCTCTTAGCTTTTTTTCATTCATTTATTCTTGTGTTTATGTTGAGTGTGAGTGAGAGAGGGGAGGGAGGAGAGAGAGAGAGAGATAGGAGGAGGTAGGGAAGAGAGAGAGAGAGAGGAGAGAGAGAGAGAAGAGAGAGAGAGAGAAAGGGGAGGGGGAAGGAGAGACAGAAGGAAGGGGAGGGAGGGGGGAAAGAGAGAGGGAAAGGGGAGGGAGGGAAGAGAGAGAGGGAGAAGGGGAGGAGAGGAAGAGAGAGAGAAAGGAGGGAAAGAGGAGAGAGAGAGAAAGGAGGGAGGGAGGAGGACAGAGAAAGACGGAGGGAGGGAGGAGAGAGAGAGAAAGGGGGAGGGAAGGAGGAGAGACAGAGAAAGAAGGAGGGAAGGAAAGGGAGAGGGAGGAAAAAGAGAGACAGAAAGAAGGGGAGGGAAGAAGGAGAAAGAGAGAGAGAGACAGGGAGGGAGGGAAGAGGGAAAGAGAAAGAGGGAACGAAATAAGAGAAATAAAGGAGAGAGACACAGACAGGCGGAAACAGAAAATCACATCGACAACAATCAAGTAAAGAGAAAAGAAAGCTTAATACAGCGCAATCCTTTGTTTAGAGAAGCAGGCACGGGTACAGCTAAGCACATGATAGTGTATCCAGCTCCGTAATGTGAGTGTGTGCCCTTTGTTCACCTCCGGACTTTTTGACGTGAAGTTTGCATTTGATGATGAGTTGAAGCCTTCGCTCAAACTTGGATGAGATGGCTAATTAAACAAACAAACTTGGTAACAAAAAAGTGAGGAATGAGCAAAAAGCAAAAAATGGGGAATGCATCAAGTCATAAGGAGGAATCTCTAAAGTGGAACGCAAAACTAAGTAGATTTACCAAACATAAAAGCGAGATTGGATCGAAAGCGATTATGGGGAGGATAGATATCAAGCAATAAAGAGGAATGATGGATTGGAGAGAGCGCAATTCACACAACAAAATGGCAAGAAAGGCTTTAAAAAAACGAATAGGGGGGAGAAATATCAAGCAATTAAAAAGTGAATAAAAGATTTGGAAAGAGATAAGTAACAATATTCGTCAAATAACACGCTCGGAATATCTGGGATGAATTTAAGGAGGCGGAGCCATCTTCCCGTTTTCTTTTAATTTTCTTTCCGTTTTCTTTGAATTTCTTTCCGTTTTCTTTTTCTCCGCCACCTCATTAATTAAACCTGCTAATTACCAACCTTGTCGAGGGAGGTTTCTTCTTCACGCGAAGGCAGAGGCGGGCAAGAGACAGGAAGGAGGAAAAGGGAGAGGAGGGAGGGAAGGAGAGAAGGAGAAAGAGGTGAGGGGGGGAAAGGAAGTCGAGGAGGAAGAGAGAGAGGAAGGAGGGAAGGAGAGGAGAAAGAGTGAGGGGGAGAGGAGGAAGGAGGAAGGGAGAGGAAGTTGAGGAGGAGGAGAGAGAGGAAGCTGGGGAGGAAGAGAGAGAGAGGAAGGAGAGAGGAGAGAAAGGTGAGGGGGAGGAGAGGAAGTCGAGGAGGAGGAAAGGAGGTAGGGTGGGGAGGAAGAGGAAGAAGAGGGAGACGAAGGGGAATAGGTAAAGGGAAGAAGCGGGAAGAAGAAGGCGGAGGAAGGAGGAAGAGGGAGATAAGGGGGGGGAGAGAATGAGAAAGAGAAAGTGGGGGAATGAGAGAGAGGGAGAAAAGAGAAAGAGATGGAGGAGGTTTTAGGAAATTTAGAAGGTAGGAGAAAGAAATAGTGAACAAATAAAAAAAAGAAGGGGGAAGCGGAGAAGGAGGAGGAGAAAGACGAGAAGGGGGGAGGGACCCGGTCTAAACTTTGCAGGTTTGGTGGCGCCATCTCTTGGGAAACTTGCGAGGAGGACGGGGGATGGGGGGGCAGGGGAGAGGTTAAGTCCACACTGGATTATCATTATTTTCATTATTTTCATACATCTATACATGTGTGTGTTTGTTTGTATACACCTATCATAAACAGATTCAACAGTTATTACCTATATTAGAATAAGCCTCTTGCATGTGTTTTGATGTCTTGCAACTGATCAGCTGATTGGCATGCTATTCAACACTTGCTAATTAGCCAGCAGGGAGACAAAAGGACAACAGCATAATTGTGTCTAATCGTTATATAATTTTTTTTTTTTTTTATGATAAGGATTGCTAAGTGTGCATCCTGTAATGCTTATGAATTTCAGGATACAAACTGATTGCGAAATGAGATCATACTATCATTAGTTCATTCTGTGAAAGGATAAATGGACATTTGAAATCTATCATCAGTCTGACAAACTGAAATATCCATGTATGTATGTATATGTATGCATCTATATACGTGGATATATATCTTAATGGATACTCATATGGACCTATTATTTTAATAGGCAGATAAAAAAGATTAAAAGATTGATAAATTAAATGCATACCTGCCATTATTTTCTCTCTCCCTTTTCAATTGCAACTGATGGTATCAGTTGAATATGCTTTCCAAGCAGAGAGAGAGAGACAGACAGATAGACAGACAGACAGACAGAGAGGCAGACAGAGAGACAGACAGACAGGTAGACAGAGAGAGAGACAGACAGAAAGAGAGAGAGAGAGGAAAGAGATTTGTGAGATAGAGAGTGAGGAAGAAAGAGAGAGAGAGAGAATGATAGAAAGAGAGAGGGGGGGGAGAGGTTTGCGAGATAGAAAGTGAGGAAGAAAGAGAGAGAGAGAGAGAATGAGAGTCAAAACACTTTATTCCATTAATTACAATGGTTATTTTTTACATAAATACATTCATATTTACAACTGATTATTTAATAAGCGTTCTTTTAATTTTGTTTTGAAATTACAGAAGCCGTTAATGACTCTTATATTATCTGGTAACATGTTCCATAACTTGGGTCGACGTATTTCCATTCGTCGTGCACCTGTATCGGTCCTCGATCTCTTAACATAAAAGGAACTTACTTGACGTGCCTGGACACCTGATGTGTTCCCTACAGTTTGCAAGGGCATTGACCATTGCGGATAAATCCCATGAATGATTTTGTAAATGAATACACATGTGCCATAACTGCATTAGGTTGGACTCTTAACCACTTTAATTTTTGGATATGCGGGTGATGTGATCAAGTTTACTGATATTACCTGGTAATGCAACTCTTGCAGCAAAAATTTGTACTTTTTGCTTTTGGGTTTTGTTAGTCGAACCCCAAATATTTGAACATTACTTAATAATGCTTAGAACTAGAGTTTGCACAACCATGATTCTAGTTTCAGTAGTGATTTGATTTTTTATGTGATTAAGATATACCAGGGTGCCCACTACTTTCCTGTGTATCTTGTCAACGTGTTGTTCAAATGTCATGAATCTGTCTAAGTGTACTCCCAGATTATTCACTGAAGTGTTCGGCTTGATAGAGCAGCCTTCAAATTCTATGGTCGTGTCATTGGGAATTTTAGCTATATTCTGCCGGCTACCTATGAATGAATATACATTGAGTTTTATGTGTCATCGGCGTACTGCACTAGAAGGCAGTTATGGGCTATTGTTGATAAATAATTTATGAAAATTGAAAATAGGATCGGACCTAAAATAGATCTTTGCGGAACACCAAAAGGTACAGGTTGTTTTGATGACATACAATCACTGATTCTTACCGACTGGGTCCTTGTATCTAAATGACTTTTAAACCAAAAGGTATCCATTTTGTGATTTACTAATTTGTTATGGAGAATTTCATGATTGACACTATCAAAAGCCTTAGAAAGGTCGCATAATATGAGCAAATTTACCTGATTATTGTTTATGTTATTATAGATCTCATCAGTAATTTGTAGTTAAGCTGTTTCAGTAGATAACTTATTTCTGAAACCATGTTGCGTTTTAGATAATGTTCTTGGCCTCTAGGAAACTCGTTAGTTGATTTGTTACATTTTTTTTTCAAAAACTTTAGATAATAAAGGGAGTAATAGTAATAGGGTGATAATCATTCACATCGTCTATATCCGCCGACTTGAAAATTGGTGTTACTATACCATTTTTCCAAAGCGACGGAAAGAGAGAAAGATGAAAGAGAAATTAGGTTTTTGAGAGAGTTGTGGTAAAAGGTGTGTGAGAGTGAGAGAGATAGATAAATAGATAGATAGCGATAAATAGATAGATGAATAGAGAGAGAGAGAAAGAGATAATAGATAGATAGATGGATAGATGAACAGAGAGAGAGAGAGGTAAATAGATAGAGATAGATAGATAAATAGAGATAAATAGATAGATAGAGATGAATAGATAGATCGATAGATGGATAGATAAATAGAGAGAGAGAAAAAAAAAGAGAGAGAGAGACCAATACCGAATCCTTCAAAACAATCAAAACAATCACCTGAAATCAGCTTTGCAAATGACAGAACCCCGATAAACGGAACAGATACTCATAACATCAAACTCATATCTATATGCTAATGACAAATCATATCAATAATTTACAGACCTTTCCTCTAATTACCGAAGGGTCATATCTCTATCGCGTGATCATCCTATCATTACATTTATAAATTTATTGAACTCTGATCACCTTACGATCATAACGGAAGGAAAATTTATGAAAGAGATCCTCGTGCGTGAGAAACGAGAGTGAATAAATATAATTTCTTGAGGAGTTATTGATCAGGGAAATATGTTCAGGGGATAAATGATACCCTAATTCTTTTTTATTAATTTTCATTTTTTCTTTTTTTTGTTTTTGCTTTGTTTTGTCTGTTGGTTTACCTTTTGTTTCGTTATGTTTTTGTTTTGATCTGTTTTGTTTTGCTTCGTGTCTTCATTATTTTCTACTCTATTCAGTTCTTTTTTTCTTGTTTATCTCTTTGCTTTCCTCAATTTCTCTTTCATTTTTTCCTTTCTTCCTTTGCCTTTCTCCTTTTATTCTCTCTCTTCCTCTCTTGTTCCCCCTTCTCATTCTCGTTCCCTCCTTTCTTTCTTTTCCTCTCTCTCTTCCTTTCTTTTTTAAATATAAGAGCTTTCTGGGCGCATATTACACTCACGCTAGGCTGCACTCAGTGTACTCACGGCAAATATACTTCCTTTTTTATTAATAAAGATGACGATCACGGCCGAGCCTCCCTATCCATATTTCGTCTGGGGACATGAAGGTGCTAAACAACTTATGGCTATACGGTCGATTCTCCCCTTGTATTGATGGGGCCTTCGACTCTACCGCGATCTTTGAGGTTCGTCCAGCTTTGGCTCAATATATGGGTGCAAATATTACCTCCCTTTGATTTTTTTTCTCTGTGTTCTTTTAATTTGTTTCTCTGTATATCTATCATTCTGGCTTGTCTGTCTATCCACTTATCTATTTGTCTGTTATCTCTGTCTATCTTCATCTCTTCTCTCTCTCTCTCTCTCTCTCTCTCTCTCTCTCTCTCTCTCTCTCTCTCTCTCTCTCTCTCTCTCTCTCTCTCTCTCTCTCTCTCTCTCTCTCTCTCTCTCTCTCTCCTCCTTTCCCTCACTCCTTCCACCTGCCTGTCCTCCTTACCTTCCCTCCTCCTATCACTCTCTCTCCCCTCCCACCTTCCTACCCACCCTCTCCCTCCTCCCTCTCCTACCTCCTACCTCTCCCTCCCTCCCTTTCTTCCCTCCCTCCCTCTTCCCCACCCTCTCCCTCTTCCCTCTTCTCCCTTCCTACCTCCTACCTCTCCCTTTCTTCCCCTCCGCCCGCTTCCCCACCCTCTCCCTCTCCCCTCTCCTATCTCTTACCTCTCCCTACCTCTCCCTTCCCCCCTCTTTCCCACCCTCTCCCTCCTCCCTCCCCTACCTTTCCCTACCTCTCCCTCCCTCTCCCTTTCCTCCCCTCCCTCTTCCCCACCCTATCCCTCCTCCCTCCCCCCTTCCCTACCTCTCCCTCCCTCTCTACCCCTCCCCTCCCCCCCTCCCCCCCCTCCTCCTCCCTCTCCTACTTCCTACCTTCCCTCCCTCTCCCTCCCCTCCCTCTTAACCACCCTCTCCTCCTCCCTCCCTACCTTTCCCCCTCTCCCTCCCTCTCCCTCTTCCCTGCGCCCCTTTCTCCCTCGTGAATGCTGTCCCCTTAGAATTTATCCTTCACAGTCGACTAGGCTCGCATAAATACCATCCCCTTCCTCTCTCCTCTGTTCTGCTCGATCGCTGAAAATCCCTTTAGAGGCTATTTAAGTGAGCCAATACGAAGAGCTGGATGAATTGGGGAGGGAAGGAGAGAAAGGGAGGGAGGGAGGAGAGAGAGGGGGAGGGAGGGAGAGGGAAAATGAGAAAGGAGGGAAGGAAAGAGATAGAGAAAAGGAGAGAAGGAAGGCAGGGAGGAGAGGGAAAGGGAAAGTGAGGAGAGAGAGGGGAGACAAGAGAAGGAGGGAGGGCTTGAGAGAGAGAGAGAGAGAGTGACAGACAGACAGACAGAGAGAGAGAAGGAGGAGAGGAAGGGAAGGATACAATGATAGAGAGAGGAGAAGAGAAGAAGAAAAGTTATGAGAGATGGGAGAATAAAAGAGGAAAATGAGAGAGGAAAGCAAGAGATAGTGAGCGAGAGGAGGGAAAGAGAGAAGAGATGAGGCGAAACGGGGACGGAGAGAGAGCGTGACAGAAAGAGAAAAAAAGAAAGAGAGTGAAAGTGAAGGAAAGAGAAAAGAAAGAGAAAAGACAGAGAGAGAAAGAGGAGACAGAGAAAAGAAGAATAATGAACAATCATAAAAAAACAAACGGAGATAAACAACCCAACAAAACAGTACCAAACAAATAAACACACAATCACAAAAAAAAACGCAAACCAACCACCACACACTTACACACACACACACACACACACCGAAACACAGCGAAGCCTCCAATAAACCTTACACACGCACACACACCTACTGCCGAGGAGAAGCCGTACGTCGCAACAAACAATTCCTCTGCCTCCATTACTCCCGGACCCGAGAAGGTAAGCCTGCGTGTTAAGCGGATAGCGAGTACGTGGATTCCCGGATCGTGTTGCCCGGACGAGGCGAGCGAAGGGTGGACCGGCAGGCGCTCTCTCTTGATGGCGGGTAAGTATGGGGCGGGCGGCGGCGGGGTAAGCAATATTCCCCTGCTGTTTGCTGTCACATTCTCATTCTCCGTCTCTTTCCTTCTCTCCTTCGATATTTTTGTTTTTGTTTTTGTTTTTTCTTTTTCTTCTCTCTTCCTCTCTCTTTTATGTCTTTTCTTCTCTTTCTTTCTTTCTTTTTCTCTTATTCGATCAATTTTTTTCTTTCTTTCTTTCTTTTTCCTTTATTTGATTGTTTTTTCTTTCTTTCTTTTTCTTTTATTCGATCTATTTTTCTTTCTCTCTCTCTCTCTCTTTTCTTCTTTCTATCTCTCTCTCTCTCTCTCGCTATCTCAGTGTTTATCTCTCTCTCTCTCTCTCTCTCTCTCTCTCTCTCTCTCTCTCTCTCTCTCTCTCTCTCTCTCTCTCTCTCTCTCTCTCTCTTCTCTTCTCTTCTCTTCTCTTCTCTTCTCTTCTCTTCTCTTCTCTTCTCTTGTTCCTACCGGTCACCGGATAAAAAGAAAAAAAGAGAGAAACAAAAAATGAGAGAATGAGGAGGAGGAGAGGAAGCTTACATTCATCTATCCTTCCCCTTCTCACACCCTGTTTATCATTCCTCTCCCTTCCTCTTCCCTCTCCCTTTCCTCTCCTTTCCCCTTCCCTCTCCGTATTGCCCTCCGCCGCCAGTGCTAGTCTGCCTCATATGGTAAGCCTCTTGCACGGTCTTCCTCCACAAGGCTCAAAATGCCCCAGCAATTTGCCACGTGGTCGACCTTACTGCTGCTATTTTCCGGTTGGCAACAGAACTGTGCTGATAATGACAGGATATATGAAAAGCAAATGATGCTAATGAATGTTTTTCGAATTATTTGATAACCTGCCATCTTCCAGTAAGATTCAATCTATGATAGATGAGACTCGCCTGAGATTTAAGTCACTTTTCATACTTGTCTAATCTTTTATCAGAAGTGAATGTGAAATGATTTTACTTTTTTTATGAGCCACGTTTTCTCTGAATATCGAAAATTGTTAGGTAGGAAGATGGCATCGTTTGGGATAGTGATATATGTCATAAGTAATTTTGGTATTGTCTATAAATAAAATAGTATATCCAGGACAATCATTATTTTCAAATATTAGATTGGGGTCAGATCTCTGATTGATTCTACAATATTGATCAGTAATCATAAATTGATTGGAACGAAATATTTTGATTATTCAAGAACCTTGTATAAACCTATTTTTCATTACAGTCGTGTTTTATGCAGTGATTTATCTTTTCATTTTTTTCTTTTTGGAGAGAGCATAAAAACCCAATGACATCTAAGTGTATGCTATTTTATTCTATGTTTCTCTTTCTCTCTTTCTTTATTTCTTTTAATATATTCCTATACTTAAACTAGAAATACTCAGAAGTTATCAAGAATTTGGCACAGCTGCAATGCATTTTTTCCTTTGATTTTTGTTATCGTTTTTCTTAGCAAATGCCTTTGTCATATATTGAATCTTTACCCGAATTTATCCGAATGGTTAATAAAATCATTAGCATTACTTCTTGAATATGTCTTAAGTATACGAGGGTAAAGTGTCATATATCGACCCACGATCAAGCGTCTGGAATTGAAATTCAAAAATTGAATCTCAAGAAATGGAAAAGAAAAATAAGTGAAATCTGGCGGAATAATCCCGTAGAGTTATCAAAGTCTCACTAAGTTTTATAATGAAGTAATTAATTCTAACGATTATCCACATCCTCCGCGATTTCATTAATTCCATCAAATCATCCTTCCCTCTATTCTTTCACCTTCTCTCATCAATTCCATCCAGAACCATCCATAAAAATTTCCTTCTTATTAATATTACCATCATTTTTTTTTTCTTTCCTCCTATTTTTAAATCAATTCGAGAATTTCGCTCGAAAATCAGTGGGTCAAGATAATGCATCCGAACCTATCTAAACTTTGCCTAATGGAATCTGAAACTTTTAAAGGAAACTTGCGATTAAATCACGACAGACTACGTCCTTCGGGTCATCCCTTAATTATCATGTTGCTTTGAGATAAATAATAGAAATGTGACGAGATGCGGGGGGGGGGGATAGGGAGAGGGGGAGAGGGGGGAGGAGGAGAGGGAGATGAGGAAGAAGAGGAGAGGGAGATGAGGGAGAAGAGGAGAGGGAAATGAAGAAGGGGGAAGAGGGGGAGGAGAGGGATAAGGGGGAGAGTCATGTTTAGATAAATAATAGAAATGTGACGAGATACCGGGGGGGATAGGAGAGGGGAGAGGGGAAAGAGATGGGGGAAAGGAGGAGAGAGAGATGAGAGAGAAGGGGGATGAGAAGAGGGATAAAGGGGAGAGTCATGTTGCTTTCAGATAGATAATAGAAATGCGACGAGATGCGGGGGGATAGAGGAGAGGGAGATGAAGGAGAAGGGGGCGAGAATAGGGTGAGAGGAAGAGAAGGAGATGGGGAGAGGAGAGGGAGATGGGGGAAATTCATGTTGCTTTGAGATAAATAATGGAAAAGTGACGAGATGCGGGATGGATAGGTTAAAAGGGAAGAGGGAGATGAAGGGAGAGAAGAGGAAAATGGAGGAGAGGGGAGAGGAAGAGATGGAGATGGGGGAGAGAGGGAGATGGAGGAGAGGAGGCGAGAAATGGGTGAAAGGAAGAGGAGATGGGAAAGGGACAGAGAGGGAAGGGATGAGAGGAGAAAAGGGGGAGAGAGGTGGGTGAGAGGAAAAGAGGGGGAGGGAGGGATGAGGGGAAATAAGGAGGAGAGAGATGACTGAGAGGAAGAGAGAGTGATGGGGGAGAGGGGGAAAGGGAGGGGATGAGAGGGGAAGAGAGATGGGTGAGAGGGAGTGATGGAGAAGGGGAGAGAGCTGGGTGAGAGGAAGAGAGAGAGAGGAAAAGTAGGATGGGCTAGGGAGATAAATGAGAAAGGGGTGCGTTAGGGAGAAGAAGAGGGTAAGGGAGAAAGGTGAGAGGGAGAGGAGGAGAGGTAGATACGTTGGAGAGACGAAGAGGGTTAGGAAGATGGATGAGAAAAAGAGGAAGAGAAGCTGTGGAAGAGGGAAGGAGGGAGAGGGTGATGGGTTAGGGAAACGAAAAGAGTGAGGGAGATGGATTTGAGGGAGACTAGGAGAGGAAAAGGACAAAAGAAGGATGAGTTAAAGAGAGGAAGAGGATGATGGAGATTAGAAGAGAGGGAGATGGAGGAAGGAAGAGAGGGTGATGGGTTAGAGAGGAAAGGGAGAGAGTAATCCAGAAGGAGAGGAGGAGAGAGTGAAGGAGATGGGGAAAGAGTGAGCAAGAGAAGGAGAGGTGGATAGAGAGGGGATGGATGAGTTAGAGAGGGAAAGGGAGGAGGGTAAAAGATAGAGATGGAGAGGGGGAGCAGTGAGAGAGAGCGAGCGAAAGCAGGAGTTGAAGGAGAGGGAAATGGGGATGGATAAGAAAGGGAGACAGAAAGAAGGAAGAGGAGAGGGACAAGAAGAGGGAAAGGAGTTGGCATAACGAGAGAATGAGTGTAAAGGAAGACTGAAAGGGCAAGAGAAGGTGAGAGGAAAGGGAGGATGGGGTAGAGGAGGAGAGAGATGAAGATGGAGGTGAGAGGGGGAGGCAGGGGCAAAGGGGAAGGCAAAGAGGGGAGTTGAGGGCGAAGGGAAAGGGGAGAAGGGGAGAGGAGTGGGGAAGGGGAGAGAGGGAGATGGGGGGGGGGAGAGCGAGAGGGCGGACGGGAGGTGGAAAGCAGCAATAAGAGGTGGAAAGGAAGAGGGAAGAAGTTCAGGAGAGGGAGGGAGAGGAGAAGGAAGAAGGGGAGGAGGAACAGGAAGAGAGAGGGAGACGAAGAGGAGAGGGTGAGATGCAGAGACAAGAGAGGGGAAGGGAGGGTGAGAAGGCGAAGGAGAAAAAGTGAAAAAGACAGAGAAAGGAAAGGAGAATGTAATGGAGAGGGAGAGGGAAGCAGAAATGGATAAGGAGAATTAAGGAGGAAGAGAAGGAATGAGAAGGAGAAAGAGAGGCAGAGAAAGAAAGAGTTTAAGAGGAAGAGAGAAAAACATTATGGGAAGGAAAAAAAGAAAAAAATCAGAAAGTGAAAGACGAAGAGCAAATGGAAGAGGGAAGAGAGAGGAAGAGGAAAAGAGAATGAAAGAGAAAACCGAGAAGAGAAGGAAAGAAATAGACAGACTGACTGACAGACAAACAGAAAAACGAAAAGACAAACACAGGGAGAAAGAGAGAGAAATCCGAAGGGAAAAGGGAGAAAGGAAGAATATATATTCTTTAGCCATCTCCTTTTATTTTTCTGTCTGTCTGTCTGTCAATTCTAGATGTTAACGTCCATCGCAGAGGCTCACTTGATATCCGGTTTATATGTCTTTTATTACAGTTTTCGTGGTTAAGGCTTCAACGGCTTAGAATTCTCTTCTGTCGCGGGGTAGATCTGCCTGCCTGTCTGTCTGCCTCGTTCTGATGTCTATCTGTGAACGTGTGGTACATATATATAGATAGATAGATACATACATACATATATATGTATATATATACATACATATATATATATATATATATATATATATATATATATATACATATATATATACATATATATATATATATATATATATATATATATAATATATATATATATATATATATATATATATATCATCATTAGGAGCTAACGCCGAAGGGGGCGCATAGCCGTGTCCACCTTTTGCTTCCACCTTTTGGGATCCCTCATGGCAAGCCGCCAGGCAGGGACTCGGCCCTTCTCGAGCTCCTCCCGACAGGTTTGATCGATCTGCCCAAAACCCGTAGCTTGGTCCTTCTGCACAGGTACCGGCATCTCCAGATACTTTTGTCGAGAGAGTTTATGACCTCTGCTGCCAGGCCAATCCGTCTGCTGACTTCCTGGTCTGACAGCCCAGAGTTATGAACTGCACTACCAACGTATCTAAAGCTCTGTGACTTCAGTGTCCTCGCCGCAAGCACGTACCGACCGAACAGGTTCTCCTAGCAAGTCCCCAAAGTCTTGGATCTTGATCTTGGTCCAAGACCAAGACCTCTAGACCCAAGGGCTTCGCTTCATTACTAAATGCATCGAGAGCCACCACTAGGGTTTCTAAAGACTCACATAGTGTCAGGGTTCGTTTGTGGGGTATGATTAGATCGGTCAGGTTAACAGTGAAACCAGAGGAAACATACAGGAGGAATATATTGAAAGCACTATTTACACAATACACATCACACAGAGGAGGAAGGAGAATAGCAGCCACGGGAGAAGTCGAGCAGGCGAGGTCACATGGCGAAAGAGGTCGTCACTAACACATCACAGAACCACTGAAGTCTTTCCGGGAGAACTAACGAATTGCCGAGAATTACGCCTTTTGTGCGAATCGTCGGTGTATAGGTGCGACACCCTCGTTCCTTATAAGTTGAAGTGACGAATCACGGGTGACCTCATCCCGCCTAAGCCCGCCTCCCCGGCTCGGGTAAACATCGCCGTAGGTCCTGAGCGACGAAACTTACAACCGCCGTGTAGCGGCTCAGGAAACCGACAGCGACCGATCAAGGCGATCTCGCAGTTGTGACATATCTCCCATCTTTCTTAAAATAAGCTTCCAGATTTGAAGATTATTTTCCAAATCCACAACTGCGAGATGTCTACCCGACGCTCCAGGGTACCCCTAGAGCAGGCCTGTGGCCCCAGGGCCTGCCCTCCCGTCATCCGCTCTCCTCCGTCGATCCCGGTCCAGCCGTCCGTCCGCCTTGCTGCACCACCTCGGCTTCTCCAGCGTCTCCTTGGGAGGAAGCCCCTCAGTGGTGTCCTCGGCAGGTACTTCATCCTCTTGATCCTCGAGTGGCAGCTCCTTCTGCAGGTCCTCCGGGTCCTCGACCAGCAGTCCTGGCAAGGCCGGCAGCTCCTTCCTCCGGGTCCTCGGCCGGCAGCTCCTTCTGCGGTCCTCCGGGTCTCGACCGGCAGCTCCTTCGGTCCTCGGGTCCTCGACCGGCAGCTCCGCAGTCCTTCTGCGGTCCTTCGGGTCCTCGGCCGGCAGTCCTCCGGGTCCTCAGCTCCTTCTGCGGGTCCTCCGGGTCCTCGACCGGCAGCTCCTCCTGCGGGTCCTCCGGGTCCTCCACCAGCCGCTTCTTCAGGTCCTCGAACGGCTCCTCCTGCAGTACCTCGAGCGGCGCCTCCTCCTGCACGTACTCGTACTGCAGCGCACTAGACAGTCCAGTGCCCACCAGGTCCTTGGGCGGGCACTCTACGGTAGCTGGTCGTTCGGGTGGACAGCTCCCACCCACCAGCTCCACACGCCAGTCGGTGGCTTCCTTCGGCGTTTGGGTAGTTAGTCGCTTGGGTGGACAGCTCCCACCCACCAGCTCCACACGCCAGTTGGTGGCTTCCTTCGGCGTGTGGGTAGCTGGTCGCTTGGGTGGACAGCTCGGACCCACCAGCTCCACACGCCAGCCGGTGGCTTCCTTCGGCGTGTGGGTAGCTGGTCGCTCGGGTGGACAGTTCCCACCCACCAGCTCCACACGCCAGCCGGTGGCCAGCCTACGCTCCTCTGCAGTCGGTTTCTTCGGCGTGTGGGTTCGCGACGGCTGCAGCTTCCTCGAGCGCGCCCGCTTCTTCCGACGGCCGCTCCCCGGGAGACTCCTCTACTTCTCTCCGCCGTGCCGACAGGCTTCCCGCTGCGACGGGTCCTTTGGCAGACGGATCGAGTCCACGGGCGACGGTACCGTGGGTAGTGTCAGTCCCGGGAGTTTGTGAGTTTCCCGGACGACTCCAGGGCAAGACCAGAGGAAGGGACCCACATTCCTCTAAGCAGCCTGTTCAGCCTTCGACGCCTTTCCTCCTCGCGGCGCCAGCGACGATCCTCTTCCATTTGCCGCCTCTGCTCCGCCCTTCTCTGATAATACAGAGCCAGCTGCTCAGTCCTGATCTTCTCCTGCTCCTCGATATAGTGTAAAAAGGCCATCCCCTCGAGGCCCAACCTATCGCCTTCCTCTACATAGTTCCTCATGGTGCTGTCTTACTGGCCGTCTCATCCAGGTAAGGTCGCCAATGTCAGGCTTCGTTTGTGGGGTATGATTAGATCGGTCAGGTTAACAGTGAAACACCAGAGGAAACATACAGGAGGAATATATTGAAAGCACTATTTACACAATACACATCACACAGAGGAGGAAGGAGAATAGCAGCCACGGGAGAAGTCGAGCAGGCGAGGTCACATGGCGAAAGAGGTCGTCACTAACACATCACAGAACCACTGAAGTCTTTCCGGGAGAACTAACGAATTGCCGAGAATTACGCCTTTTGTGCGAATCGTTGGTGTATAGGTGCGACACCCTCGTTCCTTATAAGTTGAAGTGACGAATCACGGGTGACCTCATCCCGCCTAAGCCCGCCTCCCCACCTCGGGTAAACATCGCCGTAGGTCCTGAGCGACGAAACTTACAACCGCCGTGTAGCGGCTCAGGAAACCGACAGCGACCGATCAAGGCGATCTCGCAGTTGTGACAGACAGAATAGCAACATCATTGGCAAAGCCAAGGTCTGTAACCTTAACATTGCCCAGTGTTGCTCCACAATGACTTTGAACAGTAGCTCTGCCTAGTATCCAGTCCATGCAAGTATTGAAAAGTGTTGGTGCAAGAATACAGCCTTGCCTCACTCCTGAACTGACAGGAAAGAAGCTCGACACCACCACACTTTACAGCACTTTCAGTACCAGTATACAGGTTTGCTATTAGTTCAATAATCCTTGTTGGAATTCCACTCAGTCTCAGGATCTCCTAGACCGATTCCCGATGCACTGTATCGGACGCCTTGAGGTTGATGTAGGCTGCAAGCAGCCCACGCCCGAACTCACGACGGCGTTCTACAATGACTCGGAACGCAAGGATAAGGTCTATTGTGGACTTAACAGAAGTGAATCCAAATTGCTCCGGCCTCTGATGCCTCAGTAGATGGTTTCTAATACGCCTCAGAAGGGTGTGGGCAAGAACCTTGCCTGGTACACTGAGCAGTGTGATGCCGCGGTGATTGCTGCAGTCCCATCGGCCCCCTTCCCCTTCGAGAGAAGGATGACCACACCCCTCAACAGATCAGGGGGAACGGTACCGGACCGCCAGATGGCAGCCAGGACAGCATGCAATCCCCGCGCCATAGGTTTACCACCAGCCTTTAACAGTTCAGCTGGGATGCCGCAAATACCCGCTGCTTTACCATTCTTCAGCTTGGCGCCTCCCCAACTTCAGTTAGGGAGGGTGGGTCCTCGCTAATGGGTGGGTCCGGCAGCGGAATCACGGCACTACCCGCATCCAAGTTAACTGTTGGAAGGTCAACCTGATACAACTGCTCAAAATACTCAGCACAACGTTCACGCACCGCAACAGGATCTGAGACGATCTGGCCACCTACAAAGCGAACTGCAGTCACCTGTGAAGAGGGCTTGGAATTCAGTTTCCTCAGGGCTTGGTATGCAGGACAAAGGCCATTTACTAAGAAATGGCCTTCGACCTACTCAGCAAGACTCCTAATAAACTGTTCCTTCTTAACAGAGACCGAGTTCCGCGCACCTGAGAACGGTGCAAATCCTGATCCCCTGCCAGACGAGCCGCACAGCAAGCATCTGAGGCTTCCAGTGTCTCCTGAAAGATTAAATTCTATCTTGCCCTTGGGCGTTCTCCAATCGATTCTTGGGCTGCATCAAGCATTTCGCGCTTGAAGGTGTCCCACAGAAGTACAGGGTCTGTCAGATTGTCGAGCGTTGTGAAGTGATCAGAAATTGTCTCAGCAAACCCCCGAGCACACTCCCTCTCCTTCAGCCTGTCCATATGAAACACCTTAGGGTGGTCATTGGGCCGATGAGAAGTTTTGAAGTGGAGGGTAGACACAAACAATCTATGGTCACAGAACTCGGCACTCCTATACACCCTGCAGTTCTGGAGGATCCTCCAACGAGTGCTAACGAGAATGTGGTCGATCTCCTTGGCTGCATTACCCACATCGCTGTACCATGCCCAACGATGTGGGTCTGGGCACTGGTACCAGGAGCCAGAAATCCTCAATTTCTGGGATCTAGCAAAATCCCGGAAAAGGAGGGAATTCTCGCTGCCGGTATCAACTTCTGAACCATGAGGGCCTATAGACATCTCATAGCCAACTCGATCACAGCCAGATACCGCATTGAAGTCACCCAGAGCAATACGAATATCTCGCCGGGGACAACTGTCTGTCACAGATGCAAGTTTGGCGTAGAACATCTCTTTCACGTCGAGTTTACAAACATCGATAGGAGCGTACAATGCAACAAGAGACATGAAGCTAAAAGACAGCTTCAGTCTCATTACCATTATATGCTCATCGACTGGAGTGACCTCTACCATCGAGGACTGGAGCCTACTGGAGATAGCTATGGCTACTCTCATATATATGCATATATATATATATAGATATAGATATAGATATAGATATAGATATAGATATATAGATATATAGATATAGAAAGATAGATATAGATATATATAGATAGATAGATATAGATAGATAGATATATATGTGTGTGTGTATGTATATACATATATATATAGACAGATATAGAAAGTATATATGCATATATGCATTCATGCATGTATGCGGTCTCACACAGGTGTGTGTGAGAGGCAGCCCCTGCATGGATTCCGACGAGGATAACCAGGTTATCAGCGAAGTTTAAGTCACAAACTTCGAAGTTGCCAATTGCGGATCCTCAAGGCCTGGCCATACAAGAGCTGATAAGTCCTCTACGCCCTGGCTAGGCAGATAGGTGAGCATGCATGCGTGCGTATGTGTGTGTGGTGTGTGCCGCGTGTGTGTGTGTGTGTGTGTGCACGTAAGGATGCATGTGTGTGTGGATAGAATAGATAGATATTTGTGTATGTAGATAGAGAGATAGATAAAAAGATGCAAAGACAAGCAGACAGACATAAACAGATAGATAGACAGATTTATTCACAAATTCTATTCACCCAGCCAATCGCCAATCCATTCGCCTATTCACATTTACATGCGTGTGACTATTTATGTATACAGTTTTGCAAATGCATATAGACGTCTGTATCCATGCATGAATATAAACAAAGCAAGCGAAGGGGAGAACAGGAAACAGAGAAGAAGCAGCACAGCGAAAAGGCTGTAGGCGGAGTCAGGCGGTTCTCTGTGCCTTTCCTGTTTTGTTTACAACTTGCTCCCCGAGAACCTTCGCGCTGAGGAGAGGAAACAGTTTTGCGAAAATGCAAAATATGTCATGTATACCTTGCGCCAGTATACAGAGTGTACCAGAAATGAGGAAGAGGAAATATGGAAGCCCTATTGGTGTGATTAAAAGCGTTTTTGGTTATGTGTGTTTGACTTTGTGTGTGTGTTTGACTGTCTGTTTTTTTTTTTTTTTTTTTGTTATTGTTGTTGTTGTTTTTTAAGGTAGATATTTGCTTGATGTAAAGGTTCCTTTGTGTGTGAATGTGTGTTCGTTTCTGGTGTATGTGCATGTATGCCTATGTGGGTGTTTGTTAGTTCCATTGTTTATACGTGAGTCTGCATGTCAATTTTCATGCTCAAATCAAGCTCAGAGTTTTTTACACAATGGAAATTAGCTTCAAGGTATTGAAAATTGAGGAAGAAAAACAATTTTGTTTTGTATTTTTATATATTTGGATTTTCGTATATACAACTTGTACAACTACGCTTTCGAATATTATACACACACATAATCATAAATTACTTATTTACACATGTCATTGGCGGCTTCACACTTATATCAACACTTATGCTTAAAATAAAATAGAATAAATTAGATAACAAATTAAGAACGTAAAAATGAAGAAACATTGAAAGAGGGAGAAAAATAAAGATACAAATTTATATTATCCTTTTCCACTTCTTATCTTCCTTCTCTTTCTCTCTTTTAAAAATAGAAGGAAAACTATCACAAAGAAGGAAAATAAGAAGAGACAAGAAGAATTGTGAATTAAATCGACCGACATCATTCTTCTCTCTCTCTCTCTATTCGTCGTCAAAGAAAATGGGAAAGATTAACAAGGCTTCTCCGTCGTCAAAGAAAACGGGAAACGCATATCAGCGTATCTTGGTCGTCAAAGAAAACGGAGAATACTAACATCAGGGCATCTTAACCAAAGCGGCGTCTTTAGCGTTGTCGTAACGGAGAAGTTTTAGTTTTTCAAATTCATCGTTGTCGTCATGATTTAGGAAAGCCTAAGTAAGAGCTCCCGAAGTTCGTAGACAAGTAGCCTAATCAGCCTCACAGCCAACTAGGCTATCTTAGTAGTCTAACTATCTTCGTTGGTCAAATTAGGCTCGTAGTCTAACCAGCCTCGTAGCCTCAGAACCCTCATCATCTCTGAGCCCAACGAGCCTCGCAGAACCGTAGCTTAATCCAACGCCGAGCCTCGTAGCCCAGATAGCCTAGTAGCCATAGCCCCCGTAGTGCGTGGGCTGGGCCTTGGGAGAGCACTTGGACACGTAATTGGTCTGGAAGTGGAGTGACGTTTCCGTGACGTATTCGTTCTGCGTCACGGTCTGGGTGACGGTTTCGTAGACGCGGTACTGTGACGTCAGAGTCTGGGTGAGGTAGTGGGGGTGACGCTCGGTCTGGGTCACGTGTCTGGAAGGGAGAAAGGGGGAGAGAAGGAGTTAGTGACATTCGATTGATAAGATTTTGGATAATGGAATCCAAAATCAAGATCGTTACTAAAAAAAAAATCTTTAAAAAAAAAGATAAAGAAAATCACAATAAAAAATGACTGAAAAAAAAACTATATAAACCCTTAAACAAAAAAAAATCCATCAAAATAATAACCCCTCCCCCACCAAAAATAAACAAACAAATCAAA
>NW_020870640.1:0-2500 GCF_003789085.1 Penaeus vannamei | reverse complement strand
GGAGTCGCTTGATTACGTTACCTCGGTGCGCGTGACGACCACAGGCTTCGGGAATGACGTCAGCGTCTGCGCCACGAACTCCGTCGAGGTCCAGACGTTCCACTTGGTGACGTCCTGGAAGGCGAAGGGAGTCAGAACGCGGGGGTTCGAATGCAGGGAGGAATGCGTTTGTTCGTCGACCTCTGTGTCTCTCTTTATGTGTGTGTATTTATATGGATGTATGCTGAGATATACGATAGGATTTTCATTGTATAGTATCTTCTAGATGCTATTTGCACAGGACGAGATAGTGTACATGAGTTAGTTTTTTATCATATATATATATATATATATATACATATATATATGTAAGGATTTGCATAATGCATTATTATGTATATTATTCAACTCCGAGTCTTTCATTAACTGCGCTTCTCATTAAACATCCATATAAGTATATACATGCTAATATGATACTTACACTATTAATGTTGTTTGAAAATGTTAGATCTTTGCCACGTTGACATATAATCTAATTTTACACTTTGCAAGAATCATACATCTAAAATGAAAGTCAAAAAAACATTCCAAAGTAACGAATAACTTAACGCAAATAATAAATCACCTTTTTATTCAATTTCTATTCGCTTAAAGAAATTTTGGACCGTAGTCCCTCCATCAGCATTATCACTCATTACCAAGTTCAGTTTTTCCTCTCTCCCGCGCCTATTTTCCTTCATTCCAGCCTTAAAGAACGAAAAAAAAGTTATATGGTGGACTTTTTGGAGAGCCTTTTTTCCGCGGGATTTTAAGCCTCTTATCTGGAAAATGGATTCTTTGGGGAGCGCGAAATCTCATCGGGCTGAAAGACCTCGCGTTCAATAGCGTGTCAACATGCCGCTGAACGCTTTCGCTCGAAGATAAATATGATAAATGATAAACATGTCGAAAGCACGCGAGATACAGACGTCTTGGCCAGCCCCCTTGTTCCGCAGTGAACGGAGACGATGTTTATATTCATTCGAGGCAACACACAGGGTCGGCAATCTGTTCACCGAGCGAAATGCGTCACGATTAGCGTCTGTTCACGGCGGGAGCAAGAAAATAACGATAAATCTCATCCCCTCGTCGGCAAATCGGGGAGAAGTTGCTGAACCAGGGCAGCGTCGGGTTTCGGCTGAAGTCCTCACCTGGGATATCGTTGTCGGGACGAGGAGGGTGCGGGTGTTGTAGACGAGGGAGGGGACGACCTGCGTGGAGGTGAGGGTGACGAAGTGGGTCTTGGGGAAGCAGATGGGCAGGTCGTCCATATTCTTCATGGGCTTGGGGGAGGAGGGGACCAGGGGGAGTGGGGAGGGGGTGAGGTTGGGGGGGCATAGGCCTGGCTGAGGGAGCTGACGTCCGGGGCGCCCAGGGTCGACGCCCAAACACAGGCTAGTGTTAAGATGTATTTGATCATCCTGCGGGCGAGAGAAAGAAAATCATTAGAAAAAGATCTCGCAATCAAAATAAATAAAAAATAGACATTCGGAAATTAAGCATGAGTGCGAGACTGTAGGTACTTTTTGAAAAAAAATACGAAAAGAGAAAGAAAATATATTACAAAATATTGACATTTAGGATATCATTTAAAAAAAATGGGAAATAAGTATATAGAAAGAAAGGAGAGGGGTGGGGAAGAGAAAAAAATGCTAAGAAAATAATGGGAGAGAGAGAGAGAGAGAAACTAAACATTAGAAAAAGGATGCATAATCGAAATATTTCAAAGAACATTTTGGAAGAAGGAGAATAGAGAAGGATAGGAGAAGTGAGAAAGAAAATAAATGACGTTAGGGAAACGATGAACAGACGAAAGACTTAAGCGCTTATTGTATGAGAAAATGAGAAAGGGAGAAAAGAACAGAGGGCGAGGGGAAGAACGGAGGAAGTAACAAAGGCGTAAAAGATAGAAGAGGAAATTGACGATAAAGGGAATGAAGTCACAATCATTAAGAGCAAAATTGGCCGCGCGTCAGCAAATGTGTCACAAAAAGATTACCAGAAAAAAAACTATTGTAAGATCTTTTTTCGTCACAAGGGGCTGACGTGTGACATTTTTTTTTAAGTTGGGAAAAAATCTATTGGTAACTCGATAGATATCAGCATGAGGCTTGATTTGCGCTTAATAGGATTAATCGAATTTGTGCCATAATTTGATTATTGTGTTTATGGACCACTGAATGATTCAGCAGAAGTTATCTGTGCTTGTATGAGAGAGAAGAGAGAGAGAGAGAGAGAGAGAGAGAGAGAGAGAGAGAGAGAGAGAGAGAGAGAGAGAGAGAGAGAGAGAGAGAGAGAGAGAGAGAGAGAGAGAGAGAGAGAGAGAGAGAGAGAGAGAGAGAGAGAGAGAGAGAGAGAGAGAGAGAGAGAGAAAGAGAAAGAGAGAAATAAATAAATAGAGAGAGAGAGAGAGAGAGAGAGAGAGAGAGAGAGAGAGACACACAGTGAAAATGAAGGAGAAAAGAGGTAAAAAATAATTGGG
>NW_020870639.1:65000-90000 GCF_003789085.1 Penaeus vannamei | reverse complement strand
GGATATTTGTCTTTGTTTTCAATCTATGTTTCTCTCTTCGTTGATATCTCTCTCTCCATGTCTTTGTCTGTCTATTTGTATGTTTTGTCTGTTTGAATTACTCTCGTCTCGTCTTCTCTCTCTCTCTCTCTCGATCTTCCTCTCCATATCTCTCTCTCTCTCTCTCTCTCTCCTCTCTCTCTCTCTCTCTCTCTTCTCTCTTTCTCTCTCTCTCTCTCCTCTCTCTCCTCTCTCTCTCTCTCTCTCTCTCTCTCTCTCTCTCTCTCCCTCTCGTGTTTACCATACTTTATTCTTTTAGAAACCATATGTGACTTATTAAGATACATCTTATGCAATCTCTTAATTACGTGCAATTTGATTATCAGGCTTCTTCTTCTTCTTAGATTCCACCCAAACCTAACCTAACTTAATCCAACGAATTAATTTACCCAAAGATAACGTAACTTGACGGGACTCGATATGACTTGGCTTAACTTATCCCATGACGCCATCTTAACTCTGTTCTTACATCTTTCCTTTTTTCATCATGATTTTTCTTTTCATTCTATTTCATCCTTCT
This sequence comes from Penaeus vannamei, assembly GCF_003789085.1. Lineage (NCBI taxonomy): Eukaryota > Metazoa > Arthropoda > Malacostraca > Decapoda > Penaeidae > Penaeus > Penaeus vannamei. The sequence goes on along the minus strand of NW_020870639.1, from coordinate 89,441 downwards.
TTTCTGTTTCTCTCCTCTTCACTTCCTCTGCCTGTTCCTTCTCCTTCTCCCACATGCCTCTTAAATAGATCAGTGACTTGGTGTTATTATTAATATCATGTTCTTGTTACTTATAATGTTTTTTCTTTTTATATTTCTGTATTTCTTATCATGACTCCTCCTCATCTTCCATTATCAAATCTTCCTTTTTTGTTTCTCTCCTCCTCATCCTCCCTCGCTCCTCTTCCCTCTTCTACGTGTCTCCTAGATAGACGTGACTATGTTCCTTTATGTTACTTGATCATATAATAATCTCTACCCATTTTCTCTTATATTTCCTTTCTCATCACGACTCCCCCTTATTCCATCTTCCTTTTCTGTTTCTCTCCTCCCTATCCTTCCTTTCTGTTCTTCCCCACGTCGCCGATATCCTTCGCGCATATCCGCCTCGGCCTCTTAAAAAAAGAAAAAAAATCTAGGCAACCCTCAGGCAACATAATTTTGCGATGAGAGGAAACTTTTGCCAACTTTCTGATGGTGAAATAAGTGGTCCAAGTTGTAATTACTTTTTCGAGCATTTCCCCGTTGCTGTCCTTGCGTTTTCTGTCTGTCTGTCTCTTTCTCTATTCCTTTTCTCGTTCGTGTCTGAATCTGCATCCTCACTCTCTCTTCTCTTTCTTCTCTATCTCTCTCTCGTCGGATATTTCATCTCGTCTACATGGTCTTCCTCAGTTCTCTTACTCGTCATCTTCTGCTCGGTCTCTCTCTCTCTCTCGCCTCTCATCTCGTCTCTCTCGTCGTGTCTCTCCTCTGGCTCTGTCTGCATCTCTGCTCTCGCTCCTCCGTCTTTCATTTCTCTCTATATCCCTCTCTCTACACGATCACACATTAATAGTATATGGAGTATGATATATATAGAGTAGTACTATATTATATATATCAGATATTTATATATAATATATTATATATAATATATATAAGTATAGTATGTATATTATTGTGTACATAGTGTTATACTAAATATATATAGTATATAAGTATAGTACGATATTGGGTACTATATAATATATATAGTCTATATATACCATATTAGTATACATATTTATACATAGTATATATATAATATATATATATTATATATATATATTTTAATACATACATATATACAATACATACATATAATATATATATAAGTATATATATTATATATGAGTATAATATATAATATACTTATATATATAGGTTACTGATATATATTATTATGGGCAATATTAAAATCTTTTTGTGTGAGTGTGTAGTGGTGTGTAATATGAGTATAATTATACCATTTAAATATAGATATAGTATATATATTATTATAATACTATATATATATTATGTTATACTAGTACTCTTATAACTATATATATTTATATATACTATATATATATGTATAACTATACGTATATATTAATATATATAATATATATATTTATAATACATATATAAATTGTGTGAGTTGTGATGGTGTGCTCGTTATATATATATTACATATATTTGATATATATATAATATATATAAGTATATATATATATTATAGGGATATATATATATTTTAATATATCTATTTGTATGTGACTAGATATTATTATGGTTATATATATACTATATAATATATATAGAGCCTAATAGTGGGTACTATTATTATTATTATGTTATATTATTCATAACATTCATCATTTATATATGTGATTTGATTATAAGGAGTGTTATCAGATTATAACTATTATAGTATGACTATCAGGTATATATATACTTTAAGAATATTAGTTATAATTGACTATATAGGTATTAATATATAAATAGACATACATACACACACACATCAACGGTTTGTATATATTTAGATATGTGTATATTTTTATATTTAATTATATATATTATTTATATATATTATATATATAATAGTATATTATACTAATTATAATTATATTATATATAGATACATAAAATATAATATATATATAATACATAATATATATTATAGTTATGCAGTGTATTTATTAGATATATACATATATTAATAGATAGTATGAATATAATATGGTATATATAGGGTGATATGATATATAAAATATTAATAATATATATATTAGTCTGTGCATATGGTTATTAATTTTATATACTAGCATTGATGCAGCCTCTCCGTCTCCCTCTCGGCCTTTCGCCTTTACTACTCCGCGGCATGCTCATGTCCTGGGCCTTTATCTCCTGAATCTGTGGTTTAACTTTTGCTGATACAATTACAGAGGGATTTATTGTTCCTTTTATATCGAGACCTTCTGTCTTCATTTTTATCAACCGCAGATCATGCTGGACGTGGGTTCACAACTTTTCTTATATGTTCAATCATACTTATTATCTTACCATTTATGATCTGTATAAACTTCTTCCTCGCTATTTTGGAGTTTTGAACGAAAAATATTTATTTTGTTCTTTGTGTTGTGACCTTCACGAAGGTTATATATCGTAATTTAAGTTGTGATGGGAATTCTGTCATAAAAAATAACCGGATTAATCTATTCTGATCAAAGTTTATCAGATCATTTATTTGTGTTTTGTTTTCTGCTGTGCCATTGTACCATTTGGTTTTGGTATAAACTCTGTGTTCTTTTAGTCTGTACTCCTATCTTGGCGGTTTCACCGTGATGCTATCGGCTTTTTGTTTATGTCTTTGTACGCTGGTGGCATCGCTGGATTGTCTACTTCCATGTCTTGCCTAATCTTACCTGCTCTTATTTTGTTACTTGCTTACTACCCTTGACTCGGGCGATCTTCTCGTCTGTGTCTAATGTGGGCTTTTTTTTTTGTGGTTATTTTTTTTTTGGTTTTTTTTTTCTTTTTTTTTTTTTCTTCTTCTTATCGTTGTTTTCTATCTCTTGTCTTTCTTCCTCTTTTGCCTCTCACCACATCTCTCTCTCTCTCTCTCTCTTTCATCTTCTCCTTTCCTATTCTCTCTCTCTCGGGGCTCATCGTCTCTCTGTCTTCTTACTCTCTGTCTTGTCTCTTTCTCTCCTCTCTCTCTCTCACCTTCTGCGGCCTTCATCGTCGTCCTCTTCAAACTCTCCGTCTTCTCTCTTCCCGTCTCCTCTGCTTCTCCTTCTTCTCTTTTCTCTCTCTCTTTCTCTTTCTGTCTCGCATCTGTGTCTTGCTCTTTCTCTCTCAGGGTATCTGGATCTCTCTCATTTTCTTCCTGCGGTCTTCGTCTCTCTCTCTCTTTTGTTTCTTCGCATACATGAGGTATATAGTTCAATTGGAATTGGAAGTTGGGGAACAAGAATTTATCCGTAATACTAGCTGAGAGAGTGAGACCAGTTTAAGCTTGCAAACAGCGAGGCTCGCTTAGCGCACTTCTGAAATCACTCACTGATCATGAGAGTTTTTTCAGTTCATTTTAGTAGCTTGGCACTAGGTTCCGGGTGGTTGAGCAATGCGTTTGCTCTCGGTCCCAGGTCATTCTGGTCTGTTGGTCTTTTAAATTTGCCTTTTACTTTGCCAGCGATTCATTGGATACGTTTTATTTCATTCCGTTCCTTCGGGGCTCACTTTACGTGCACTTCATTCTTTACGGTGGTACTTGCATGTTTATGTGTCACTTTTGCTGATTTGTTTTTTTAGCTCATGGTTGGTCACGTGTCCTTATTCCCACTATTCAGCGTTGGGTTTGAGGTTAGCCTCGAGTGGTGTACACGGTCAGGATCCGTTTGCTCTGCTCATTGGAGTGCGTTGCACTAGTTCCGTAGACGGCTGCACGGTACAGTTGGACTCACGAGTCATGGCTTAGCGAGTTCACTTTAGCTGGCGGCATTGCACCTCGAGTACGTAGTTTTAATGGAGTAGCAGTCGTGCAGATATGTGTTTGATGTAGCTGGTCTGATTCCTAGCGACGTGCATAAGTGACTGACAGCTATTGTGATAATCGCGCACGACGAGGTGTGACATCGCTGTGAACTCAGAAGAGGTCGCCTGCACATTGCACGTATCTTTACGCACAGTTAACTTATGACTGCGCGTATGCACTCGCTTCAGCGACAATCAATATTAAGGAGAATTTATATTGTTCAGCTTGCGCTAGACACACAAGCACACAGCACACGTAAAGCAGAATAACAACACAAAACACAAGCACACACAAACACACAAACAACACCCACATCGCACGAACACACACATGCGCAACATACACACCAACCACAAAACACAAATTACAGTTGCATCACACTCAATACAACAAACAAATACACACACACACCACACACCACACACCACAACATACAAGCACAAACACACACACACACAAACAAACAACAACACACAAGCACACACACGAGACAAAAACACCTACCCTCCCACTCCCTTGTTAGTACGAATAAAAGAAATAGAAGAATATTGCAGTGGCTTCGTCAATACCCGAGGGAGACGCTAAGAGAGCTCTTGTTCTCCGCACTCCACCATGTTCTCCAAGATAACACGGGAGAGAAGGAAGAGAAAATTACGATTTGTGACTGAGGTGGAGAGGTGGTGGGGGTAGAGGGAGGGGGAGGGGAGGGAAGGGGAGGGAAGAGGAGGAAGGAGGGAGGGGGGGAGAGGTAAAGGAGGAAGGAGGGAGGGAGGGAGGAGGAAGGAGGGAGAGGGGAAGAGGTGAAGGAGGAAGGAGGGAGGGGGGAAGAGCTGAAGGAGGGATAGGGAAGGTGGGAAAGGGAAGGTATGGGGAAGGTGGGCAAAGGGGGAAAGGGGCAAGGGAAGGATAGGAAAAGGAGGTGAGGAAAGGGGTAAAGGGGGAGGGAAGGGGTAGAAAACTACAGTAATGACAACAAAGGGGAAGAGAAAAACAAAAATAAGAGAAGAAAGGAGAAGTGGGGAAGAAGGAGACGGAGTTGGAAGGATGAAGAAGAAGAAGGAAGGGGAAATAAAGAGACAAGCAGAAACGTGCAAATAAAAATTTGCTGCCGAATTCCAAACTCATAATCACCATATCGGCAAAATAACAAATCAGGAGACGCATTCGAAAACTCACCAACGAAGGATTCCGCCAAAGTACTATAAATCAGTTTCCTTTGTAACTCTAAACCAAATGTTACAAAATATCGAATTTTTTGCAAAATCTTACAAAAGAATATATCGTTTTATTGTTTTCGCATTTCATTTCCTTATTTTTCAAATTCGAAAGCCATAGGGGTCGTGGGTACTGCTGGAGGAGGGGGGGGTCAGACTTGAAGGGGCTACGAACCTATTTTGCATATTGATTTATACACCTCTCGGCGCAAATTTAAATAAAACTCTCTCTGGCTCTCGTACAAAAGTTTAAACCGTCATTCCCAATTTACGTGACTCTCGAGAAAAATGGATTTGGATCGGCCGTGGTCTAGGAACATTGCTGCTATCTTTTTTATCATTTTTTCTACCTTTTTTGGTTCTTTATCTGCTCGTTTGTGGTAATGGCGTTTGTTGTGGCGTTGCTCACTTGGGGATGCAGATACGTCAAGTATTTTTCATCTTTCTCCCATTATTCATTTATCCGTCTATTTATCATAGTTCTTTTTCGTCCTCCATACCCTTTCGCTAATACATGCATTCATTCATTCATTCATTCACTCTCTCGCATCACTCACAATTACTCTTACTCACTCTTACACTTAACCTCGCACTTAACTCATAACACTTTTACTCTAACTCGATTTAATATATATGCTAATACAAAGAGTTTACATAGCGCTTATAAATTACCCGGGTAGAAGTTCAGCATCTTTAAGCCCATCATTATCCACAAAAAAGTAAAAAGGGCTGTTAGTTCCATTTGTTTTGTGTTCAAAGGACTTATTTTTTGAACGATAAAAAAATACTGAAACAGGAACACCTACTCTGAAAAGAAAAATAAATACGGAATAAAAGTTTTATCATTTAACTCTCTCTTAGGTTTTGCTGAAAGTAATCTATACAAGAATTTTTTTTTTTCGTTTTGAAGCGTGAAAAATGCGGTTGTTTCTCTATTAACTTATGTGAAAGTGAACTTGTTTCTTTTTGTATCTTTTAATTAAAAGGTTATGTCAAAGTTCATCTTTATCTTTATCTATGGTAAAGTAAGTTAATTCTTTATATATGTGCTTATTCTCTATGTGCAAAAAAACATGATTTATCCATGTGAAAGTAACTTCATTATCTATATGAAGGCGAATTTTTAAAATAATGTGAAAGTTCATTTGCCTGTGAAAATGAGTTCATTTGTCTACGTGAAAGTAGTTCAGTTGTCTATGTGAGAGTGAGTTCATCTATGTGAAAGTGAGGTTATTGGTCTGTGAAAGTGAATTATCTAATTATCCATGGGAAAGCGAGTTCATATATCCGTGTGAAAGTGAGTCCAATTACCTCTCTCTCACTCTCTCTCACACTCTCTCACTCTCACTCTCACTCTCTCTCTCTCACTCTCTCTCTCTCTCTCTCTCTCTCTCTCTCTCTCTCTTCTCTCTCTCTCTCTCCTCTCTCTCTCTCTCTCTCTCTCTCTCTCTCTCTCTCTCTCTCACTCTCTCACTCTCTCACTCTCTCTCACTCTCTCACTCTCTCACTCTCACTCTCTCTCACTCCTCTCTCACTCTCTCACTCTCTCTCTCACTCTCTCACTCTCTCACTCTCTCACTCTCTCACTCTCTCACTCTCTCACTCTCTCACTCTCTCACTCTCTCTCACTCTCTCACTCTCTCTCACTCTCTCACTCTCTCTCACTCTCTCTCACTCTCTCTCTCTCTCACTCTCTCTCACTCTCTCACTCTCACTCTCTCTCCACTCTCACTCTCCCACTCTCCCACTCTCTCACTCTCTCACTCTCTCACTCTCTCACTCTCTCACTCTCACTCTCACTCTCTCTCTCTTACTCTTACTCTTACTCTTCTCTCTACTCTTACTCTCACTCTTCTCACTCTTACTCACTTCTTACTTACTCTTACTCTCTCACTCTCACTCTCACTCTCACTCTCACTCTCTCTCTCCACTCCACACTCACACTCACACCACACTCACACCACACTCACCACACTCACTTCACTCACTCACTTACTCACACAACACTCACTCACTCACTTCTCACACTCACTCACTCACTCACTCATCACACTCACACACACTCACTCACTCACTCTCACACACACTCACTCACTCACACTCACTCACTCACACTCACTCACACTCACTCACTCACTCACTCACTCACTCACTCACTCACTCATACACACACTCACACTCACACACAACGCTAAACGAGATATCTAGATCTAATGACCTGCAACAAGGTCTTCTTCCTCGAATACACCGTCTAAATGTTTCCATTTTTAACTTGCCTGTTGTATCAACACTTGTCACATAACGAGCCTTTGTGCTCGTCAAGTGAGAGGGACTCAAGATGGATCGAGATCTCTCGTGTGGTGTGTGTGTGTGTGTGTGTGTGTGTGTGTGTGTGTGTGTGTGTGTGTGTGTGTGTGTGTGTGTGTGTGTGTGTGTGTGTGTGTGTGTGTGTGTGTGTGTGTGTTGTGTGTGTGTGTGTGTGTGTGTGTGTGTGTGTGTGTGTGTGTGTGTGTGTGTGTGTGTGTGTGTGTGTGTGTGTGTGTGTGTGTGTGTGTGTGTGTGTGTTTGTTTTTTGCCTGCGGCTACGTCTGTGTATTCTGTATAAGCTTTTGTTTGTCCATGTGTGTGTGACTTTGTACGCACTCGCACACGCACGTACGCACGCAGGCACACATACACACATACACACATACACACATACACACATACACACACACACACACACATACACACACCTACACACACATACACACACGTACACACACAAACACACACACACGCGCACACACGGATTTGAAAAAAATACATTAGTACAAAAAAAATAACGAACACAGCATATCAACACCTAAGCAAAGTCATCATGTGGAGTACTTCGTCTCATTACATACGTCAATATTTGTTCAGTTTTTTTCAGACGATTTTTAAAACTTCCGGAAAAATATTTTGAAAAAATCACCAGAGAGAGAGAGAGAGAGAGAGAGAGAGAGAGAGAGAGGGAGAGAGAGAGAGAGAGAGAGAGAGAGAGAGAGAGAGAGAGAGAGAGAGAGAGAGAGAGAGAGAGAGAGAGAGAGAGAGAGAGAGAGAGAGAGAGGGGGGGAGAAAGAGAGAGAGAGAGATGGGGAGAGAGGGAAAGAGAGAGGGGGGAGGGAGAGAAAGAGAGAGAAAGAGAGAGAGGGGAGGGTGAGAGAGGGAGAGGAGAGAGGGAGAGAAAGAGAGAGAGGGAGGAGAGAGAGAGAGGGGGGTGGGGGTGAGAGAGGGAGAGAAAGAGAGAGAGAGAGAGGGGAGGGTGAGAGAGAGAGAGACTAGTTACGAGTTACGAAACCTATTTTGTGAATGGTTGGTTAAAGGTTAAAAAGCAAAATAAATGTGCTAGACATCTAAGGTCATATAGCACTATAGGAAGGTACACTAAAGGGTTGTGAAGGGTGTTATGCGTCAGCTATCTAGAGTAATATTGAAATGTTAAAGATGGGTAAAGGAGTTGACGAGTGAATGGGTTATAGTGGGTTTAGGTAAGGGATAAGATTAAGTGAAGGATACGTATGCGTCTGAGGAAAGAGACAGGTTGTCAGTGTATAAAGTGTAGGGTTCTGTAAGGATGTCCAATAGGTTTGGAGGTCGGACAGGACAACAGAATGCGTGGAACTGAATGAGGGATATTACATAGGGGAGTTGGGTATCGGTATAGGAGGATGTGCCAGAAAAGTCTCTTGGACTTGGTTTATAGGAAGAAAGGATATGACGAAGTTCAGGTCTGTGAGAACGGAAACTGCGAATATTCCAGTGTAGGAGAGCTATTATTTAGTTGATCTACGAGTGATAATGGTTACAGTGTGTTTTGGAAAAAATGAAGGGGATGTGGCTAGTGGTGAGATAAGGAATTGGAGGGGGGGTGTAGTATCAGGAAGGGTATCAGGGGTGGAGGATCTAGGGAAGGGTGTAGTTGTGACATACGGGATTCATGTGTGTATCCGGAGGGAATGAAAGAGATAGAGGGGTGGAAGGAGGGTTAATGTATGTGTAGTTGGAGCTGAGGGGATGGGCTGTGTTGGGAGGGAATGGGAGGAAGGGGTGTAGGGGGAACATGAATAGGAGGAGGATGGATATCGGCAGTCACTCTGTGTGGAGGGAGCGGGAGATGTGGAATTTGAAGGTGGGTGTGGGGTTTCGGTGTCATTTTGGGACTCGAACAGATAGTTTTGAATATCTTCAAGAGTTTCTGCAGTGGAGTTGGTTGGAGGGGTTTGTGAGACAAAGGTTGTCTTATAAGGGGGGAAGAGGAGACTGGTGTCTGAGGAGTGATGGCAAAGGTAGGTAGTGAGTGTGTGGTAGGAGAAGGGAGGGGTGGAACGTTTAGTCTGTCTGCTGCGGGTAGCGCGGGGAGGGAGATGGGGTGTTGGGGCTGTAGTAGTGATTGGAGTGTCTGGATTAGATTGGCAAAAGACTTTGAGTGGTGGAGGTAGGAGGTAGGGAAGTAAGATGTAGGTATAGGGGATAGGGGAGGGTGTAGGAACATCTTGGGAGGGAGGGGGAGGGGCAGAGCGAGCGACATTTCTGGAGTAGGGAGTATGGGAGAAGCCTCGTCAACGTGCTTCCTGTCTGGCTTCACACAGAGACCAAGTCTGTATCTGAGAGCTGCCACCTCAGACTCAAACTTGTAGGTGGGGCAGCCTCTATAAAATACATTATGAGGGCCGCCGCAGTTGGCACATGTGCATGATTGTGCAGAGTAGTCTGATCGGTTATGACTAGGTTGGGCACGTAGGGGATATCGGGCTGTGGTACGGCAGTGTTTTTCAGGATGTCCTAAACGCCAACAGTTTTGACATAGATGGGGAGGAGGTTGATATGGTCGGACAGGGAGGGATTCTCCACCAATGTAAATTAAATTAAAGGGAAGGTCATGTCTACGGAAAGTAATTTTGGGAGTGTTGGTGGGGTTCTTAAGATGACCACTAGGAGGAATGGAGTAGCGCTGTACTCATATCACATCACCGTGAGGCAGGCGAGTAATTCTTCTCCACAATCTGACCAATCCTTGTTATAGATAGGGCAGTTTGCTGGGGAGACAGAGACAGTTCCGGTACAAGTATTGAGGGTTGGATGAGGTTCTGCAGGAAAGGGGTTGCCAGAGAGACCAGTCAGAGTTGATAATGCTATAGCTTGGGTTTCAGATGTAACTAAACAATCGGGTCGGGTAGGGAAGGGTCTTTGCCTAATCGTTTTTGAAGTCATTGTTGAAAGAGAAGAGTGTCTGAGTAAGGACTTATAGGGGCCCATCCCATTTGGCTGGACTAAATAGAGTATTTAAGATGTTTGCAGAGATGACGTGGTAGAAGGACGGGGATGTGTGGAAGAGGTAGTATTGTTGAGAGGGTTAGTATTACGGAGAGGTGGAGGATAAGGCTGTAAAGTAGTAATAAGGGAGGATGGGGTGATTGAGGAAGAAGGTTGTGAGGTTAGAGGTGATGAAGTTGAGGAAGTTGGGAGAGTAGGAGTCTCGACTTGGGAGGATAATGTACTAGTAAGCATTGAGGAGTGGGTAGCAGTTGTAGTGTTCAAAGTCGTGGTCAAAGGAGAATCTGGGGTCGGGGAACCGGGAGAGTTTGAACTGGTGGGGCTATTTGATAAAGGGGTAAGCCTCATTGCCCCTAAAAAAACGGTATAACGTCTTCATTATTGGACAAGGCAAGACTGGACTATGTTGGGGAAAGAAACAATCCACCCCTCGGGATCCCTATTGAGGGGTAAGGGCTAGACAACTAAAACAGGGGAATACCGCCCGTGCCCATGGCTCCCTCAGGCCACTCGGGACTGGCACAAAGTCATCCTTTCAGCACTGCTCTCACCCCTTAGGGAGTGGATAGTAGAAGAGGTTGGAGAAGGGACGGAAACGAAAAAGCAGGAGGGGAAATAGACCGAGCAAAATTAGTTGAGTCGAGGGCTGAGGCGGCCTAGGGTAGGGGAGAGCCCCAGCATTGGGTCCCAGTCCTCGCCTCCTTAGCCCCCCTCCCTGCCAAAAGGCAAGGGATTGGGGGACTGTTTTGAGTTTCGACCGTTACTAATGCAATATTCTTTCATCTCCTTTCACATTAAATTACTCTCCTTCCCCTTTGCATTTCCCCTCAGTTAATAGCATTGGACTTCAGGACTTGATCAGTACACAGAGTTGTTTCACTGAAATCGAGTTCTCCTGAAAATCTTTACAGTTTTCTATAGGCCTGTGTCACTGAAGCAGCACGGTCTTTTCTGCTACTTATTTTGCTTTTATTTTAATTGCATATTCATTTAGACTTTCTCTTCCTTCTTACTCTCGTAAATAATGTTATGGGTAGTGAAAACAACTGTTGAAACGGTCATTAATTTACTTAGAAATATTTCACAAGAGATATAAAACGAAAACGAAAAATAAAGAAAAATAAAAACTTTTTTGTCATATACTTTACCATTTTTAAAGTCCCTGTACTTCTTTTTTCCAAGCCATTCAACAATAAACTCTGTGTCGTTATAACCACCGTTTGCAAGCCTTTGTTACTAAGTGATATATATTTCTTAGGGTTTTATGAAAATATTATATAAATACTCATCTTCCCTGCTTCTGTTTAAGATTGCTGACAGGTTGCACCAATAATATCTCTTCAAGACTTTTATGAACATATCAAAGTAATAATAAAAAAGGGATAAACAAATGATCAGGTCTTGGCAAGACTGAACAAAAGATATGGTTAAGCCGACGACCCGAACAAAGAGAGAGCAACACATTATATAAAAAGTTTCCTTTTCCCAATAACAAAAGTGGTTCAAAATATAATGCCAAAAAAGCTGAAGTGGCAAGGATAGACAGCAGTGCAGTAACTTTGCCAAACCTTTGGGTGTTTTTTTTTATCTTATCTCCAGATTAGCAAACTCCAGACCGGACTGAAGTTATCATCATAATCATAATCCTTTCTTACCCAAAAGATTCGAAAAAAATAGCGAAGGAATTACGTAACACAGCTGTTGGATTACTTTTTTGTCGTCAGCACGCAAAGAAGTTGTTTTTTTTATTACTTTAACTTTGTTAATAGCGCTAGAAAGGTCATAAAAATATTCCTGTCATCTTGTATAACCTCCTATACAAGTCGCCAGCGAGATGCACTGATGCGCGACCCACGAGAACGCAGGATGGTGGTGGTGCTCCTCCTCCTCCTCTTCCTCCCCCTTTCTTTTTATGCTATGGCGGGTCGCGGGATCACGTGAGCAGCGTCGGGTCGATCTCGGAGTCCGTCACCGGGATGTAGGTAGCCCGCCGGAGGGACTTGTTGATCACCTCGTTCAGGGGCTCCCGAGCTCCCCCCTCCAGGTAATTTAGTATCACCTTCAAGAGAAAGGGAAAAGAAAAGAACGCTTAGGAGGAGACAATGGAAATTATCATATTCATTACACACTACACTTGACGAGTAAAAAAACAGGTATTTAAAGAGGAACTATAACAAGTGGTGAAGGAAAAAAAGGTAGAGGAGGGAGGGAGAGGGAGAGAGAGAGGGAGAGGAGAGGGAGAGGGAGAGAGGGAGAGGGAGAGGGAGAGGGAGAGGGAGAGGGAGAGGAGAGGGAGAGGGGAGAGAGGAGGAGGAGGAGGAGGAGGAGGAGGAGGAGGAGGAGGAGGAGGAGGAGGAGGAGGGAGGAGGAGAAGTAGGAGAAGGAGGAAGAGGAGGAAGAGGGAGAGGAGGAGGAGGAGGAGGAGGAAGAGGAGGAAGAGGAGGAAAAGGAGGAGAGGGAGAGGTAGAGGTAGACAAGGAGAAAGAGGAACAGGTAGACAAGGAGAAAGAGGAACAAGTAGACAAGGAGAAAGAGGAACAGGTAGACAAGGAGACAGAGGAACAGACAAGGTGAAAGAGGAACAGGTAGACAAGGAGAAAGAGGAACAGGTAGACAAGGAGAAAGAGGAACAAGTAGACAAGGAGAAAGAGGAACAAGTAGACAAGGAGAAAGAGGAACAGGTAGACAAGGAGAAAGAGGAACAGGTAGAGAGAGGAGCAGGTAGACAAGGAGAAAGATGAACAGGTAGACAAGGAGAAAGATGAACAGGTAGACAAGGAGAAAGAGGAGGAGGAGGAGAAGGAGAGGGAGAGGGAGAAGTAGACAAGGAGAAAGAGGAACAAGTAGACAAGGAGAAAGAGGAACAAGTAGACAAGGAGAAAGAGTACATGTGTGGAATTCATGTTGAACAGATTGCAACAGGAACGACGAAGGGAAGGGCAAGAAAACACACGAATATGCCGAAGGCCTTTTCACTATTGCTTCATCAATAGTGAAAGAGCAGGAGAGGGAGAGGCAGAGGTAGCAATAGTGAAAAGGCCTTCGGCATATTCGTGTGTTTTCTTGCCCTTCCCTTCGTCGTTCCTGTTGCAAGGAGAAAGAGGAACAGGTAGACAAGGAGAAAGGAGGAGGAGGAGGAGGAGGAGGAGGAGGAGGAGGAGGAGGAGGGGAGGGAGAGGTAGACAAGGGGAAAGAGGAACAAGTAGACAAGGAGAAAGAGGAACAAGTACAGGTAGATTAGGAACAGGTAGAAGGAGAAAGAGGAACAGGTAGACAAGGAGAAAGAGGAACAGGTAGACAAGGAGAAAGAGGAACAGGTAGACAAGGAGGAGGAACAGGTAGACAAGGAGAAAGAGGTTAGACAAGGAGAAAGAGGAACAGGTAGACAAGAGAAAGAGGAACAAGTAGACAAGGAGAAAGAGGAACAGTAGACAAGGAGAAAGAGGAACAGTAGACAGAGGAACAAGTAAACAGAGGAACAAGTAAACAAGGAGAAAGAGGAACAAGTAGACAAGGAGAAAGAGGAACAAGTAGACAAGGAGAAAGAGGAACAAGTAGACAAGGAGAAAGAGGAACAGGTAGACAAGGAGAAAGAGGAACAGGTAGACAAGGAGAAAGAGGAACAGGTAGACAAGGAGAAAGGAACAGGTAGACAAGGAGAAAGAGGAACAGGTAGGTAGACAAGGAGAAAGAGGAACAGGTAGACAAGGAGAAAGGAGGACAGGTAGACAAGAGAAAGAGGAACAGGTAGACAAGGAGAAAGAGGACAGGTAGACAAGGAGAAAGAGGAACAGGTAGGTAGACAAGGAGAAAGAGGAACAGGTAGACAAGGAGAAAGAGGAAACAGGTAGACACAGGTAGACAAGGAGAAAGAACAGGTAGACAAGGAGAAAGAGGGTAGACACAGGTAGACACAGTAGAGAAAGAGGAACAGGTAGACAAGGAGAAAGAGGAACAGTAGACAAGGAGAAAGAGGAACAGGTAGACAAGAGAAAGAGGAACAGGTAGACAAGGAGAAAAGAGGAACAAGTAGACAAGGAGAAAAGAGGAACAAGTAGACAAGGAGAAAGAGGAACAAGTAGGTAGACAAGGGAAAGAGGAACAGGTAGACAAGGAGAAAGAGGAACAGGTAGACAAGGAGAAAGAGGAACAGGTAGACAAGGAGAAAGAGGAACAGGTAGACAAGGAGAAAGAGGAGGACAAGGAGAAGAGGAACAAGTTAGGAGAAAGAGGAACAAGTAGACGGTAGACAAGGAGAAAGAGGAACAAGTAGTAGACAAGGAGAAAAAGGAACAAGTAGACAAGGAGAAAGAGGAACAAGTAGACAAGGAGAAAGAGGACAAGTAGACAAGGAGAAAGAGAACAAGTAGACAAGGAGAAAGAGGAACAAGTAGACAAGGAGAAAGAGGAACAAGTAGACAAGGAGAAAGAGGAACAGAACAAGAGGAACAAGGAGAAAGAGGAACAAGTAGACAAGGAGAAAGAGGAACAGGTAGACAAGGAGAAAGAGGAACAGGTAGACAAGGAGAAAAAGGAACAAGTAGACAAGGAGAAAGAGGAACAAGTAGACAAGGAGAAAGAGGAACAAGTAGACAAGGAGAAAGAGGAACAAGTAACAAGTAGAACAAGGTAGGAACAAGGAGACAAGTAGACAAGGAGAAGAGGAGGAGACACAAGAGACAAGGAGAAGAGGAACAAGTAGACAAGTAGACAAGGAGAAAGAGGAACAGTAGACAGGAGAAAGAGGAACAGGTAGACAAGGAGAAAGAGAACAAGGAGAAAGAGGAAGGTAGACAAGGAGAAAGGGAAAAGTAGACAAGGAGAAAGAGGAACAGTAGACAAGGAGAAAGAGGAAGTAGACAAGGAGAAAGGACAAGTAAGAGGAACAAGTAGACAAGGAGAAAAAGGAACAAGTAGACAAGGAGAAAGAGGAACAAGTAGACAAGGAGAAAGAGGACAAGTAGACAAGGAGAAAGAGGAACAAGTAGACAAGGAGAAAGAGGAACAAGTAGACAAGGAGAAAGAGGAACAGTAGACAAGGAGAAAGAGGAACAAGTAGACAAGGAGAAAAAGGAACAAGTAGACAAGGAGAAAAAGGAACAAGTAGACAAGGAGAAAGAGGAACAAGTAGACAAGGAGAAAGAGGAACAAGTAGACAAGGAGAAAGAGGAACAAGTAGACAAGGAGAAAGAGGAACAAGTAGACAAGGAGAAAGAGGAACAAGTAGACAAGGAGAAAGAGGAACAAGTGGAACAAGTAGACAAGGAGAAAGAGGAGCAAGTAGACAAGGAGAAAGAAGAACAAGTAGACAAGGAGAAAGAGGAACAAGTAGACAAGGAGAAAGAGGAGCAAGTAGACAAGAAGAACAAGTAGACAAGGAGAAAGAGGAACAAGTAGACAAGGAGAAAGAGGAGCAAGTAGACAAGGAGAAAGAAGAGCAAGTAGACAAGGAGAAAGAAGAACAAGTAGACAAGGAGAAAGAGGAACAGGTAGATAAGGAGAAAGAGGAACAAGTAGACGCGGAAGAAGAGAAACAAGGAGATGAGGAAGAAGAGGAAGAGGAGGTAGAGAAGATGAAAAAGAGAAAGAAGATACAAAGAAAGGAAAGATAAGACAACAAAGAAGGGTGGTAATAAAAGCGTAGAAACAAAAATGTAAACAAGATGTAACAAGACAAAAGAAGAGCAGGAACAAGAGGAACAAAAGGAAGAATAGCTGGAAAAGATGGAAAAGGATCGAAGAGAGAAAACAGGAGGCAGAGGAGCAGCAACAAGGTGTCAAAGAAAGGAAGAAACTGGAGATCAAAGAGAAAGAACAGGAGGTAGAAAGGCAAATAGAAAAGGAAGAAGTATGAGAAGAAAAGGAAGAAGTATGAGAAGAAAAAAGGAGGAGGAGAAGGTAGAGGAGGAAGTGGAGAAGGTAGAGGAGGAAGTGGAGAAGATAGAGGAGGAAGTGGAGGAGGAGGAAGAGGAAGAGGAGAAGGAGGAGGAGGAGGAGGAGGAGGAGGGAGGAGGAGGAGGAGGAGGAGGAGGAGGAGGAAAGGAGGAGGGAGGAGAGAAGGAGAAGAGAGAAGGAGAAGGAGAAGGAGAAGGAGAAGGAGAAGGAGAGAAGGAGAAGGAGAAGGAGAAGGAGAAGGAGAAGGAGAAGGAGAAGGAGAAGGAGAGAAGGAGAGGAGAAGGAGGAAGGAAGAAGGAGAGAGAAGAGAGAAGGAGAAGGAGAAGGAGAAGGAGAAGGAGAAGAGAAGGAGAAGGGAGAAGGAGAAGGAGAAGGAGAAGGAGAAGAGAAGGAGAAGGAGAAGGAGAAGGAGAAGAAGGAGAAGGAGAAGAGAAGGAAGAGAAGAGAGGAGAAGGAGAAGGAGAAGGAGAAGGAGAGGAGAGAAGGAGAAGGAGAAAGAAGGAGAAGGAGAAGAAGGAGAAGGAGAAGAAGGAGGAGAGGAGAAGAGAAGGAGAAGGAGGAGGAGGAGGAGGAGGAGAGGAGGAGGAGGAGGAGAGGAGGAGGAGGAGGGAGGAGGAGGAGGAGGAGGAGGAGGAGGAGGAGGAGAGGAGGGAGGGAGGAGGAGGAGGAGGAGGAGAGGAGGAGGAGGAGGAGGAGGAGGAGGAGGAAAGAGAAAAAGGACAAGATCAAAGGCTTACCTGCTGTCCCTGGTCCCCTTCCTTCAGCAACAGTATTGCTACGAGCGCCATTTCTGCAGACGACCGCACCACCTGGTTCTTCTCCTTGGTGCCATTCACCAGCATGGGCACCAGAGGTTTAGCAACTTCGCGTGGAATCTGCATGCCCTTTTCTGCAGACAGATTCTCCGCTGTATACTGGCAGGCTCGGCACATTCCCTGTTTCACCTCATTACTGTTGTGGTTGATGAGCTAAAAAGATAATGTAAACATCAGTCTCCCTGAAGTCTAAATATAAACACTTGAAAGGAGATGTAAACAATCATAATTTTTCTCTTTACATCATGATGGATATAAGTAATTCAGCTGTAATTTACCTTAGCAAACGGCTGAAGAAGTTGTGCGGGTACAGTAGCACCTTTCTTCAGCTGGTGTGCCAGGAAGAAGGCAATACCTGCCATTGCATTCTCCACTAAAGAAGAACGATCTGATGACATATATGAAATAAGCGCTGCAATTATTTGGTCAGCGGAATTAATCTCCAGTAATTTACCCGGAGCTGACTTCAAGGCAGAGAACAGAGCTGCTGATCTTCCATGTCTGACTGTCCAGTCAGCATTTACATTATCATCTGAAAAGATGGGTGAAAAATAAATTTCCTTATATAAAGGCCTTATTGACAGTTGGCAATACTAATCACTAATACCTACAACTATAATGCTTCTATAATCAGCATCATGGAAGTTTAAATCCACTTTTTCAATTAAAATCTCCAAAACAAAAGGACTTCGGCCATAACTTCAAAGCCAGCTACAAACCTAACACATATTGGGTGAGAGCTGAGCGCAGATCATCTGGAGGGAGCCAGGGCAGAAGGACACCTATGGCACCAGCAGCACAGAGGCGTGTGGAGTCATTGTCATGAGAGAGCAGACCTCCCAAGGTTGACAATATGCCTTTGCGGACATTCTCACTCATCTTGTCTCCTGCCGGCTGTATGACACACCTCAGTGCTTGAATCATCGTATCTCTGAAAAGTTGGACGGCAACATGAACCTCAAGGTCATCCTGTAAGGCCACTGAAAATGACCAAAGGAAAAATGCACAGTACAAAATATGGAAGAATATCACTTTCAATCATACACAGCTCCCCAATACTACCTAATAGCAGAGTCATCTGATGTTTTGACAGCATTGTGCAATTCAGTGAAGAGTGGATCTGGTTTAGTATGGATTGTAATGAGATGGGAGAGAGCTGCACCAGCACGAAGCCTCACACCACGGTGGGGGTCATGCACTGCCTTGACAAAGGTAGTCTGCAGTTGCGGCAGGAATGGCTTCAGCATTACTCCAGTCTGTGGAAAGTTTAAACAAATTTTAAGACCTTGTAGTACCATCCTATGAAAGATGATCCATTCTCAAAATTTTAAATTTTTTCAACAATAAAGAAAGTTTTCTTAATGCTCACCTTAGCCAGCAACAGTGCTAGCGTGTCTAACACTGCCACTTTGACATTCCATGCAAAACGATCTCCAAGAATACGAATAAGAGGACCAGTAACATGAACTACTGAAGGCTTGAGAGCATCTGAGCTTGTCAACCGGATCACCTCAGTAAGACCATTAGAGGCAGCTTCCTTGAGTTCTGGTTCACCATTAAGCACAGCCTCTCGGAAGATGGGTAAGATTGGCTGAATGCCTGCGGGTCAAAATTTAGAAAAATAAAAGAAACAGAGTAATCAAAAGCAAACCTAATCTAGAAAAAAACTATAGAAGTAATAAGAAGATATTAATACCATAAAACCTAAATCAGAATCTGACTTACCTTTGGGTAAACAGAAACCAGGCATAAGTTGTCCTTCTTTGAGATCTGAGGCTGCAAACTTGACAGCTTGTCGGACATCTGGTACTAAAGATTTCTGGTCAGCTGCATCCAAGCTCTGATAAGAAAAAATAACTCAAACCACAAATATAAATGCTCCTGCCATATATCCATATACATAATTTCATCCAGTAAGCAGCTTTAATATTTTTGTACAAAGTAAATTACCTTGGTCACAGCACTTAGAGCCAGCCAAGCAGTCTTAATGATTTCATCATCTGTGTGGGTGAAGAGGTGAATCAAGCCACGCAACAGTTGCGGTACATAGTCACTGTAGTCAGCCCTTGTGTTCGAGCAGAATGCAAGCAACAGAGCTACAGAGGCACGTGACATTCCGGTGTTGTTTCCCCTGCAAAGGACAAGGTTTAAAATTATTTACGGAGAAAGATTTCTTATAACAGCCAAAATGAAAAGAAACTTAAAAAAAGAAAAAAAATTAAGGATACCTTCTGCAAAATTGTACCACCATGCAACTTACTTGGAGTGCTGCAACAGCTCATCAACAATAGTAGTAACTCCAGCATCATCCACAACAGCAAGAACTACACCCTGGCAATGACTCAAGGCCTCATCATATTCAGGAGTTCCTGCAGCCTCGCTAAGAGCTCCAAGGAGGGCTATCAGGATTTTGCTTAGGTGGCGCGTAAGGGAATCTCCAGCAACAGAGGCCAGGATGCACAGTGCTTGGGTGTTGACCGGTGGTGTAGTTAACTGTAAGATACAGACATGAATTTGGATAAGACAAAGCCTGCAACAAATTTCAGTATCTAAATACACAATAACAAATTTGCCCCCCCCACATAAGTTTTTTTTTTTTTTTTTTTTCCCAAAAAAATCAGGCCAGGTCATTCTACATGGTGGGAAATAAAGTGTATAATATTAATTTACTGATAAAAAAGGACCACATATGAGTAGGATACCTGAGGAACAAGATATGGCAACACAACCCTACTCTTGATAGCCATAACTTGCTTCAAGCCATCAAGAGCATATTCCTTTGTCTCATCCTCGTTCTCTAGTTGTGCAAGAAGATGTGGCAAGATATCATCCAAAGCTCTGAATCCTACAGTGCTATGTAAGGAGTCAAAGGTCTGGGCAGCAGCCTGACGCACTGATGACAGAGGATCACACAGAGCTCGTCTATAAGAAAGTAGGTATATTAATGTGCATTCAATAAACACCATCCCAAGGCAATCCATTGTCATTTTCAGCAAGTAGCTCATTAAAAGATCTAAACAGTAACTTTCAATAATATGTACACAAAGTTTCATCTGTGTGTGCGTGTTCGTGTGCGCGCGTGTGTGCGTGTGCGTGTGCGTGTGTGTGTGTGTGTGTGTGAGTGCGTGTGTGTGTGTGAGTGCGTGCGTGTGTGTGTGTGTGTGTGTGTGTGTGTGTGTGTGTGTGTGTGTGTGTGTGTGTGTGTGTGTGTGTGTGTGTGTGTGTGTGTGTGTGTGTCTCTAATCTAACATCTAATGTACCAATCTAACTATAATAATAATAATGTAATAATCAATCTAATCTAACATCTAATGTACCAATGAATCATCATTATACCATACCTTACAGTTGGCACCAGATTGTCAGCAAAGCACAGAACCATATCCTTACTAGTGGATGCCATAATCTCAGAGAGACCAATACAAACACCTTGTCTATGGTCAGCCTCAGGAGACCCCAACCCAGCTTCCAATATGGGAATGATTTCTGGCAAAACACGCTCACCAAGTTTGCGTACAAGATCTCCGAGCGTACGTGCTGCCACCTTGATGGGGGAAGCAAAGAACACATTACTATATCTATAATGAACACAAATATAACATTATACTGTTCATCCATGTGAAAAAAATTAGGTACAAATAGGGAGAAAACAAAATTAAACAAAGCTAAACTATAAAAGATAAAAAGAATTACAGACATGAAAAATAATTAATGCCCTCACCTGTCTCTTATCACAGCTTGTAGAAGCGAGGTGACCAAGGAGGAGCGAGAAGAGAGTGGGAAGAATTTCTCGCAAGGTCTTGGGGGTGTTGGTGACCACAACCTTCCAGACGTGAAGTGCAGCTTGCCTTACCAACACGGCAACATCCGATCTACCCATGTAGAGCCCAGCCAGTACCCTGTTGCGCCTCTCTGGACCCAAGATGTCAATAATAGCCTGCAAATATAAATTTTGTTAGTATCATATTTGCATTCCTACTTATAATACGTATCAGAAACCAATCCTGTCAAATACTGTCAAATTTAAATTTGCATAGCAACCAAAAACGGCAGAAGTTATCAATACATACCCTCTGAGAGTGTTCTGTACCGAAGTTGTCATCTTCATTGACAGTGTCTGTTGTCATCTTACCAGACACACCTGATACCTTGAACAGCAGGTCTCCCAACAGCTGTACAGAACTGTATAGAGATTTCAAGATAACATCATAAGACTGGACTCCCTCAATCAGAGGAAATTTAAATGAAAAATAAGAAATGGATAACTAATTCCTCTAAGTTACATAAAACTGAACTAATTATCCATTAGAATAATTTCTAGTTATATCATAAAACATTTCACTTATCCGATACCATAACACAAAATCTAAATCCAATAAACAATATCTGAAATCAGATCCAATTATATGGCAAAATTGTAGAAATATGGACAAACTGAAAGACTGACATCATATTTTCTCATCACAATCCAAAAAGTCTGAACTAACCTGTATCGAATACGCCAGTTGTCATGAAACAGGCCAGCCTCAAGTTCGGGCAGCAGCAACGTGATGGCTGATTCAGCATATGTGTTGACAATCCTCTGACCAGCTTTGAGGGCAGTTTCACGAACAAATTCATTCTCATCGGCAAGGGCCTAAGAAAAAGAAAGATGTGAAATAAAAAAATTAAGTACTTGCACATTTTAACATGGTCTAACCAACCTAAAAAAGGTACATAAAAAATTCTGACTAAAATATCTAATAGTTCTTGCCCTAAGAATACAAAGGACAATGATGATAGTAACTATACTTACACATTTCCATGGTAATAAAATGAATTCTACTGTAAAGCTACTTCACAATTCTTTATCCTCAAAATAGTTAGGATCACAATACAAGGACACAATTCTCCAATCAGCTCTCACCTTCAGAATAGGTGGGATGATCTGGCCAATGTACGGGGTGAACTCATCCTGGAACACCGTTGGGAGGAAAATGAACATCATTATGTAGCCGTCCTTCACATGCGGGGCGATGTCAGAACGCTCAGCTGTGGCAATGATGTCAGGCATCAGGCGGTGCAGCTTTTCTGGACCTAGGCCACCCACAACCTGAAAATCACAAGCAATTGTTTAACCTGCCTTTAGGGAATGTTGCTCCTGATATCTAAACTGTTTGAACATCAAGATTTCTGTATCATAAGTACATGAAATAAACATATAGCAAATTGGCTATTGGTTCATTATTATTACAAGAACATTGGCTTGTATTGGTTATCATTGATAGAGCTGAACATATGAAGAGCAAGGTAATAACCACACAATTAGTGATAATCCTTCAAGATCAGAAATCAGCATAAAAATTTTCAAAATGGTTTTCAGGCATTTTAACTTCACACTATTAAACTGCATAATGACAAGCACTCCATCAGCAAATGTATAACAAACAAACCATCCTGACCATCTCATTCCTGTGACCATCAGCAATGTCTGTAATGCCAACAATATTCTGTAGAAATCTTAATAAGAAACTCCTTACCTCTGCCAGACCCTGAGCTGCTCCCGAACGATCAACACTCGAAGACTCTGAGGTCAGTGTCTGCATCAGCCAGGGCAGGAGGTCATCAAAGCTGGACTCTCCCATGCCCTTTACCATGGCTCCCAGCGCACGCGATGAAACAGCACGCACCTAGGTTAGAATGGGGTAAAGTACATTTTTTTGTGAATCCTATAGGTAAAAGATATATTCTAGGTTTTGCTATGATATAAAAATGTTTCTATTCTAGCCTTTTTTTCTTTTAATCAATCAATCTAATTTCAATATCAGCACAACAAAATGCCCTTTTAATACCTAAAGCATCAAATAAAGAGGTAATACACATGAAATAGAAGCCATCTAAAAACAAACATCCACACAAATAATCCCAACATAGAAAAATACAAAAATACACGGTCAATCCTTCACACCTTGGGCACAGGATCCAACAAGGAAGCCTTCAAGCCTGGGATGATGGCTGGGAGGTAAGGCTGGAGGTCCTTCTGGTCTGTCAGCGAGTACATATTGCCAATGATCTGCGCCGCCATTTTTCGGACCTATGGATGGGGAACAAAATAAACAAAGATGATTAAATATTTCATTATTGACCTGAGCCTTGAGCATAACAGAATATGTTAATAGACACTCTTAGGATCATGCATGAGCTTATGAGAAAAAGGAGAACTAGGGTAATAGGGAACAAAAGGAACTGGGAAAGTAGTAAGAAAATTCAATGAAAAAATAGTGGGAAATAAAGGAAAAGAAAGGTTTAACCTCAAAGTTTAATCATAAGATTATTGCTGCTACTAGAGGAGATAAACAATCTCCATCTGATAAGCTGATAGTGCGGGAACAGCCAGCTATGGTGCCAAACGTCGTTAGGTCCACAATTTGCCATGACAAGAATGGCTGCCAAATGTGCTAGCTCCGTTCATTAACTCAAAGACAATTCGAAGCTGGCCAGAGCCATCACAAATTATAACCCTTCAAACTGTGACTGTGTTTCACCAATGAATAAGTAAATGAACAATAATGCCTCACCTCAGTTGACCTATCTTGGAATGCTCTCTGGACTACAGGCATGATGAGAGCCAACGATGGGGCATCAATGAAATGGACAAATTTCGTCTCGAGCAATGTCTGTAGGCAAGTTGATGTGTTCCTGCTGGGGTCTTGCAGAGCATCAAGTAATACTGGTACAATAGCTGCAATGAAAAATCAGAAGGTATGAATATAAAAAATAACAAAAATATAATTTTTCATAAAAATTTTCATAACAAAAATAAAAATAAATACAAAAAATAAAGCATTACAAGCATTCAAAGTATAAAAATAAAATTATATTTTTTATGGTGTATGTATTTCATGTAAGAGGACATTTGTATGGTGTATAAAGTCTGGATTTTATTGCAAGAGGTACATGTGGTGTGGATACATGGCAAGTATGTTGTAGTGTGGTTGTATGATAGATATGTTGTGGTGTGGCTGTATGATGGGTATGTTGCAGTGTGGTTGTATGGCAGATATGATTTGGTGCAGTTGTATGGCTGTGCTGTTGTGTTGTGTTGTGTTGTGTTGTGTTGTGTTGTGTTGTTTGTGTGTGTTGTGTGTGGTGTGGTGTGGTGTGGTGTGGTGTGGTGTGGTGTGATGTGATGTGATGTGATGTGATGTGATGTGATGTGATGTGATGTGATGTGATGTGATGTGATGTGATGTGATGTGATGTGATGTGTTGTGTTGTGTTGTGTTGTGTTGTGTTGTGTTGTGTTTGTGTGTGTTGTGTTGTGTGTGATGTGATGTGATGTGATGTGATGTGATGTGATGTGATGTGATGTGTTGTGTTG
>NW_020870639.1:45000-60000 GCF_003789085.1 Penaeus vannamei | reverse complement strand
TCTGTTTAAATTATTGTTTTTTTTTTAATGGATATGTTTCTTATACAAGTTTTATGGAGTTTTTCATCTGTAAATGTTATGTGAATTGCAATATGAACTGAACCAGCTGTGACTGTCATTTTGTATTAATATTGTGGCTTTGCGGCTAAGCACTGGCAGAGCCATCTAAAAGCAGAAACATTTAATAAAACAATACTAAAGTGAACACATTTTCCTGGCAGCATGGGGTTAAGTAAAATAATTGCCACTTAATTTTCTTATATCAGCACTAAAATTTATATACCCCTTTACATATCACTAAGATTATACCAAATTGATTTCAAAATGAAACAGATCTTCCTCTGTAATAAAAGAAATTGATCATCTTGATCAAATGCATTTAATCTTTAAAAACAGGGTAGACAGGATACGGCTTGCGAATGACTCTTTGCTGATTTAGTCATTCTGATGCATTTGCATGTAAACATAGTTAATAAAATAATAAAATAAAAACACAATGGATGACGTAAGCCTACACTCCCAGCATCAATAGACATGATATGTCTAAACAAATTTGAAATGACTGTAAGACTTACTTCTTTGGCACAGTGGCTTCGTGTAGCATGTCTAGCGTTCTTTGGGCTGCTGCACCTAGGCTTTCTCCTTCCCAGTCCCATGGTATTGGCATGACAGGACCACAAACTCGAACTGTGGTGCGTGCCAATGTGTGCGCTGTAGGAATAAAACGTAACTATTATAGAGTGTTATTTTTTCCAACATGTTCAAGGTCATGAGGTCAAGTCAAGCATGCAATTGCTAATAAATCTAATTTCCTAAAACCAAGGATAATTTTATCTTAGAAGTTAATCTTAATAGATGCATCACTCATATTCTAACCTATTAATTACTGCAAAATATATATCATTTGAATAAGAAGGCTAACTAAACCAATCATTCAATAAAATCTGACTGATTGATTGATTGATTGAAACTGGATACACTTCCCCAACTCACCAAAGACATCATCTTCACTTTCAAAGACTGCCATCCTCAGCTTGAGGTATAAATCACAGCATTGCTGGGCAATAACCCTTGACTTCAGAGATGAGGTCAGGAGTGGAACAATGTGCATGAAATGGGGAGCAAGGTCATCTAGGTTGCCTGCCACTAGAGCATTCAACATTGACATGGCTCCGGCTACACTCTCTTGCAGCGCTCGGACTCTGAGAAGAACAATTTGGAAATTATGGAATATTCATAATTTACAGAATACTATGTTCCTGCTTTAGATTATCAGTACTACAATTAGTCTTATGTTCCTGCTTCAGATTATCAATACCACAACTAGACAGATATGGACAGATTATATCAGGAGCCAAAAGTGTTTACAAGAATTTTCTTACTTTTCTCTTGTTGCATTCTCCTTTTCTGTTTGGGCTCTCAAGACTTCCTTCTGTTTGGCTGTTAATTCTAGTTTTCCTTCCTTTCTCTTCTTTTCAAGCTCCTTCTTCTTCTCCTCTAGCATCATCAGCTGCTCTTTGTGGCTGTAAACCTTGTTAGATTTCTTTACATTCTGAATATTCAAATGATCTTCAAAGGCCCTGAAATTTAATGAGATGAATTAATCTGGGACCTTGGCTATGGATGGGTAGGGGGAAAAAGGTATAAGACCATAAAATCCACCCTCCAACTAGGAATCTATACCTTTAACTCAATCGGGCCGGGTGTCACATATATGAGACACCAGAAAAAATAAACATTGCCGGGCGTCCCGCCAGTGTAACGCTGTATCGGGGCTGCGCTCTGATGCAGCAGCGGCGCCCGGCGGGCCGGTGGACAGACTCCGGGGTAGCTACACCCGCCAATTTTGTAGCCGCCCAGAACTTTTAATTTTGGCTAAAAAATGTACCCGGCGTGAGTGGGTTAATATAAAATCAATCATTCCAAAATGCCTGCCGGAAATCAATGGTCCTGAAACATATGTACCCTTCAAATTTTGCATCTTTTTCTCCTGTTATCTTAGTACTTACACACAAAGCACCTTGTTTCCAACTGAACAACTAGATACTCATCCATTCTACAAGAATTTAAATACAGGATTTAAAAGATTATATCCTTTTCATCCTATATCTTCATACATTTCTGCTATGGCTTATATAACCTATATTATAAAGCCATCAATAAAAGTAGTCCTGTCGAGTAGGAAAATGAATGCAAGCCTTCACCTTACTTGAGATAGGACACTACACAAAAAAGTATATCATTAAACAAAAATCCACAGGTCACTTACTCCTCCACAACAGACTGATTGTACAGCGTGCCTTCAGGTGTGTTGAAAATTGCAAAGTCTTCCTCCGAAACCTGTGTCAACTTTGGGTTGTTTAGGTGATTGATGGCATACTTTACTACTGGCGGAATAACGACTCTACCTCCTAAACGAGCTAGGCCTGCTAAGACCTGTTGTAAAAAAAATAGAGGAAAAATATTAGTACTTAAATTTAAATGAAAAACAAGGTCAGGCAAAGGACATTTATTATCCAAAAATATAAAAATCCCCTTGTCATCTCCTTACCGACTCATTGATTGGTGATGGAATGTATTCTGTTGTAAGCTGTGGAACAAGGTCTCCCTCCTGGTTCTTAATGACCTCTTCTGCATTTAGACCCTGAGCACGGCACACCTGCTCCCACAAGTTAGGATTCTCACGAACTGTCATGGTAGAACAATAAGAGATGTGTCAAGAAGAGTACATGAAATATATACTGTTTTTTTTTTTCTTCTTCTTTTTTTATACAGTAAATAGCAATGACATTCTGCACTATATGCCCTCTTCATCTGTGCATACTGCAGAAATTCTACGACTCCTTTATTCAAACAAAGAACTGGCATTAGCAAACAGCTTAAGAATACCCTTACCCATTGAAGGGTGGAAAGCCGCAGGAAGAGCCAACACAGCTAGCCTCTCCTTCTGGCTCCTGTCTAGATTGCTGGGAGAGCAGATGACAATGAGAGCTTGAGCCACCCCAGCAGGGCTCAGCTCTCCTACTCCACTGCCTCCGCCTGCATCTGGTTCGTCTGCCTTCTGCAAGATGAGGGAACATACTGGAGTTAAGGCCTTTACTGGCTACTACCCAAACTTTGTCTGTTAGCATCATGTGCCACTTTTTTTGTTCCTCTTTATCAGCAATGAGTAATATTTCAGCAAATGTGTAAATAAAAACATAAAAAGGGCAACACACATTCCATCCCTATGAACTTACTTGAACTTTCGCATTCTGCATCATTACTGTCAAGCTGCTTAGGAGATCTGCCGCCAGCTGTCCTCCACCTAGTGAGGCAACCAGCTTTTTGGACGAGTTCTGTGCTGCCAGCCTGACCTGGGAATGAGGGCAAACCAGGCACCATACCAGTGCCTGCTCCACTGCCATTGCCTCATTTCCCAGTTTCCCAATGTGATGTGACAAAAGAATTTCACACCATGTCACCAACTGCAACAAACCTGATGTTGTTCCATAAAATTAATCACCTTTCTTAGCTTCATTTCCCATGATTACAAGATTTTGTTCTTGTACAGAGAACATCATAATATTACATCCATACATATTCTAAAAGGGAAAAGTAACATCAGAGTAATATCAGAGAGTACATCATACACTAAATAATTATATCAAAACACAAAAAAATAATCCTTGCCTTCCTTAGGAGCCTGAGTAAAGAACTTTTCCCCTGTGAAATATCCCTTCTGTAGGTCTAGGGTTGATGACCACAATGAAGCAATTTTCTCTTCCGCAGACATATCACTCATGCTAATCTTCAATAGTAACACTGTCGCTGTCAATGCCTCAGATAACATTGGCACCTAAAAAGAAATGTATTTATTTACATTGCAAAATGATGCTATTTCTATTTCAAAACACATTACAAATTCTAAACCAGGAATTATCCATCCAAACAATAGGATGTGTTACCTACAATACGAACAAAAGCTACAGTAGAATTACAAATTTCAATATTGTGTAAATAATTTTTTATCAAAGATATTTGGGGATCTACTATTGCCCTTAGACAGAGTAAACATACTGTATTATACAAGTATTTGTTTCTATTTCCAAGTAGTATCATCAAAATGCTGCTAGTAAGAAAATGGTGTACAAAAACTGTACTCATAAAATTAAAAGAAATAAGGACACTTATATCCTTCATGAAGTCTTCTTCATCTAAAGGTATATATCAGAATGATAATCAAACAAATGCCAAGATATTAAAAAAGGCTGACATGAACAGGTGATAAAATTCATTCTTTTACTTGAACTGTTACCTTATTACTTGTCGTACCTGGGTACTCTGGCCAAGAGCCTTGTCAATGCAGGCCATCAGTTTGGGGATGAGGGTGGCCGCCTTGAAGGCACTTGAAGGGGTAACACACGCTAACAGGCACCGAATATACGCTGCCCTCACACTTGTGGTTGAAGTTTTCAAGCCCATCCCTTTCTGTTTGGCAAATAAAGAGCTTCTGTCATTAACACTGCCTCCCATTTACTCCTGTATGACCCTCTTCCACAGGCATCCATAATATCTATATATCTGAAATCATCACCTCGCATACAACATGGATTTTACGGGAAAATTACCGGGAAGAATTCAATCAGTTTTGGGGGGATGTCAGTGTTGAACTTGCCTGCCCAGGCAGTGAGGGCAGAGAGGCCTTGCACTAGTGACCCCTCATGACTTTCCGTCTCCAAGACTTTGATCATCTTTTCCAAGACCATCACTGACAAGTTGTAAGCGCTGCTCCCAGTTACACAGTGCTCACTGATGGCCTCTACACCCTAACAAGAGAAATAAGACTTAGACTTTCTACTATGTCATATGAAAAAAAAGAAAAAGAAAGAGAGAAAAAAAATGACAAAGATTACAGTAAATAATTTCCAAACAAATACTTTGAACTAACTATTACATTTCACCTTACCAAAAAAAACATACCTGTAGGACAGACACTTTCTGAGTATTGACCGTCAACTTTCCATCTGAGCCAAAGAAAACATCAAACACAAGCTTTACAAGTATTTCCACAGCTGATGCATCACTACACTGCTTTGAAAGCTGTCGGCACACCTCAACTGTGTCATCGCGCACTTGATCTTCTTTGGCATGAAGTGGGCCTGCAAAGATATGAGGATGCAAATTACTGGTCTTCTAAGATATATGGTAACAAACAGGAAAATCACATGTACCATTTCCTTTTTTTTTTTTTTTTTCTTTTTTTGCCGATGAATTCTAAAAATAGCAGAAAACCGGTTACCCATCATCTGCCTCTGAAACATATCTAATTCAGGACTTACTGGCAAGCAACTTGCTAAGTTCTTCCACATACTGGCTCAGGTCCAGATTGAGCCCTGAACAAAGTCGAGCCACAGCCTCCAAGATGACTTCAGGATTACGCAGGAGGGATTTTTTAAGAGCAGGTAAGATCAGTTCTTTAAAATCTTCATGGCTCAGCTGGCGTAAAAGTGGCCGTGTCTGGTCTAAGACGAATGGTCTTGGCTAAGGAAAGTAACAGAATTTCAAATCACACTTTTATCTCAATAGTAAACAGACATGTACTATAAAATAAGATTAATACAGTTCTTTCTTTCTCTTTAATCAAAATGTTTACTTGAAACAACTGTTAACATCTCCCAACTAAAATATCACTTATTGCTGTCTTACTAACAAGAAAGCATATTTCTGCTCCTCCAGAAGAAGAAATAAGCCCAGCACCTCACCTTGATCTTAACCTGGATGACCAACTTCACATAGGTCTCAGTGAGCACACGCTTCATGTTAGCAACAGGAGGTGACACATTGTCCTGGGTCATGAGTTGGAGCAGGTGACCCCCAAGAATCACACGGTGTATGCTGATCTCACCGCTCACCAATGCCTGTGAGAAGAGGACCAAAAAATAATAATTCCTTAAAATACCTTAAATCACACACGATTTCCCGACTCATCCATTTCTTTTTATCAACATCTTGTGATAGAGGTCGGCAATGAGTACATAAGTGCCAGACTTGGCACACAGAGCACTTGTCTATAGTGTACTATGGGATTCAGAGGAGCAAAGAAAAAAGTTAAACAGCAAAATATTAAAAGGTGAGGGGGAGGGGGAGGGAGGAAGAGAGGGAGCGAGAGGGAGGAGGGAGGGGGGGGGGGGGGAGAGAAGAGAGAGAGAGAGAGAGAGAGAGAGAGAGAAGAGAGAGAGAGAGAGAGAGAGAGAGAGAGAGAGAGAGAGAGAGAGAGAGAGAGAGAGAGAGAGAGAGTTATTATTATGGGCAGCTATATTCTAAAATCGAGAAATATTGGAAACTACTGCGAATGATCATGCAGCCTCCATATCAAGTTCCCTGACACCACTATCTGATAAATTCAGTTGCATGAAGAAAGTGGCGAGTATAAACCTAAAATCATAAAACATGTATATTTTTTATTACAAAGAATGCTAACAGTTACAAAAATATTACATTTATGTTATGCATGTGCATGAAAATACATTTGGGTATACTGTGCTGAAAAAAAAATGGCACACAAGATTACGAATAAGAAGGCATTAGTTATCAACTGGCACACTATGTTCAAAAGGTTGCCGACCCCTGCCTTACGACAACCCCATGTCACTAAGCTTACCTCACAGACAGCCTTTAAGAGATCTGCATCCTTTAAAATGGGCCTGAGGGTTTTAAGGGTCTTGCTGGACAAAAAATTGTCATTTGCTGCAACCGTGAGGGAGAAGTGTATTGCCAAGGCCTCAGTCAGGGCAGTAGCCTCTTTTGAGCTAATGGGGTGCTTGGAAGAAAATGCAATGCACCAGACCCTTGCTGCCACTTCTGCTGGGAAAATGTGGATTCGGGCCAGTGCACGCCTGTGGAAAATTTTCTGTTAGAAGATATGATAGAATATGTTTTAAATTTTGTGTGCAAACAATTCACATTCTTTTAGTCAGACACAGAGATAGACAGACGGATGGACAGACAAACCAGACAGTTGCTAACAATCCTAAGAGATCCTGATGAAAAAGGTAAAATAAAGTCAACTCACGATGAATGAGGCGCCAATGAATGCTGCTGCGCAAGAGCCTGCTGGGACAGGGCAAGTGCTGGGATGGAGGCAGCATGCTTCTTAGCCAACGTGTAAATCAGTTCACGTAACTTGCTCCTCGAGGGGCCATCAGTGTAACTCGGAACCACTTGTACCAGGAGTCGGGACACTCCCTTCACTATCACGTCTGGCAACTCTGTCAGCAAAAAGCATTATGTACTATCATACAATGATGTAACAGTATTTTACAACATGCTCTATCAGCGAGAATAGTCAGCAGCATGAAATGATAAGAGGATGATTCAACCATCAATAAGACATAGCAAACTTCTTATCAAAGAGTCATAAATATGAATCTTTTTATGCAACAGGAAGCCAGGAAACATACACTGCAAAACTGCCTGGTTTGCAATCTTTTTTTGGTTAATCTTTACGGTATGGACACACGAAGGTAGAGGAAATTGAAGATGATATTCTTGTAGAGGACAAAATGTTGTAGTCATTGGTACATGAAATAATCTACAGACACCAACAACAACACCACAAATAAAGGAAAGAGATTGCTGAAAGTGCAGTTCTCAGCCAAAGTCCACTTCGTCCTCCCAAGTTTCAGCTCTATCTAGTCGTGCATACGAAGTGAAGACAATGTTTCCTGGGGGGTGCTGGAGGGCAGATCCCCCCATCAACCCTCCCCAATCACGGCAACATGGATTATTGAATAAATTTTGTGACACGGAATTGGGGACTTAGTCTCTGACAAGTGTATCCATACTGTAAAGAATAACCCTTTTTTTAATAATTGAGCAATAACTTATTCTGAACAGGTAGGAATAGTGTCTTCGGTATACCTATATATAATAAGGAAAATCTAAGGGCACTGTCATAAAGATGTGTAAAAAATAAATTCACTGATATATATGATCTACGCAGGCAAAGAATAACATCAGAAATTCTTAAAATATGTCGCAACAAATGCCGTGCCGAGGCAGATTCCAATCACACTCACAGCAGCTAAGTCCCTGTGCGCGAAATTTGTCTATACGCTAAGTCAAAAAATCACTCACCGAGTATAAGTCCACGAGCAGCTTTCAAAGCAACTTCCTTCAGACTGCGCATATATGTCATTTGACGTCACTAACATTAATGTCATGATAACAACTACTACTATTTCATATCTATTCCAAATTACCAGATTGGATTTTTTTTTTCATATTATATTGTATGATTCACTTTACACTATATTCTCATAAACACAATTCGCCCATAAACATTCATTTATATTACATTATTGAATACTTAATGTATATTTTGGCTTTTCATAACCACCGAACACCCCTCGATTACCACTTTTAACGACCTGCTCTTAATGAGTGCCCAACCCAGCTTTTAAGGGTTCACGACCCGTGCCATTCTTTCTTCCTCGGGCATAGGCATAAGACATGGAATGGAGTTTCTGTCACTTTTGCGATTGTGGTTTGGGGGATATTTTATAGACAAAGTGAAGATAAACAAGGATTAATTACAGTACCAAGAGCACTATCTAATTTTGAAAAATCATAAGTGTGAAAAGTGTCACGGTGACTATACCCTCCACAGTAAGGTAAGTGCATATGCTAATGATTGGGCGGTGATAGACTAGGTAAAGAGGAGGTCCGAGGCCAGAGCCAATGGTAGGGAAATACAGTGATTGGGAGGGTCTCCAGGGGCAGAGCCCCCGGTAGGGAGATACAGAGATCAGGAGGGGGTCCGGGGCTCTCCCCCGATAGGAAAATATAACTATCAGAAGGGGGTTCTGGGGGCGGAGCTCTTTGGTTCCTAAGGCGATCTTTGTGATAGATTGTGCATTTAGGCCAGGTTCGCTCGCTCATTTATTCATTTAACTCAACACTGTGTCAAATCTTCGTGGCTGAATCTTGGCTTGGGTTTTTCATTTTTACTCTTTTGATTACCTTTTAAAATCCCTGCTAAGAGCAAAATCGACCATACGTGACCCCTTTAAATCCCCGATTCCCCACAGGATCCCCCAAGAATGTTGAATGGAGTTGGGGACTTAGTCTCCATTGGGTGCAGTCATGTTAGTAAGAATTACCATGTCTTCTTATATTTATTTTTTTTTTCAAATCCTAACTTAAAGGGGGTGGCTATAAAAAACTTACTTTCTGATTGTTTCTAGACCCAAATTTATAGTATTGTTAAAGGAGAAACATGTAACAACATTAACATACTTCTAAATTCAGACTACTCAAATGTATAATGTCATGCTGCAAAACTTCTGCAGTTATACATAAATTTTTAATACAGCATTATATATCCTAATGTTTTATATAATACATTCCCCATTCAAAAACTCCCTATGCTTTATCTTTTATAATCCCCCCCCATAATGAATACTTATTATCAACATGTGAATCAACAATTTCTTATCCTGAACTGCAGATTTCTTGTCAAAAATCCCTAGTTCATACTAAGGACACCCCCCTCCTTCCATCTAACAACCTTGGGGGCATACATAGGTTGTCAATTAACCACCTTTAAGATCGACTGCCATCCCTCCCTACTGACCTCCCATAGACCTATCCTTGAAAGGAATGTAAAACCTCTACCAAATCTAAATTGTAAGGCAGAACCAAGACAGATCCAAGTGAAGCGCCTTGTGCATGACGTTAAGACCCACCTGAGGCAGAGGTAAACATCAATTGCTACTAACACTAGTTATGGGAGTTTTCAGACATTAACCCGATAGAAAGTTTGCCAAGTGGACATAACAACAGGATTGTTGGCACACACTGGCAGTTTTCCGCTTGCGCCCAGCTCGTTCAGTAGTTTGTAAGCAACATTTGGCACCTAAAAACTTTTATTTTGCTATAATTTATAAAAATATTAAAATCTTGAATGTTTACCTTCTTTACAGGTGCTATTACCTAAAATCTTTATCATATAAATAAAGCCGCTACTATCAGAGAAAAACAAACTCAGTCCGACTAGCCAATGGCACAGGAATGGTCATGATACGATGCCATATACGCACATGCCATCTGGCAGCTAGTGGTTAGTACAGTGATTTTTTTATCCTTTCTGCACATATGTTTTTCTTAGTATTTATTAGTTCTGTTCAGAAGTTCATTAGTTCACAGGTTTTTATTAGTTCCACACAACTTCCTGCACAAGATACAGGCAGTTTCCTTTATTAGTTCTATTGATTATTTATTAGTTCTACTGATTATCTCTGCTACATCTGGTTAGTGCAGATTAACATGAGTTCACTGATGCATGCAAACTGATGGGATTAAAAAATGTTCTATGGTACATTACCCAAAAATGCAACAATGCCATTACGACCCAAACATTGTAACAAGTAATCTAAATACAAACAAAATGTCTACAGTAACAGCAAATAGGGCGATTTAGCATGACATCAGCAGCTTAGCAACGCATAGCAACCATTTCTGCTGGGTGAAAACAAACCGCAAATGATGCCGCCAGCCTATACACTGCGATATTCATTCTGGATTCATTTCACCCTTTTTAACAGTTTTCACAAAATCCTTGAAATGTAACACGGATATTTCGATACATTAGAAGGAGAAGCAAAAATTTGATACATGGAGAGACTAAAAAATGTATAGCTAGAGGAATGGCCATACAGATTGCCATCTGATGTTTGAGTTGACAACCCCAAGACATGGCCTAATGTCTATATCATATATATATATATATATATATATATATATATATATATATATATATATATATATATATATATATATATATATATATATACATATATGTATATATAACATATGTGTGTACTATATATTATATATATATATATTATATATATATATATATTATGGTATATGTGTATTAGTGATTGTGTTGTATACATATATTGTATGTGTAAAGTTATTAGTGTGTGTATATTAATATATATATATGTGTTATATTATGTATATATTGTAGTTGATATATATTATATAATATAAATATATATAGTGTTAGTGTTACGTATATAGATATGTGTATATATGTGTAATGTGTATATGTGTTATGTGTATATAAATAGTGTATCTATATGTAATGGTATAATAATGTCTATGTAGTATATTAATTAGTGATAAATAACTATAGTATATTACAATATGTATATAATTAGATCAATTATGATATATGCATAATGTACTATATAATAATTATCTTATATATAATGTACCTTATATATGTGCAACATAAATAGCATTACATATAAACATTGTTTTAATATACATTATTAATATACATTAATATCCTACTATGTATAGATAATACATGAGTAGCATATACTATTATAGCATATAAAATTATATAGTAATACAATAGTGATACATTATAGATCATACAGATATCAAATATAGTACGCGCGCAGATATAATCAATATATCCTAATCACGTTATGAGCATTATAACATTATATGTACTCCTTATTATGTAATACACGCTATATATCAATTTACTAATATACTCTTAGATATTATAATACATATACACAGATTATATATACACTAATTTTCATATACTATAACATATACATTATATATTACATATACATATATATACATATACATTATAGTATACATATGCCATGACTACTCTACCACTTCATACATACACTTATACACCTCGTACCATACTCCTTACACAGTGGTATACGATACACCGGTATTACCATACATATATATATATCCTGGAGATCTCACTTTATAGACTATATATAACATATATATACAATTATATATAGTACTTATGCTGATATAACTATGTATTCTATGGAACATGTAAATTACTTATTTTTATATTGACTTTATATTTAGTATAGTTTGTACTTTATATATGTCTTATATGTATGATGTAATGCTATTAGGTGTTATATGTATATATTATGTATATATATATATATATGTATATGTATATAAATGTATATGTATATATATGTATATGTATATGATATATATGTATATGTTTCATATTATTTCTACAATACTAAATATAATGGTATATGTTATTAAGTATTATAACTCGGTTTTATAATAGTTAGTGAACTTATATATGTATATGTATATTGTGTTGAGCTATAACTCGACCTAAATTCGGATGAAGAGAGAGGTATCATAGATTAATGAGGTGCATATATAATATATAAAAATATAATATTGTATGCATAGATGAAGAGAATAAGAGAGATGAGAGTAAGAATACGAGTGAAGTAGAGGATATAGATAGACTATAATGAATATTAGATAGATATAGATATTATATGCGAGGTATGAAGATGAATATAGATATATATATATATGTGTATATTATATATATGTATACTAATAGATAGATATATATATATGAGATGAGAGAGTATAAGTAGAGTGGAGCATAATATATATATAATAGTTTATGATTAAGTGAATGTTGAAGAGTAGTGTATAAATATATAATGGACAGTATATGTATATATATATAAGTGTGAGCGATATTGATTAGTTAGTGTAATGTGTGTGATATCGTTTGTATATATATGATGTGTGCGATTGATTACATTTGGTGTTGTGTATGTAGTGCATTGTATGTTTTGTGACATTGTTATACACACACATCGTGACATGGCTACTTGTGAGTGTGGTGTGTGGTGAGTGTGTGTGTGAGAAGATGAGAGAGAATGAGAGAGCACGAGAGAGAGTAGAGAGAGAGACGACACGAAGACGCACGACGAGAGAGGAGAGAGCATGCAGAGCGAGAGAGAAGGAGAAGGAGAGAAGAGAAAGAGAGAGAGAGAGATGAGAGAGAGAGCAGACGAGAGAGAGAGAGACCGAGAGACAGAGAGAGAGAGAGAGAGAGAGAGAGAGAGAGAGAGAGACAGAGAGACGCACACCGAGAAAATCCATCCACCCATCCATTCAGAGACGAAAGTAACAAAGATACAAATCAGAAGAAACGCACACATATACAAAACAAATTTTACGACGTGCCCCATTACAGAGATCCTTATCATGGCTTCATCTGACGTCTCCCCACGAAAGAAAGAAAGAAAAAAAAAGACAGAGAGAGAGCTTACAGATCTTTCGTCTGACAGATATTCTTTCCTGTACTCTTGTCCTTTTAGTTATTCATCTTAGTATAAAAAAAATCTAGTCCCTGGTTCTCTCGTTTTCATCACACCACACACTACACCCACAAGCGTTCATAGCCACACACACCACACACACCACACACACACACACACATCACAGCATTATATATATTATAATATCATTTGTTATAACCTTATATATATTTTAATATTATTCTTATTTATACTAGTATACAAAATCTATATATCCATATATCTTATTATACATATACTATATACACATATATTATTATCACTTATCTATTTCTAACCACAATTATATTATAGTTTTATTTTAACATATCTATACTATATATACACATACATATACATATATATTACATATATATAATAATATATATCTATCCATTTTTAGCACTAGTACTTTATAAGGAACAAAAATTAGTGAGTGATATAAACATGTATACGTAGACTTATATAATAATCGATTATTGTAATATTTTTATTATTTCAACTTATATATGGGTAATACATTGCACATTATCATTTATAACAATATTTCATATAATAATCATACTATCTTTTAGACGTATTAATTGTGCGAGGTATATCTATACATTAGTACAGATCAATTCAATCCAATACACCATATACCAGACTTATCTCACCCATAGTAATTTAACATGATTACACCATAATTAAATATAACAAATTTATAGAAACGAAATTCATAGATTAGCGAGTCATGACAAATGATAAAAAATAACAATAATAAATACGAGTAAGAGTAAAAAAGCTAAAAGAAATGTATATAAAATAAAAAAAATTATATACATATATATACATATAGGCTCTCAGTAGTATCATGAAAGAACTCATACTCAGAACATTGCTATTAAGAACTTAAAAAATACTTCTCTAATCAATAAGCTACAGCATAATACTCTGAATATACCTATGATGAGCTCCACATAAATAATACTGACTCCACTATCATAATGCCATATATAATTTAGACAACTTAATATATGTGTATCCTATACGACTATACCTTATATTATTTATCAGCCTATTATACATATATCACTTGCTCACAATATTCTATTATCTGACTACTCATATTCTCCCTCCTCTTCATGTCAATTATTATCCCTCCACCTGTCCCCCTGTTATTACCCCCTCCCCTGAATCCCTTTCACCTCCCTCCTCTCCTATTTTCTTTCCCTCCCTCATATACTTACCCTATAACTCTCCCTACTCATTCTATAAAACTAATACCTACTGCGTAACTGTATATACATACTACACTCACGATATAGTTAGTTGTTGAGAGATCGAAATAATATATTTAAAAAAAGAGACGTGATAAAACTAACCAATAATTTCTCATATAATATAATACCTAGTCTATAGAGTTATATATGATATAATTCACTAACCTTACTATCATTATACCTAATATTATTAAATATTATTTTTAAGTGGCTTTTTCTTATATTAAAGATGATACATCATCATCTCGAAATAGTGATTTACTGCCCTCTAACTTACCCTATCAATTTCTCACCTACCTACTCCCTATCTGGCCCCCGTAAACTGTCAATTTGCATATATGAATAAATACATGGCCAAGCACCGTGCCGCTATGACGCAGGTTCTTCCGGTCGAGTTTACGCGTCGCTTTTGGCCATCCGCCTTCTTGTGCTTAGGGGGTAAGGTGGGGGGAGGGGGGTGAGCGTGGGAGGGAGAAAGGGGAGGGGGTGAGTTAAGAAGCTGGTGGGGGCGGTGAGCGGGGGAGGAAGAAAGGGGGAGAGCGAGAGTTAACAAAGTGGTTGGGGGGGTGAGAGGG
>NW_020870639.1:37500-40000 GCF_003789085.1 Penaeus vannamei | reverse complement strand
CATCGTACAATTTTAACACACCCGCCGAGTATCTTAAGTGTATTAACTAGTCTTTTTTTCTTCTTTTAAAAAAAGTTTTTTTTTTTTTTTTTTTTTTTTTTTTTTTTTTTGCTTATGCATTCTAATGGATTTCGTAATATTACAAATGAGATAACTATAGATTAGTTTTGGAGCAGTGTTTCTTAACTCTTTCTCTCTCTCTCTCTCTCTTCTCTCTCTCTCTCTTTCTCTTCTTTCTCTTTCCTCTTCCTCTTTCTTCTCTCTCTTCTCTCTCTCTCTCTATCTCCCCTCTCTCTCATCTCTCTCTCTCTCTCTCTCTCTCCTCTCTCTCTCTCTCTCTCTCTCTCTCTCTCTCTCTCTCTCTCTCTCTCTCTCTCTCTCTAACGATCCTTGACCCTTTGAAGTACATAAGCAAAGAAAAGGTTTTAGCTCCATTTTTTCATTGCTTATTTTAACTCTATCACATAAATACAGTTACATCCAAATCAAGGGACTTTTATCAACAGCATCTCTAAAGAAAAAAAAATGTATATTATATATATATATATATATATATATATATATATATATATATATTACAAATATTTCTAATCTTATGAATATTGTGCACTAAAAAATAAATAAATAAATAAATAAAAAAAAATAACATTTACATCACAATTCATAATTTCTTAGCAGAAAGGGTAAACATGAATTTACAGTTAAGAGTATTAGGATATCATGTCTCATACGTATTTAGTAGAACGAAAAGCGAGTTCCTGAATCATACTCCTACTCCTGTTATGTAGGTAAGTCCTCATCCACCCACCTAACCGTCTATCTATAGACTACTCTCCACCAATCAAGTCTAAGTTGGGCTCGGAATTTCCACCACTTTCTCCCGCTTTTCGGTTCAAAAGAGCGCACAGGGCATTGTAAGTGGGCTTATTTTACACACTTTCTCTGGTTCAAGAGCGCAATTTTATTCCAACGTCTTCAGGGATTTTTTTTTTTTCGTTCGTGAAGGTACGAAATGGCAGCGAGGGAGCGAAGACCACTGAGGTTTGTTGTTATTCGATATCGGGAAAGGCTAGATCAGTAGCAACTGGGGGAGGTGTCATGGCGTCTGTTTTGATGGTTGTTCAGTGAAAATATAACCATTAGGATTATTATTTTCCATCCTTTTTGGAAAACTGAAAAGACCCAAAATGATCGACCCTATTCACAAAGCATCCGTGACTTTTGTGACGTCATCAAAATAAACCCCCATGTGCTTTTTTTTTTTACCGAAAATGGAATCAGACGCGCCATGACACCTCCTCGAGCTGCTACTGACCTAGCCATTCCCATCCGATATCCGATGAGCATTTGTTGTCGCCGAGAGAGTGCATTCGAGACTGAAGAAAATTCTCTTCCGAGGGAAATTTGCAACCTAAGCAACCTGGTCTAACTTGTCCTAAATATCGTCTTTTTTTGCTCGTACTGTCCATCCAGGTTCCGCCCAAGTTCCACCCACTGGCACATAGTAGTTAAAAGGAAATAAGAAAACCATTGTAGTAGTAATATCGTTTGTTACTATCAGGTGTTCATAATCAAGAAAGGTTATTACAGGTATACATACAAAAATAGTGATACAGCAATGACTTCACTATAAATATCTATGTCTCTCTTTAGCAGTAAACATCATTAACTTTAATTAGTAGCCCTTGGGGAATTCTTCCATCTTTCGTCTATTCATTTTCACTGAAAATAACGAACGCGGCAAAGTTTCTGCTTTCTATGTCCCCTCCTGCTCTCGTTATCCATAATGATTCTCTCTCTCTCTCTCTCTCTCTCTCTCTCTCTCTCTCTCTCTCTCTCTCTCTCTCTCTCTCTCTCTCTCTCTCTCTCTCTCTCTCTCTCTCTCTCTCTCTCTCCATCTATCTATCTATCTATCTATCTATCTATTTCTCTCTCTCGCTAATCAAAAATTAAATCAAATTTCTCTCTCTCTCTTTCTCTCTCTATCTATCTAATCACAAAAATCAAAACAAATCTCCCTCTCTCTCTCTCTCTCTCTCTCTCTCTCTCTCTCTCTCTCTCTCTCTCTCTCTCTCTCTCTCTCTCTCTCTTCTCTCTCTCTCTCTCTCTCTCTCTCTCTCTCTCTCTCTCTCTCTCTCTTTCTCTCTTTCTCTCCTCTCTCTCTCTTCTATCTATCTATCTATCTCTAATCAAAAATCAAATCAAATCAAATCTCTCTCTCTCTCTCTCTCTCTCTCTCTCTTCTCTCTCTCTCTCTCTCTCTCTCTCTCTCTCTCTCTCTCTCTCTCTCTCTCTCTCTCTCTCTCTCGCGTGTCTCCCTACACGTGCCGTCAGTAACAGGAGTTGACTCAAGCATAAACATTTCACAGAATTGAGGGCATTTTAACATGAGAATTTTTAAGGACTTTTTCGGCATGAATAAGAAAGATTCCCAGCTAAGAAAGGTGAAAAGTAGATTAAAACTAAATTTACGATAAAAATACACAATTTCCTTTTTGAT
>NW_020870639.1:22500-30000 GCF_003789085.1 Penaeus vannamei | reverse complement strand
CCCCCTCTCTCTCTCTCTCTCTTTCTCTCTCTCTCTCTCTCTCAGCTTCTCTCTCTCTCTCTCTCTCTCTCTCTCTCTCTCTCCCCCCTTTCTCTCTCTCTCTCTCCCTCTCTCTCTCTCTCTCTCCTCTCTCTCTCTTACCCCTCTCTCTCTCTCTCTCTCTCTCTCTCTCTCTCTCTCTCTCTCCTCTCCTCTCTCTCTCTCCTGTCTCTCTCTCTCTCTCTCTCCTCTCTATCCCCTCTCTCCCTCTCCCTCCCTCGCCTCCTCCCCTCCCTCCTCCCTCCCCTCCCTCATTCTCCCTCCCCTCCCTCCCCTCCCCTCCCTC
The DNA here is from genome assembly GCF_003789085.1 of Penaeus vannamei. Classification (NCBI taxonomy): domain Eukaryota; kingdom Metazoa; phylum Arthropoda; class Malacostraca; order Decapoda; family Penaeidae; genus Penaeus; species Penaeus vannamei. The sequence continues at coordinate 29,675 of NW_020870639.1, read as the reverse complement.
CTCCCTCCCTCACATCCCCCACACGTCCCAAGTCCCTCACACGCCCCACATCTCCCCACACGCCCCACACCCCGCCCCACACTTCCCCACGCACGCGCACACCCGCAGGCAGGTATAGATGCCGACCAATTTTTCAACCTTCCCTTAGGGTCGGGATGTCGGCAAAGTTAGCGAATAAATCACCCGAACGATTAGTAGTTTATGAAAGCAATTTCCCTCGAGATGGCGCGACAGTCGGTCAATTTGTTTATTTATTTATAGATAGAAATTGATGGATAAAATGGAAATATCGATAGACCTTTAGGTAAATAGATATGTTACTATAAAAAGATACATATATAGGCAGATAGATTGATAGGGAGGTAAGTAAAAAGACATAGAGATAGAACTGATAAGTTAGTAGATATGTACGAATTATATATGAAGTCGTAAAACCTCCTTGCTAGCAATTTAGGCTGTTATATGTCCGAAATTGCTAGACTTATTAGCATAGTACCCGAATTAGTCTAATGATGATGACGTTATATAACTCACAAGGCATAATCAGTTAATTGTCCCTTCCTCCTCTTCTCCTCTCCCTTCCCCTCCTTCTTCCTATTCTACTCTTCCTTCCTTTCCTTCTCCCTGTTCTACTCTCCCGTCTCCTAATTCTATCCTCTCTTCTCTTCCTCCTCCTTCTCTTCCTCCCCTACTCTTCCCCTTCCCTTCTCCTCATTTCTCCTAATTCCCCTCCTCCTCTTCTCTCGTTCTTTTTATCCCTTCTCTTCCCTTCCCTTCTCCTTCTCCATAGCCCCATTCCTTCTCGTCCTCTACCTATCCTTCTCCCTTTTTCTCCTTCTCCTCACTCTTCTTCCCTTCTCCTGTCCCTCTCTCTTCTCCCTCTTTACTCCTTCTTACCTTCCCCTCCTCTTCCAAACATTTTCCCATTTCCCTTCTTCTCCTTTCTCTCCTCCTCCCACTCCCTTCTTCTCCTTTCTCTCCTCCTCCCTCACTCCTTCTTTCTCCTTTCTCCCTCCTCCCTCACCCCTTCTTCTCCTTCTCTAGCCTCCTCCCGACTCCTCCCTTGCTTCCCTCTTATCGAATGATTATCGTTCTTACACGATCACTTTCTAAATAAGAAATTTAAAGAGGAGGAATAGGGAGGAGGGAAGAGGGAAGGAGAGGGGAGGGAAGGGGAGACAAATGAGGGAAGACGGGAGAAGGGAGGAAGGTAAGAGGAGGGGAGGGAGGGGTGAAGGGTAAGGAAAGTGAGGGAAATTAAGGGAGAAAAAATGGTGAGGTAACGGGAAGAGGGAGATTAATTAAGGGAGAGGGAAGCGGGAGATAGATAAGTATAGAGAGGAAAGGGATAGAAGAAGTCAGGGGGAAAAAGGGAAGTGAAGGAAGGGGGGGGGTGAAGAGAAAGAATGATAAATGTTAGATGAAGAATGGTAAAGAGAAGGAACCAAAACAAAAACAGACGGGGAAGGAAGACGGGGACTATGAAAATAAAAGTAAAAAGAAGAAAAAAAAAAAAATGTATAGTGTAGAAGGAGAGGAAGAGGGAGACGAGGGGAAATGTGAAAGGGGTCGAAAATAATTGAATTAAGAGGGAAAAAAAGTTAAATTTGATGAGCTGGGTATAAAATAAGGAGGAGAAGGAGAGTCAACAAAAATCAATTACAGGAAGACCAAAGTCGCCAGACACGAACATCTAATAAAAAGGTTGATGGGAGAAAGAGAGGGAGAGGAAAAGGGAGAGGGAAAGGGAGAGAAAGGGATAGGGAGATACGGGAATCGAGAAGGAGAGGGAGAGAGAAAGAGAAGAAGGGGAGAGAGAAGGAGAAGAAGAGGGAGAGGAGAGAGGACGAGGGAAAGGGAGGAAGAGACAAGAAGGGGAGAGAGAGAAGAGACGAAGAGGGAGAAGAAAGAGAAAAAAAGGGAGAAAGAAGAAGAAGGTGAAGGGGGGAGAAGGAGAAAGGAAGAGGGGGAGGGAAAGAGAGAGAGAGAGAAGACAAAAGATGAGATAGAAGTAAAGAATTGGAGACAGAGAGAAAGACGGAGAAGGAAAAAGAGAAGTTACTAGAAACAGAGACAAAACGAAGAGAGAGAGAGACAGAGACAGACAGACAGACAGATAGCGAGAGAGACAGACAGACAGACAGACAGAGAAAAAATAGCATCGCAAAAGGAGCACACCATCCGCACACCACGCGCAAAAAACACGCGCAAAAAACACACCCACGCAACACCAAGGAAACCGCCCCCACCTCCTCGTAGACCTCCGAGCGCAACCTTGAATAACCATCCCCCCCTACACCTCCCCCCTCCCCCCTCTTCGCCACCCCTCCCTCCCTCCCTTCCCCCTCTTCGCCACCCCCTCCCTCCCCCTCCCCCTCTACGCCCCCTCCTCCTCCTCCCCTCTTCCGCCACTCCCTACACCTCCCCTTCCCCCTCTTCGCTACTCCCCCTCCCCCTACGCCACCCCCTACACCTCCCTCCCCCCTTCGCCACCCCCTACACCTCCCCCTCCCCCTCTCGCCCCCCTACACCTCCTTCCCCTCTTCGCCACCCGCTCCTCCCCCTCCCCTCTTCGCCACCCCCTCACCTCCCCCTCCCCCTCTTCGCCATCCCCTACACCTCCCCTTCCCCCTCTTCGCCACCCCGCTCCCTCCCCCCTCCCCGCCTTCTGCCACCCCGCTCCCTCCCCTCCCCCTCCCCCTCTACGCCACCCCCACATTCCCCTTCCTCTCTTCGCTACCTCCCCTCCCTCCCCCTCCCCCTCTTCGCCACCCCCTACACCTCCCATCCCCCTCTCCGCCACCTCCCCTCCCCCCATCCCCCTCTCCTCCACCTCCCCCTCCTCCCCATTCCCCCTCTCCGCCACCTCCCCCCCTCCCTCCCCCTCCCCCAGGACACACACACACAATCTTCCACGCTCGATGACGATCCTGCAGGAGCTCAGGGATGAGCCCGAGGAGTCGCGTACCAAGGCCGAGGATTACTGGCGGGAGTCCTATGCGCTCCTCAGGGATGCTCGCGGCGGGTCGTGGGACTCTCTCTCGTCGTTGCGGGGAGTGGGGGGGAGGGGAGGAAAAGAGGGGGGAAGGGCTGGTTTTATCCATGGGATCTCGCTTTGGAGGGAGGGGGTGGGTGGAAGGGATGAAGGGGTGGGGGAAGGGAAGGGTAGGGAGGAGGGAGGAGGGGTGGTTTATCCATGGGACTCTCTCCTCAGTTACGGGGAGGGGTGGGGGAAGAGGAAGGGGAGGGAGGGGGAGGAAGGTTGGTGTTATCCATGGACAACTCTCGCTATAGGAGGAGGGGGAGTGGGTGGGGGTGGAGGAAGGGAGAGGGGAGGGAGGGGGGAGGAGGGGAGGGTTGGTTTATCATAGACTCTCTCTCGTTGCGGGGAGGGGGAGGGGTGGGGGTGGGGGAAGGGAGGAGAGGGAGGGGAGGAGGAGGGTGGTTTATCCATGGACTATCGTTGCGGAGGGTTGGAGGTGGGTGGGGGTGGAGTGGGGAAGGATGGGGAGAAGGGGGAGCTGGTTTATCCATGGACTCTCGCTTAGGGGAGGGGAGGAGGGGGTGAAGTTTTTTTGTTTTTTTGTTCTTTGTTTTTGTTTTTTGTTGTATTTTTTCGTTTGGTCGTCGTCTTCGTTTGTACGTCTGGTTGGTTCTGGTTTGTTTGGTTTCTTTGTCTGTTTTGTTATTTTGGTTTGTTTTTGTTCATTTGTTGCGGTTTCTTGTTGGTTTTGTTATACTTTCTCTTTCTCTCTCTCTCTTTCATCCATTATCTTATCTTCTATCTATATCTATATATCTATCTCTCTGTTGTCTGTGTTTGTTTATCAACAGTCTCTTTTCTTGGCCTTTGTCTACACTATGCGCACAATACACATATTCTGTCTGTCTGTAATTTTTTTCCTGTCTCTGTGTGTCTGTCGCTCCACCCCCCCCCCTGTCTACGACCTGCAACTTCCCCCTCCTCCCCCCCACCCCTTTTCTGCTAAACCATCCTCGCAAAAGCAAAATTGCATTAGCTGTTTTTGAACACAATTTTCTCGGTCACGCATGCAAGCGGTCCCTTCCTTGCTTCTGCCTCGAATCCCAGGTCCACGTGCGCTCTGAGAGAGGCAGCGAGGGAGGAAAGCATTAGAGGGGGTGAGAAGAGGGAGGAGAACATAAGTGGGGGTGAGGGAGAGGGTGGGGGAGAGGAGGAGGGGGGTGAGGGTGAGGGTGGGGGGAGAGGTTGGGAGGTAGAGGTGGGGGGGCGGGAGAAGGAGGAGGGGTGGGGAGAGGGAGAGGGAGAGGTATGGGGAACGAGAGTGGGGGGGAGAGGGGTGAGGGTGGGGGAAGGGAGAGGAGGGGTAGGGGAGAGGTGGAGAGGGTAGAGGGTGAGGGAGGGTCCACGTGCGCTCTGGAAGGCAAGCGAGGAGGAGAGCATTAGAGGGGGAGGTGGAGGGGTGAGGGTGGGGAGAGGGGAGAGGGGGGGGAGAGAGGGTGTGACGTGGGAGAGGGATGAGGGTTATGAGTGTGGGGTGAGGGAGAGGGAGAGGGAGGTTGAGGGTGAGGGGTAGAGGGGTGAGGGAGGTCCACGTAGCGCTAGGTGAAAAAGCAGCAGAGGGAGAGAGCAGCAGTAGAGGTGAGGTGAGGGAGAGGGAAGACGGGAGGAGAGAGGGGAGAGGAGGGAGGAGAGGGAGGGGGTGTAGAGAGGATTGAGGAATAGAGGATATGGAGAGAGGAGAGGAGAGAGGGAGGAGAGGGAGAGGAGAGGTGAGGGTGGAGAGATGAGGGCTGAAGGGACGAGGAGAGAGAGTAAGACGGGTGAGAGGAGGAGGAGAGAGGACGAGGAAGAGGAGGGAGGGGAGAGGAGTAGAGGGTGAGGAGAGGGAGAGGTGAGGAGGAGGGAGGAAGAGGAGGCGGAGGGAAGAAGAGGCGGAAGAGAGTGAGGGTTGAGGGTGGATGAGGGATGAGGAATGAGGATGAGGAGATGCAGGGGAGAGGAAAAAGAGAGAAGAGAGGAGGAGAAGAGAGAGGAGAGAGAGAGAGAGAGAGAGGAGAGAAGAGATAGCAGAGAGAGAGAGAGAGAGAGAGAGAGGAGAGAGAGAAAAGAGACTTGAAAGAGGAAGTTTAGGATGTGGAATTGGCGTGCGAATAGCATGAGGAAATGTTGGTGGGTGAGATGTGAAAGGGTGGACGGTTAGCGAGTGTAAAAAAAGCTGGAATGGGAGAGGAATGGAAAAGAAAAGAAGAGAGAAGAGGAAGAATGAAGAAGAGGAGGAGGAGGAAGCCCGAAGAAGAGGAAGGAGGAGAGGGGGAAGAAGGGGCAAAGCAAGGAGTTGAAGAGCTTATGAAAAGGAAGAGAGTAGGGGATGAAGGAAGATGGAGAGAGAACGGAAAATAGAAAACGAGAGAAAGAAAAGGGGAAAAGGAGACGACCGAGGAGAGAAGAGAAAGAGAAGAGAGGAAGACAGAGCGATCACATACAGACAGGCAGGACCAGACGACAGAAACCCAAAGAAGACAGAGGGAAACGAAGAAAACAAAGAGCCCCCAAAGGCGGCCCCCCCTAGGTGTTCTACGACAGAGACCAGACAGACAGAGACAGACGGAACAACAGAGTAATGAAAGGGAAAGAGGAGTGCAGAAGATGCAGTGGGCAGGAGCAGAACAACAACAAGAAACATAAACAGGCGAGTAGAGAAACAGACAAGACACGCCGACAGACAGTTTACATGTCACTTTTGCTATCAGTTCATGTTAACACGACATCGACAGACATATACGTAGAGTTCTAGATTGTATGGATCAGATTTATAAACTACGTGATTAAAGAGAAGGGAGAATGGAGAGGAAAAAAGACCAGAATGGTGAAGAAAGAATAAAACAGAGATCGATGAGATAAGAGGGAGATGAGAGAGAGAGAACTTAGGTAGCTGAGGAAGAGAGATGAGAGAGAGAGAGAGGAGAGAGAGAGAGAGAGAGAAGAAGAGAGAGACTAGAGAAGAAAGACTGAGAGAGACGAGAAAAGACGGGAGGAGTAAAGACTTAACACTTGTTGCTTCGCCACCGCACCGATAATACTTCGCCGGAGGGTTAACGAAAAGACGAGAGAGAAGACGAGGAGGAAAGAGAAAGAGAAATTGAAAGAACGAAGGCAGACGAGAAAGAGTGAGAAGTATGGAAATGAGAGGGAAAAGAGAAAGGCGAAGCTAAGGAGAAAAGAGAAATACGAAAGAGCTAGAGAGGATCGGTCTGTCTTCGGCTCCGAGAAGACTAAAATGAGAGCCGACCCCACGAGACTCGACCGACACTGTCCCTCGAGAGAGGGAAAGAGAGAAGAGAGAGAAGAGAGGACAGCTAAACCACGTGATCGACGCAGTGACGCCTCGTACCTCACTAAAACGACCGACTCGGAGGAGAGAGAGACGGAGCTTGCCGACATTCCAATCGCGCTCATTCGTTTTTGTGTCCATTTGACCAGAAAGCAAAGGCGAAAGCTCAAAGAGGACAATAACCCCTTGTTTCTTATCCGCTTCTATCCGTCCATTAACTCAACTATACTGCTGCGCTCTCCTGTGATTAACTAACACGATCCCCCCTTCTATGGTCCCGTGCTCCTTATATTTCTCTTTCCTCCTTACTCTTCTCTCCTCCTTCTTCCGTCTTTCTTCTTCTTCTCTTTCAATCTTCTGCTATTGCCGCTGTTTGTTTCTCTTTTCTTTATATTTTTTCTTTCTACTTTAGTTTCATATCCTCTCTTCTGACTTACTCCCTCATCATCTCCCTCTCATACTAACATTCATCCCCCATCCCTCATCATCTCTCTCATCCTCAATCACCTCATCTAAATCATACCTTCACACTATCACCATCCCTCATACATCATTATTCATTCATCGATCATCTATCTTCTTAATCATCATCTATCATCACTCCTTATCCATCCCGGAGTCCTACAACTTTACTACTACTTATTACTTCCTCACTATTATTATCTACTATTACTATTATCTTCTGCTAGCGTACATCATTACAACTATACTATTACTAAACTATTACTTCTTTACCTACTCATCTGAGTAGTACTGCCGCTATTACTTCTATACTACTTACTACTACTTGTTTTGTCCTGTTTAACTTTTCCTCCCCCTCTCTCCCCCTCTTTCCTTCCTGTTTTCTTTCCTTTTTTTCCA